>SJYX01022008.1:0-51362 GCA_006410675.1 Oreotragus oreotragus
AGTCAGCAGAGAATGAACCCTCAAGGCAGATGGCACCCAGCCCAGGTCAGTGAACCCCTCTGACACAGTTGACAGGAGAGTCAGGGAACCCTGCTCACTGAGCCAGAGGGGCCCCTGTGTCCAACACCCCTGGATCAAAGGGTAATCAAGCCCAGAAAGGGCCAGGCGCCTGCCCAGGGGCACATAGTGAGGCAGAAGCAAAGCAAGCCCCAGGGCTGCCTCCCTTGCCAGGCTGCCCGAGGCAGCGTTCCAGCGAAGGGTGGCCTGCAGGCCACCTGTCAACACAGCCACCGCCATCCTGAGGCTCTGGCAGCTCCAGAATGTCCACATCAGAGAGGAGCTTAGGGGAGGCAGCTCTGACAGGAGTAGAGGAAGGAAGGGCTCGGTAAGGTCAAATAACCTGATGGAGAAGGACTGGATTCTAGGAGCACACTGCCCAGGTCCAAGTCCCAGCTCTTCCATTTACTAGCCGTGTGACTGAAGCAAGTTACTTGACCTTCTGTGTCTGACTTTCCTCGTTAGTGAAACAGGGACTGTTAGTGTCTCATTAGGGTGCTGAAATGAGCTCCCAGGGCTCCACGCAGTGCCCAGCAGCCGAAGCCCGAGTGCTTGTTAGTTCGTTGCTGCTGTAGCGCTGGGGCAGCATAGCGGCAGACAGGTCTGTGGTCACCGGGGGTTGGGGGATGACGGGGGTCGTGGAGGAGCTAAAGCACCAACCACCAGCACCCCTCCTCCCAGAGACCAGCTTGGATGGGCTCCATGAGGTCCCCGGCACCCTGCCTTGTGGCCAGGTCACCCTGAGGCGGGAGCGCATTGGCAGCTGGGCCGTCTCCACAGACCTCCTTCCTGGCCCTTGGCTGGGCAGCCCCTCACCTGGCGGGTTGGGGGAGCTGCCCACACACACAGCCGTTCTCCTTCTGGGCGCTGCCTTCATCCTGCACCTCTGGCTGCTCCGCCAGCCCCACTGCGTCCGGGGCCACGCTCTGCTGTGAGGATTCTGCCATTTGGGCGAGGACCTCTAGGTCCCTGGGCAGGACATGACCTGTTAACCCTGGCCTGGAAGCCCTGGGCATGACCCCCTTCCTGGGACTGGTGTGCCACTTGCCCTGCAGGGGGCACCCCTCTTCCTCCAGCAGCTCTGCAGGATGGCAGGTGCAGTCAGGGCTCAGGGCTCAGCCTGAGAACCAGGGCTGGGGGTCAGTCCAGGCAGAGGAGGCAGGCTGGCCCCCTGTCCCATCCCAGGGTGTGGTGCGACTGAGGGAGCACCCAGTGCCTGTCCCAAGCCCACCAGCTGCAATTCCCCGTTCCCACCCCACTCCTCCAGAAAGCCTTCCCCAGGGCCTGGGCCAGAGCCCCTTGCCCCGTCCTGTCCGCCCAGCTCTCAGGACTTTCCTCTCTCACTATAGTCCGCTCTTCTGAATACACACACACAAACCCCACTGAGCCCACTGCCCAAGAGAGCCTGGAAATAGGCCTCTGTAGTGAGGGGTAAGGGGACTCCATTTATTTTTCCTTCCTTTACCACTCCAGCTTCCCTCAACCCCAGCCCCCCAGGACCACCAAGTCCAAGGATCCTAAAATTACAGGTGCTGGAAGATGCGCTTTGTAAACCAACACTCCCGTCTCACACAGAGAAACCGAGGCCCAAGGAGGCCTGGGGAGACAGCAGCAGAGCCAGGCCTGGAAACCAGGGCTCCTTCCCGTGGCCTTCCGCTGGCTGCTCCGAAGCAGAATCCAGTTCTGTAGAGCCGGTACTCAGAACATTCCACCTTCCCCAGCCCTTTCAAGACAGCTCCCAGCATTCAGCCCTGCCTCCACCCCACAAACATCAACAGAAAACGAGGGTCAGGGTTCTGAGCCATGGAGGGAAACACTGACCTAGTGGGCTCCCCTAGGGCCACTGGGAGGAAGCATAACTGACCTCACTTCCTCGTATTTCTTGTCTCGATAAAAGTGGCTCTTTTTGATGAAGTAGATGAGTACCAGGTCACAGAAGAAAGACCCCTGTAAAAGAGTGGAGGTCCCTGACTCCATGCGCCAGGCCACCTGACACCAGCAGATGAGGGCGCTGAGCTCAGAGGCTCCTTTGTCCAAGGCCACAAAGCTGGCCCATGGTGCAGCCAGTTAGCCTGTGGTCCATCTGATCTGTCAGGCCACTGCACTACCTTGACCCCTTGGAATCACATCTTCAGCCATTGTTTGCTCAGTGCTCACCAGTGCCAGGCACTACCCTGGGGACAGGGAGAGGTAAGACAATGACACCCTTGGGGGACCCTCCCCCCGCCGCCTCGGGTTCAAGAGACAAGCATGTAAGTGATGAGCGACCTGTCCCATGATGGGAAGAGAAGCAGGGAGATGATGGAACTTTACTCAGCCTGGGAGGGTCCTCTGGGCCGTCTTGAGTCTGAATTGGATTTTATTTAAGACAAAAGGAAAAAAGCTCAGCAAAGAACCAGCTTGTCATGCCTGGGAACCCGGGCAGGACATCACATGGACTGGAGGGTATCTGAACAAGGACACCACAGCAGGGGCCAAGGAAAGAGGAGGAGGCCTGAGCTAACCCAGCGACCCGCTGACACCCGAACATGAGCTCTTCAGACCAGACTGGATGGTGCAAATACAGGTCTCCTCCCATCAGAGGGCAACTCCACCCAGAGCACAGGCGGAGCGGTTGGGAGAGGCCTGAGGGACAGTCCCACAAGTGAGCCTGGTTCTCTGACCCTGGGCACTGGACACCTTTTCTTTTTTTCCCCTCCAGATGTCAAAAGGGTTATCAATTCATTGTTCCATAGAGGGCACTCCTCCCACCCCAACCCGGCCTCTACCACTTTTCCTGTTACCTTCATCACAGTATGTCCCCAGATGCCCATGTTCTGATATATGCACGTCATAAGAAAGAGGCCTGAACATGGCCCCTCTCCATACAGGGCTCCCCAGCAATATTGTCTGCAGTCAAAGAGGAGTCATTTGGGGCCCACTTTCATCCACTGACCCATCTCGCAGGAGCATGGCCTCGTTGAGTCCTGTTATAGGACATGGTGTTTCTGGTCTCAATAAAAAGTCAGTCCCAGGTCCTCCTGGCGGAGAAGGCAATGGCATCCCACTCCAGTTCCCTTGCCTGGAAAATCCCATGGACGGAGGACCCCGGTAGGCTGACGTCCATGGGGTCGCTGAGGGTCGGACACGACTGAGCGACTTCACTTTCACTTTTTACTTTCATGCATTGGAGAAGGAAATGGCAACCCACTCCAGTGTTCTTGTCTGGAGAATCCCAGGGACGGGGGAGCCTGGTGGACTGCTGTCTATGGGGTCGCACAGTCGGACACGACTGAAATGACTTAGCAGCAGCAGGTCCTCCTGGAAGCCTCCAGGGGAGCTGTTGTGACCTTCTGGGCAGAGGAACCAGGGACAAAGCTGCCAGAAATCTAAATAAGGAGTTCACTGGGGTGGATACAAGCCACTCACCGATAACTCCCTTGTCTTTACTCCAGAAAAAAACAAAGGGGCATGAAAGGTCAGGAATAAGCCTTTCCTTGCCCTCTAGTGCTACGTCCCCTCCTGTGGCCCCTCTGCCCAGCTGAAGTTCAGAACAGACCCAAGGAAGGACCACAGCCCAACTTTCCCTGCCTCTCATCGTTTTAGTCCCTGTGATTCACAACTCGGGGCAGTCTGGCAATGCCTGCAGACATTTTTGGCCAGCACAACTGTGGGGGAAGTTGCTTTTGACACCTCATGGCGAGAGGCTGGGGATGCTGTTAAACACTCTACAACGCACATGATCGCCCCACAAAAAAAGTTATCTGGCCCAAAACATAAACGGGGCCATGGTTGAGAAGCCCTGTATATCGCCGGATCTGCCTCGTTTTAGTGGAAGTGGAGACAAGGCTGTGGAGGATTCCGGAGAACCCCCAGCTGCTGAGCCACAGGCAGAAGCCTCTAGCTCTGGAAAGAGAATCCCAGGCAGACACTGACACGTGGGGGCCACCAGAAGGGTGTGAAGTCCCAGGAAGCCCTCTTCAGCCCCGTCCAGCACTGAGCTCCCCAGCTATGACTTCTTCTGGAGCGCTGGGACAGCTCTCTCCCCTGGGCAGTGCCCCCTCCCCCTGCGGTGCTCAGAGGGTCGGGGGAGGGGAGAGGTACTCACCACTCCCATGAGTGCCACCCCTGAGCCCACATTGATGATCGTGGGGATGATGTTGAACTTGCCGGCCTGGAGCAGGGAGACGGGGTGAGACGCAGCAGGGTCCCCAGGGGCTCCACCAGAGCCAGCCCGGACACCCCCGCATGGCCCACCCTCCCGGAAGGGGAGCCTCACCCACACACCTTGCCATTCACCATCACATCGAAGCGGATCCCGTAGGCTTTAAACAGCGTGCGGAACTCCACCCCAGCTGCGTCTCGGTAGTACTTGGCAAACCTGGGGGAAGACACGGGTCGGCCTGCCTGGGCCTTTCTTGTTTTCAGTGCAGGCTCGGCTGCCTTGGAGATTTATGAACGTACCCACCCCGGCACCCTGGCTCTCAGCAACCCCAGGAAAGGCTGGAGACCCTCTTGCTTATGTGACATTAAAGGTTCATTCAGATCTTTGAAGTTCCTGCCAGACAGTCCCCAAAGGGCGAAGGCTTTCCCACCACTGCTGGACCAACCTGGGGCCACCAGGCACTGATGGACCTGACCCAGCCCTCGGCTCCAGGGCAAGTCCAGAGCCGGGACAGGTCCTTCTTTCCCAGAGGCACCCTGGCTGCCTCCCTGCACCTCCCACTCTGACACCCACCCCCCAGGAAGGGGTGTCATAGCGCTGGCACCCAGGGAAGGACAGGAAATGTGGACAGGGTCCTAAGGTGGCAGGCTTAGCGCCAGTTACCTGAAGTTGTACCCGGAAGAGATAGAGTTTCCTGAAAATCTGTTGTCCAGACGGTTAAAGTAATAGCGAGGGTAACATTCAGAAGGCGCTTTATCAAGATCACAGTCCCATTCAATCTGAATTCCTATCACACCGCCCTTGATGCAAAAGAGACATGAATCAAGGCACAGAACTTTCTGGAGGTGGACAGAAGTCACAGGCCAGCTCTTCATGGAAAGCTCGGGGAAGGGCTCAGCTCCACTGCAGCATCCTTCCGGGAGGACGGTGGAAGGCCCAGGGTTCACATTTCTGGAGTGGCTGAGAAAAATGCATCACCCACAGCCCACATCTGCTCCATGCCCCAGGGAGAAGGAAAGACCGGAGCGAGCCCATTCTGTGGCCCTGGCAGCTCACAGCAGAGGGCTTCGGACCAAACGCAGGTGCGAGTGTGCCCTTCAGCAAGTGTAGCATGGCTGACTGTGCATCACAGCCAGTGCTGAGAGCAGGTCCCTGGGCAGGTTACTCCAGGGCCGTCTCCTCCTGTGGGTCCTCCTCCACCCCGCCTCCTCATTGCAGGGCCCAAGCCCACAGCCCTCGACCCCGGGGAGGGCTCCCTGAGCACATACCACCCACCTGCACCGCTATCTCCTGGAAGTTGCTCCCCGTCCAGCTGACCACAGAGCCCAGTCGGAAGATGGGGCAGTAGGGGTTCTCGGGGCTAAACTTACAGGACTTCAGGAAAGTTCTGTCTGTGGTGTCCAGCACATTGGTCCTGGGTGGGGGCCATGAAGAGCCAGGGGAATAAAGGTGAGACTTGCTGTTCCCAAGCCAGAAACGGCCTGACCCAGGAGTCACCGGACCCCTCGCCCAGCCCAGACTGAGCCCTTGACTTAGCCCTACCCCAGTCCTGAGTACTTCCTCCACCCCAACACCTCCAGTAAGAGTCCTGCTGCCACAGCAGAGGAAAGGGTGCCCCTTCAGTGCCCAGTGGTTCATTTACACATAGCGTCACGCACACACCATGCACACGGGCCCACGTACTTTGAGAAGTTGAATTTGGGGAAACGAATGAAGTTCTTTATGTAAACAGTGAAGTCTTTAGCTTCGCCCAGGAGTGGCTTCCTGAAAACAAAGGCAGGACAACCTGTTCAGGGGGCCCTGCCCGCTTCATGCTGAGGCTGAAGCCTGCCTGGCCCTGAGTGCCCTGAAGCCTTTGCAAAGGACAGTTAATTCAATCATGTTGGATTGGTTGTTGGGCCTTTGTGGGGTGTCCCAGCTCCTCCCCCAAAATGAGGACTCCGAGTCGACGTGTCTCCACCATCAGGCTGGGACCCACTGCCCAGGACTGGGTGACTCCTCATGGTCCCAAGGTTATAGCCACTCACGTTGGCCTGGATCTTGTCTCCACCGGGCACCAGGCAAAGATCTCACAGGTGCCCTTCTGTGCGCTCCCCTCCCGCAGGCAGCGGCCCGTCCTCACTCCTGCAGGAGGAGGAGGACGAGGATAGTGCCAGGAACCTCCCAGCTCCAGCCCCTCCCTGACCCCCCAGTCCTGGCCGCCCCAGGCTCACCATTTCCAGCCGCAACAGGCTCCCCAGGAGGGCAGTCGCTGTCCACATAGCACAGGGCATCGGGAACACTTGCACTCTGCCAGGAGAGAGAGCGCCTGGGCGGGGGTGCCCCTTCTCAAATCCAGGTCCCACCCCAAGGGGAGGACAGGGGCTCCTCCCCTGCCTGGGGCCACACATGCCTTGGGAACCTGCTTCTCCCCTGAACCGTGCACGCATGCACACCGGTACACACATTCCTCCGGGGCCCCTGGGAGGGGATAGAAACCCCTGCTTCAGGAGAGAGGTGGACCCCAAGCATTGCCTGCACCTCTCTCATCCCCACTCCCTGCTCTCAGCACCAAAACACACCTCAGCACAGGTTTCCTGCCGCTGGTTGGGGGTCACGACCAGGTTGGTGATTACGAAGAAGACATTCTCTCCCTGAGAAACCAGAGCGGGGTTGAGGAGCCCCTTCCTGCCATCTGGGGTCCCTCCTTCCCAGAGCTGCCTGGCAGCTGGTAGGGACTCTGCACGGGTACTGCAAATGCTGGGGGGACAAAATCAGTGGACCCCACCCATGTGCCCACTGGTCTCAGAGTCCCTGAGCAGGTGTCCTTAGATGGGTCTCGTTCACGCCCACAAACCCAAACCATGCTGACCTCGGCCCCCAGGGTCCAAGCTGAGCTCCAGGAGGAGAGAGAAGGAGCAGTGAGGACAGCCCAGGCCTGGCCCGGGAACTGCCGCCGGGGGCAGGGGCCAACACAAAGGTGGGGCTCTTGGTGTCAGCCCTCCCGACTCCCACGGACATGGAAGGTCTCTGGGTCCCACTTGGTCTCAACAGGCTCAGGGTTTGTTGCAAACAGAGCAGCCCCGTAAGGCACAGTCGAGGAGTATAGGCGTTTGGCGCGGGGGGAAGGACCTGGGCAGGGTCTGCAAACCTTGTAGCCGTCACAGGCCAAGGGAGACAGTGAGTGAAGGCCCCTGAGTCCCCAGGCAACTTCCCATATGACCTGTCCAGAGCCAGACCCTGCAGGCCTGCGTCCCCCTGTGCTGGGTGGGACTCAAACCTGGGGTGGGATGACGTAGTCAGCAACATCCCAGAGCCGCTCCCCAAGCTCCGAGGTGTTGGTGAAAGTCACGCCCTTGACTTTGGTGATGATGCTGCTCTGCAGGGACGTGTCTGTGTCTTGGTAACACTTCTTCACCAGGAACACCCAACTGCAGGGAGGGGCAAGCAGGTGGGCATCAGCCTCGTGTTGCCCTCAGGAAGTCTCCCCAGACCCCAGGGTGCAGAGAGGGCGGGCTTGGGGCTCCACCCTTCCCACCCACTCCTGGACAGGAGTCACAACTCCCACTGCTGCCTGAAAGCCAGCCCTGCAAACAGTGGAGGAGACAAGCAGCCCCAGAAGGGAGAGGCTGCTGCTGTCAGGGGCCAAGGCCCTGCAGCCCACTCACCCCACTTGTCACATGACCTCGGGCAAGCCAGTGAACTCTGGGGGCCAACACAGGGCTAACGGCACCTCCCTCCAATTAAGGGGCATGGGGTACAACCTAGAACTAATCATGAGGAGACCTCAGACAGATCCAAACTGAAGGGACTCTACAAAACTAGAGCGCAAAATCCTACACTCTGAGGCTTCTCTGGTGGTCCAGTGGTTAAGAATCTGCCTTGCAATACAGGAGCCACTGGCTCAGTCCCTGGTCCAGGAGGATCCCGCATGCCACGGGACAATCAGGCCCAAGCACCACAATGGCCTAGAGCCTGAGCTCCACAACAGGAGAAGACACCGCAATAAGAGGCCCGAGCACCACAACCTGGAAGTAGCCTGTGTGCGGCAGTGAAGACCCGGGGCAGCCAAAAGTAAGTACACATTTCTTTTTTTAATCCTATACTCTGACACCCAAACACAAGCAACAAATGGAAAAAAAATAGAGAAAAATAGTGGACTTGGTCAAAATTAAGAACTCTTTTTTTGCATCAAAGGACACTATCAACAAAGTGAAAAGACAACCCATAGAATGGGAGAAAATATTTGTGAGTCACATATCTGTTGAGGGTCTAGTACCCAGAATATACAAAGTCTTACAAGTCAATGGTAAAAAAGACAAATAAACCAACTTAAATATGGGCTAAGAATGTGAATTGGGAAGATCATCTGGAGAAGGAAATGGCAACCACTCCAGTATTCTTGCCTGGAGAATCCCATGGACAGAGGAGCCTGGCAGGCTATGGTGCATAGGGTCTCAAAGAGTCAGACACAACTGAAGCAACTTAGCACCCAAGGATGTGAAGAGACATTTCTTCAAGAAAGACACACAAATGGCCAATATGCCCCTGAAAAGATGCTTAACATCTTTAGTCATTAGGGAAATGCAAATAGAAACCACAGTGAGATAGTACTTCACACCCAATAAGATGGCTGTAGTCCAAAAAATAGAAGATAGCAAGTGTTGGTGAGGATGCAGAGAAACTGGGGCTTGCCAGTGGGAATGTACAACTGTAGAGGTCTGTGGAAAGCAGATGGATAGTTGCTCAAAAGGTCACCATGTGACCCAGCAATTCCATTCCCAAGTATGTAAGACAATGGAAAATGTATGTCCACACAAAAACTGACACGGGAATGTTCTTGGCAGAATTATTCATAATAGGCAGAAAGTAAAAACAATGCAAATGTCCAACAGATGAATGCATAAGCAAATGTGGTGTCTGCATACAATGAGATATTATTCAGCCCTTGGAATGATTCACTGACGCAGGCTCCAACATGGATAAACCTTGAAAACATGGTGCTCAGTGAGAGAAGCCAGACAAAAAAGGCCACATGTTGTAATGACCTGATGTATATGGAAAGTCCAGAATGGGCAAATCTATGGAGACAAAAAGCGGTTGCCAAGGGATGGGGGTAGCGGAGAACTGCAATTGACTGTAAATAGACACAATCTATTTTGAGGGTGATGGAAACATCCTAGAATTAGATAATGGTGCTGGCTGTACAACACTGTGAATGTCCTAAAAACCACTGAATTGTATAACTTAAAAAGGCCAAAATGATGAATTACATGCTATATGAATTTTACCTCAATTTAAAAATGGTTTTAAAAAGATCCTGTACTCTAAAAAAATATCAGAGTCACAGATACAAAGACAGACTCGGGAGTGATTCCAGAGTAGAGACAGGACACCTGAATACAAGGCATGATTTCAGATTTTCTTTTCCTACAAAGGTAACTTAGGGGACAATTTACAAAAGGTCTATTGCTTAGGTGATAATATTATTTTGATGTTAATTTCTAAATTATCATGCCTGCAACCTATTCAACAGAAAAAATTGCACATATATATACACACAGAGAGAGAAACAGGCAAGGACAACGCAAATGAAGTACAATGTTAACATTTGGGGGAACCAAGGCGAAAGGCACTAAGAATGTCTGCAGTACTCTTAAAACTTTTCTTTAATACAAATTAATCAAAATATAAATATATATTTTTTAATAAGATGGGACATGTAAATTGCTTAGTACTGTGAGTACCAGGCACAAAGGAGAAGTTCAATGAACACATCAACTTATTACTGATGTTACTGTTAGAGACTGTGCAGGTGAACCCCTTCGGTAAAGCTGGAAACACTGAGGCCAGGAGAGGGCGGGAAGCCGCCTTCTGGAGGTCCCGCAGGACGCCCTGCCCCTCAGGGGTGCCAGGAAGAGTTCTCTGTACAGCACGCACCAAAAAGGACCCTTCCACCCTCGTCTCTGGGAGCAGAGCTGGCATGGCCCATCTCCAAGGGCCTCTGAGAGGGTTGAGCCCCGTGAGCCAAACAGCTGTTTTAGTGGGGACACACTGGGCCCAGCCTGGACACAGACATTCAGCAACAACATCCACTCGATCGCTTCACATCTGGTTCCCTAAGCAGTTCAGGGATTGCAAGCAGGCCCGGCCCTCAGGACATTCCCAGAATGGCAGGGAGTCAGCACAGACACTAAACAAATGATCCCCTGAATGAGCATGTAATTACACTGTGGGATTTCTGGGGAGGAGCCTGTGAAAAGCCAGGTGTGAAAGGGACCCCTCCCTGGCCTCGGGGATGAAGCCCTCTGGTGGGAGCACGGTGAGGTCAGGGCTGCCCTCCCAAAGAGGCAGGAAGTAGGAGGGACTCCACAGCAGTTACTGAGAGAGTAAGAGAGGCACATCTCCTCTCCACCTGTCCCCTCCCTGCTTGGGGGTGAGGGCTCTGAACCCTTGGCTGACCCCAAGGAGCTGCCCTCTCAGCTGATGGTGCTGGCTCTTGCGGGGTGGGAGAGGTGGGTGCCAGAGAGTATCCAGGGATCCCAGCAGGACCCCCGGCCCCGGCTGGGGAGAGCTGAGCTGACCAGCAGGGAGTTCAGGGACACACCAGGCTCATGAGTTGCCCCAGCCCCAAGCCTGACACTGAGCTCAGTGATTATAAATAACCTACCCAGTGCCGGGGCCATTCCAGACCAGGCCCAGGGAGGCGGCAGGGACAGCTGAAGCCCAGCGCCCTGCATCGTCACCCCCTGCCCAAAGCCCTAACCCTGGGGCCCCAGCCCTGAGGAAGGCGCTGACCACGGAAAGCCTGAGAAATGAAAGGACCCGGGAACCCCTGGCGCATCTCTTCACCTCCTGAGCCGGTGGGGGAGTCAGGCCTCCCCTTCCTTAGCCCCTACCCTTACACCCACGGGTACAAGAAGGGCCCCCTCCAGAAGCACAGTCCCAGACCCCAGTCACAGGGCACCCCAGGCGCCCACACACCAATTCCCAAGCTCCGGAGGCCACCGCTGCCGCCCCCGGCTGCCCCTGCCCCCTCCCCAAAGCCCCCCCAGAACTCACACCACCAGGTAGGTCAGGATGGAGACCTGCAGCAGCCGGTAGAGCAGGCCCACCTTCTTGTTCTTGGCGATGACGTACTTCTCGGTCTTGTAGTCGAAGAGCGACTGGTAGAGCCCCTTGCAGCCCGCCTGCCCCATGGCTCCGGCTCACCTGGCCGGCGACCGCGCGGCCGCACGTGTGCCGCATGGAGCCGCCGCCGCCCGCCCGCCGCCCGGCCCCCAGCTTGGGCCCCGCGGCCGCCGGGTGCACGGCTCAGCGCGCGGGGCCGGCTGCTGGCAAGGCTGCGGCAGCGCCGCCGGAGGCCAGGCGGGGACCTCGGACCGCGACCTTGCCGCCTCCTCCCCTGACAGTGACAGTGACAGCGCCGGCCCGCCGCCGCCCTGCCCTGCGGCGGTCCTCCCGGCGACCGCCGCGCGGGAGGGACGCGCTGAGAGCGGCTTCTGTGGAAGCAACCCCCGCTCTTTCCGCCTCCCAAAGAAATCCCGGGGGGTTCCTCCTATTGAATAGACGGGGAAACTGAGGCCCCCGGGGCGGGGGCGGGGGCGGGGGGGAACCTACAGCACAGGAAGTGCGGGCGGGAAGGATAAAAAGCAAGCTGGGGGAGACTAAACTTGTCAGACCCTCGGCTTCCGCCTCGGCTGGAACGAGGTGCGTGCTCCTACTGCAGCAGCTGCGGCCGGTTTAAAGCCCGCACTCCCCGGGAGTCGGCTGCCAGGACAGGGAGGGGTGGGGTGGGGGCGGGAGACAGGCCACCGAGGCCTGGGATCTTAAAATATGCCTGGAGAGAGGGCGGGCGCCAACTGTTTGAAATGTTCCCAAGGCAAGAGAGGGGACCTAATCTAAGCTGCTAAATCTGTCACCCTCACAACACGCGAGATTAAACTGGAGGTGGTGAGAGCGGAGAGGACACCTCTGAGAAAATCAGGTTTGGACCCTGGGGCAGCCAGAGAGCCCCTCGGGGTCCTGGGCGAGTTTCGAGTGCATGTGTGGGGGGCGCTGTGCACACTGTGTTTTCTGCATCTCAGGCATTACCATCCTGCAGTCTGACCGGAAGCCGCCCTGCCCCTCTCCAAGGCCTGGCCCTCACACACCAATGAGAAGTCCCTGCCCTGAACCACAGGCTCTGGGAGTCAGAAGCTGAAAGGGACCCTAAATTTCACCAGGTGTAAAACGCCCCAGGGCAGCAGGTCTCCAGTTTTAGTGAGCCTGGGCATCATTTGGAAGAAAAATGCAAATTCCTGGGCACTGCGCCTAATATCTCCAGACTTGGATGGAGCCTGGGAATCTGTATTTTGCCCTCAAACTGCCATTTCAGAAGCACTAATTTTTGCATCTGTTCATCAGTTTCAACTCAAATGCCAGTTCCTTTAAAAACAAAAGGCGGGGGTCCTGTTCTTACTACCACTCACTAAAGCAGCCTCCACCCCACCTACTTTCTATCCCATTACCCCTTCTTATTCCCTTAGAGGCCCTGTCATTCATTTACTTACTGCTTGTGTCCCCCTCTAAGACCATAAGCTCCAGGAGGACAGGGACCTTGCCTTTAGGCAGCTCTGCACCCCACGGCCACTGCTGTGCCTGCCATAAAATAAGTCAATGTTTGTTGAGTGAATTCAGGCCTGATTTTTTTAAACCCAGAGAGGATTCCAGCTGCTGCTCGTTATGACTGGGGATTTTGGAAGTTGACATCATCCTGGCAGAAAGGCTTAGGAATTGTCACCAGGCCTCCCTCTCTCCCTCAGGGCCTATCAGCTGGTGCAGTGGTAGAGAATCCACCTGCCTCTGCAGGAGATGCAGATGTGGGTTTGATCCCTGGGCTGGGAAGGTCCCCTGGAGAGGGAAATGGCAGCCCACTCCAGTATTCTTGCCTGGAGAATCCCATGGACAGAGGAGCCATGGGGTCTCGAAGAGTCAGACATGACTGAGGACGCAGCATGTGCTCCCTCCCTCTCCTGCCAGCCTCTCCCTTAGCCCTCCCTCACATGGCTCTCAACAACCTGCTCATTTGCCCTCCAGTGTGGGCAGCCCCTCCTGATCTCCCCATGGCCCCGCCAAAGCCAGGCTGCAGTTTCTGAAAAAACTCTCTAGAGGCTTCAGAGATGTGAGGGATGTCCAGAGGGGAAAGGGCTCTTCTCAGAGGTGGGGCCGGACTCTCCCTGTGGGCGCCCTCACAGCTTCTTAAGCTAAAGCCAGACCCATTAGTGGGTCATGATAGCAATTTCCTGGGTTCCAACCAGCATATTCACAAACAAAAAAGAAACCATTAGAGTGTGTTTAAGGAAGTATGGGTAGACAGTTTTGTGAAACTTCTGTTTGAAGTGTGTGTGCATATGACATTATGACATGTAATGCATTTCTTCCTGTGGGTCAAGGTCAGAACAACGTGAAAAATACTTCCCTTGAGCTGCAAACCCAAGTATCTGCAACCTACCTCCACGTGGCTGGGGCTAGCTCACCACTCCAAGTTCAGATCTAATTCCCACTGTACTCCAAGCAGGAGAAGGGGTTTTTGCTTTTTGCGTTGGCATTACTAGAAGTCCAAGTCCAGGGATGCTTCCAAAACCAAGACGAATTCAAGCACTTGAGTGAAAACTGCCTGCAGTCTTTGAGTGGTTTCCCAGTCTCTACCTAAACCCATCTCACCAGGCACCCTGTTCAAATGATCTTCGCCACCATTACTGTTTGAATGTTTATCCGCTTAGCAAATAGTTAAGTCAGCGGTCAGCGTGAATAGTCAAAGCCCCTTCCTCTCTCCTCCCCCAAATCATCCACATCATGCTTCACTGTAATCGTCCACCTGAAAGAAAGGAACTGGCCGTGAAGGGACTGCCCAGGCTTATCTGGTTCGTAAGGCTGTCTCGGACAATCTAAGGTAACTGCAGTGAAGTGATGGGGAATTGTAAAATAAACTCAGAATGTATTCTCCAAAAAATTAAAGGAAGCACAAGAGGAAACACAAACTGCATAAAACAGTCTGGTCCTTGGAGGAGAGGTTACTTATACCTAACAAACAAGGTTTCATTTCCCATCCCAGAGGAGAGGAGGGCTCAAGCGAGGGCTGAGATAGATCTCAATCTGTCTCAGGAAACAAAAGAAAGGCATCCCAAGGCAAGGAGAGTCCTTGCTTCAGAGCCCGGAGGATGCTGGATGACCTGGAAGGGACCAGAGTGGAAAAGGTATGGTGGCATGGAAAGGGTTTCACAAAGCAATTTATCCTTTAATTCTTCTTTTGCTCTGGAGAGTCCTGCTATGATAAACACATTCCATTAATAGACATTAGTGGTCTGTTTAAGAAACAGCAGATATATTATTCATGTTGCTCCAAAGAGT
Source organism: Oreotragus oreotragus (assembly GCA_006410675.1). Classification (NCBI taxonomy): domain Eukaryota; kingdom Metazoa; phylum Chordata; class Mammalia; order Artiodactyla; family Bovidae; genus Oreotragus; species Oreotragus oreotragus. Next base: position 14,573 of record SJYX01022008.1, read on the forward strand.
CAACAGGAAGAAGGAAGCCCGTCTCTGTGGGAAGCATTTCTGAGTCCATCAGCAGCCTGGTGACCTGTCGTAATTGATGGGCTATTCCTCATTACTCAGTTCTCAGAATGTGACCTGGGGAAAAACTCCACTGAGGTGGCACTTAAAAAGAATAAACTGTCAAATGCTAGTCCACTTGGTATTGAAAAGGATAAAGGCTCAAACTCAAGTCAACCAAACCTAAGTGACGCCAGCTCGAACATGGTACATGGTAGAGAAAGCTATCTCGCTCCTGCTCCCGCTCCCTGCAGGGGTGTCCCCACAACCTGCATGCAGCCACCCTGGTCCATCCCCTCCTCTCTCGCCTTGAGTTCCCAGGGCTATAGTGATGAACCTAAAGCACGTGAGACAGCCTCCTGTGAACCCTGAGAGTGGGTGTGGCTTCCGCAGCTCCTGCACTCAGTCCTTCCAAGGCTCTTCCTCTTTATTGCAGTCACTGTCCCCACCTGCCTTTCTGGCCTGACAAGCCCGTTAAGCACACCAGCTTCAGGGAGGTTGGCTGACAGCTTCATCAAATCCTGTACTTTCCAACCCCCGGGCCTTTGCTCAGGCAGGTCTCTCCTCAGCACCCGGTGGCTCCAAGGTTCCAATTACAGAGGTCTGTCTGTCTCCTTCACAAAGGCTTCCTGGATCCTTCTCCTTCTCTGAATTCCCAAAGGACAGGATCCACTCTTCCGGGACTTACAGCTGATTGCTATCTCATCTGTCCCGTAGGGCTATGAGGGAGGGAAAGGCTTTACCACTTCTGCCCCACCTGCCTATAATGAGACAGACGATCATCCAGGAAGAGAAGTGGGAGGGTGGGAGAGGGAGAGAGGGCAGAGGGAAAGTTGATTCCTGATCATCCTGCCTGTACCCATTAGCCTGTACATATGAAGTGTCAAGAGTACAGTGACTAAGCCTTTATTTTGAGTGTATATTCTTGAAGATTTCAACAGAGATCATTCCGCTAGAGCATTATGTTATATTTGTCTCCTGAAGCAACTTCTTAGTCATCAAGACTCCAAGTCTGTGCTATCCACTGACAAAGTGTAAACAGATGAACAAACTCTGATCTAACTAGTGTCTCACAGGGTGTGGCTCTCTTGCATCAGAGATCACTCAGAGAGCGGAAAAGGTGATTCCCAAGACCAGAGCATCAGCACCTTCAGCATCCCACCTGCAGCCTGGGAACTTGAAGAGCTAAGTGCCACCTGTGCCTCTTCCCCAACAAAGCCGGTAAACCTCCACTCCGCCAACCTGCACCTTGCCCATCTGTAACTGAGCTTTTGTGGAAAAACATTAGACCTGGAGGTTCTTCCTTAAACTAGTTTTAAGGCCTCAGGCAAGTTGTTTCCTCCTCCATGAAACAGCTAATGGAGCCTGGGATGACGATGAGCTGCCAAAGTACAGAGCCTGGGGTAGAACAGATGTTCTTATTAAATGGACCAGAATATACGGAGGAGGTCTGTGAAGCTGGATGGAGAAACTGTTCCACATTTATTTTTACTACTCTTTATCTGAAATCTAACATTTCCTTCAATCACGAATGCAGAGAACAAACCACAGGAGTGTCAGTAGTACCTGTATCTTTTTCTGTTTTTTGGCAATACCTGTATCTTAATACCAAAAGAAACTATATTTTCCCATCACATTATAGGTATGCCTTAAAAAACATTTTAAGCTCATCACTACTTCAAAAGTAGCACAGTTATTAGACTTGTTCCTTTAATACATTTGTAAGTGCATTTAATAAGTACATGTGAATATTACAAAAGCACAGAATATGGTCTGGAAGATACGTGACAGGCCAGTTTGCCTCAGCCTCTAAGGAGGGGCACAAGACAGGGCAACGTCACGACCAAGGCAGTTTGACTTTCCACTCTGAGCCTACTATGAGAATGGATATGTATTCAGTAATATTGATACTTACGTAGTTTTTGAAATGTCCTTCCACTGATCAAAATAAAGTCAACTGGAGTTGGGAACTGTCTCTTTAGGTGCATCCAGCTACCTTCTGAACTCTTGAGAGTTGAACAACTGCTCTTCCTGGAGTGACTAAGAGTCCCTTGATTCCATTTACTGGAGCTGTTCTTAAAGTAACAGTAAAATTCTGGCACTATTACACGGTTATAATTAGGGCTCAGTTCAATTCAGTTCAGTCACTCAGTCGTGTCCGACTCTTTGCGACCCCATGAATCGCAGCACTCCAGGCCTCCCTGTCCATCACCAACTCCCAGAGTTCACTCAGACTCATGTCCATCGAGTCAGTGATGCCATCCAGGCATCTCATCCTCTGTCGTCCCCTTCTCCTCCTGCCCCCAATCCCTCCCAGCATCAGAGTCTTTTCCAATGAGTTAACTTTTCACATGAGGTGGCCAAAGTACTGGAGTTTCAGCTTTAGCATCATTCCTTCCAAAGAAATCCCAGGGCTGATCTCCTTCAGAATGGACTGGTTGGATCTCCTTGCAGTCCAAGGAGACCCCAAAATACCTAAACCCTGATCTTAACCAAATATCTCTGCTTGTATGGACATTAGAGAAAATGCATGGAATAACACACTTGTGCAGATCATTTTAGACTGCTGGGCTTGGCTGAATGGAATCAAAATCTAACTGGGCCTAAATAGTTTGACCAATTTATTGCAGATCGATCCCTGAGTTGGAAGATCCCCAGAAGGGAAAGGCTACCCACTCCAGTATTCTGGCCTGGAGAATTCCATGGACTGTATGGTCCATGGGGTCGCAAAGAGTCGGACACGACTGAGCAACTTTCACTTTGACTTTTTCACATCTGCTTATTTCATCCCTCCATGATCAAGTTCAAAGTTCAGATGTTATCATAAGAGAACAAGGTTATCTGCGTGAGCACTCACAGGCCTGTAACAGGGAAATGGAAACACCGAACTGGAGGGGTACTTCTCCCACGCTTGTGTCCAGCTGGCCCCTTCTGAGTCCTTTTCTGGCCAGGACAGTGGCCCTGTGGCACGACCCACTGTCCTTGGATCTGTGCAAGCTCTGGCATCTCCTGCTCCCGGGCAGAGGGTCAACAGGAAATGGGAAGGTCTGGCACTAGACAGGCATCTCTTGGAAGACAAGGTTACAGCCCGTCACAGCCCATGAATTTATACAATGCAGCCATATCTCCGTTTCAGTCTCCTCCTCCTCCTGATCCCTTATGAAGTCTCCTGACTACGACCCTGGTCTAACCCAGTCAGAGCCCAGTCAGTCAATAGCTTATAGGCAGTCAGTGTAAGACTTGACTGTTATAATCACAGTGGGGTCTTATCTGCAATGAACAAGCATAAAAGCAGAAACTGCAAAGTCACCTGTAATAACGAAAACCTGGACACACAACAGGGAAATATCCAAGCAAATTCACTTCTTTCTTTTCCTTCAAAGGCATACCTCAGAAACAGTGCAAGTTTGGTTCCAGACACCATGACAAAGCAAATATCACAATAAAATGAGTCATACAGATTTTTGGTTTCCCAGTACATATAAAAGTTATGTCAGGACTTCAGTGGTTAAGAATCCATCTTGTAATGCAAAAGACACTGGGTTCAATCCCTGGTCCAGAAAGATTCCACATGCTGAGGTAACTAAACCCAGGTGCCACGACTACTGAGCCCCTGCTCTGCAGCCCATGAGCTGCAACTACTGATGCCTGCGTGCCCTAAGGCCGGTGCCCTGCAGCAGGAGAAGCCAAGGCAATAAGAAGCATGCGCACTCAACTAGAGAGTAGTCCCCACTGGCTGCAACTAGAGAAAGCCCGCGGGCAGCAACAAAGATTCAGCAAAGCCAAAAACAAAAATTTTTTAAGTCAGGCACAGAGGTAAGTTCTTAGACCCCTATAAGTCCTAGTTAGAAAAATAATGATGCGAAAAAGTATAAATATCAGAAAGACTCCAAATTACCATTACGTGCAGACAGGACTTTGAAGTCAGTGGAAAAGCTATGAAGAAACAGAGTCCAAGGACTTCCCTGGAGGCCCAGCGTTTAGGACTCAGCCCTTTCACTGTGAGGATTCAATCCCTGGTTGCAGAACTGCGATCCCATAAGCCTCACAGCAGAACTGCAATCCCATAAGGCTTACAGCTCAGCCAAAGACAAACAAAAAGAAACAATGAAAGCACTTGAATTAGATAAAGAACACAGAGGGATCGCAGGATTGCTTTCTACATTATATACTCCTGCTTCGCTTGTTTGCAATGATATTTATCACCCATGAAAACAAAGACTGTGCCACTGCCCGGTTGAGAGTGGAGAGACGCAGTCAAGTTTTAACAGCATGGGGCATGTAATTAAAATAAGGATACTAAGAGCAAAGTCAGCCTGTAATGAGGCCCTAATCTCAGTGTCCCCAACTCCCAGGCCAGGTTCCGCCTCCCCCTGTGGACGAGCATGTCTCTCATTGAGATACAAAGGTCCCTGAGCAAGTCACTCAGCAGGAAGCCAGGCGAGGACCCGCACAGGATGTTAAGCAGACACTACAGAACAAAGTCCTGGCCTCCTCTTCCTCCTGGTTCCTGTTTTGGTAACCCCCATTTTTCTACTTTTTACTTTTGTTCTGGGGGGTGCTTTTTCGTGGCCTGATTTGAAATAACAGATTGCATCCTTCGATCATAAAAATGCCAGACTAGGAACTGCTTCCAACCACTGTCCCCGACAAAGATGTACTTCATGGAAGACTATTTTGGAAGATGTTAATAGAAATGGCATGAAAAAAGTCCTCTTAGGCAAGTAAGCCTGGGAGATGCTGTATAACCTCCTCTGGGGTGGGGGTGGGGGGATCACAAAGTATATCATATTTGCATATTAAAGGCACTTCTGTAAAGAAAATACTTTACCTTTATTTACCACCAAATGTTTCCCAGGTTTCTTTTCTGCACAATGCACAGGCACTTTGGGGACAATGTATGGTTAAAAAACACTCCACAAACAACTTGGTCATCCTAAAGGAAAGGTCGTCTGTACAACCTAAAAGGAAGGTCTCTAGAAGCTTCAGGACTGGCTGATACTCTCTCCGGATGGATGAGGAAGCTGCTCCTAATTATCTTCTTCCAGCAGACTCTGTGATTTTAGCTGGTCCTTTCTTATGCTCTCCAAGTTCAGCTCTCTGTATTTTCTTTTAAAAAAGCCACACTAAAACAAAGGGAGGGAAGACCAATTACAGGCCTAAGCTATCCATCTGCTTTAAATACCGCATTCCCACAAGCATTCTCTGTGTTCAGTCCCCAGTCAGAACTGGTTTTCCACCTTCCTCTGAACCCCCACCCCACTTTCACCTTTTTAATTTAACTAATTCTGCTAAGTACTATCATTTCAGCTGTACTGGATCTATTTACGTAAAAGACAGAAAGAGATCAAGTACAGCCCCCCTACACACCAAGAAACTCACAATCTAGTGGGAAGGGAAATAATGACAACACAGTGTAAGCACTGCTTCTTGGAAGGGTTTCTAGAGGGCAGTTCAAGGGAAAAGCATAAAAGTCAGTTCAGAGGACTCACGAATCTCTGGGCTGAGTTTTAAGGGAAGAGCGAGAGCAAATTATGAAGGAAAGGGCTTGGGAGGCGGGTGTAGAGAGCCTCACTGCAAACACAGAGACACAAAGCTATTCAGTTCAGTGTGTTGAGAAAAAAAGCAAGACTCGAGGGTGGAGAGTGTAGAGGCAGACATTAGATGCCTTGAATAGCAGTGAAAGAGTTTGAACATTAAATCAGGGGAAGGAAAGGAAAGGACTGAAATAGAAAAGGAACATCAGGTCCCTTTTAGGAAAATATCTCTGTACTCCAATTCTTCAATTAGACCTTGATCTTTTTCAGACAGAAACTGTCTTGATTCATTTGCCTCAACAGGTGTGTGGCTGAAGGAAGAAGGAAAAGGGGTCACAAGGCTAGGGTAGCTGCTCAAGGTTGGAGGCTGGCTCTCTAGGCAAAATTCTGCCCAACACCAGAACCTTAATGAACGTGGGGGGAACTGACCTTGACTAGGATGACTATAATCACGATCAAAACCAGAAGGCCCCCGACACTGCTTTTAATGATGAGAGACAGAGAATGCGCCTCCTCACCTTTCAGGAGGATGACAGTGATCTGCAACAAAACACAGAGATCACCCTGTAAGTTGTGAAGCAAAATGAGGTAAAAATTCCACATTATTTTAAGAAGCGAAATATGAGAACTTGGCAACATACCATGTATTGATCAAGACTGACAGCAGTAAAGCAAAAAGCTAAACCTTTCCTGATGCAGTATTTTAAGTTCTCTAATGAGATTTCTGGTTTCTGGTTCCACATGTAAGGGGCTTAGAAGTCACCACTCCATGCTAACAAGGAAAAAGGTGACCAGACTGGAAAATCAACAACTTTTCTTGGATCCCTAAGAGAGGGGAGGACACCAGGCAAATCTGCTGCCACCAAGAGCAGAGGGACAGACAGACAGACGGACACAGAGAGCAGAGGCTCACCACCTCCAGGAAAGGAAATCCTGAACTCCAACTGATGGGACTGCTGTAAGCACAACAGTGATGACTCTGGGGCTACAAACTCCAGGGAACCCAGCCACTGGGGTGAGGTTTACTCCAGGAACTTGACGAGGTTCCCTCACTCAATGCTGGAGAAAAAACCCTTCATGCTTCCAGCAGGGGGAGCGGAAAAGGAACCACTTTGAAATAAGCCAAAGAACTGTGATCTGAACAAGGACTGGGCTCAGGGGAAACTAGTTAACCCTAGCCTAACCTGCTGGATATAATGAGAGCCTAACTGTTCTGGGGGAAGGGAAGTGCCCAACTCGAGCCCACTCTAGCCATCCTGTCCCAACTAAGGGGGCTGAAAAACAGAAACGGTGAGAAAGTTCACAGGCCAGAGGCCCAGGCTCATTAAAAGACTGAGACCTAATCACAGAACCACAGAGCACCTCCCCTCCCCAACACCTCAGTACATTAATGAAGGTCTGTCTACAGAAGTTCCTTTTACCTGGTACAGCATTTCCAGCTATCAAAAGAAAATTATCGGGTATACCAAAGGCAAAAAAAAACAAAATGTGAAGAGAGAGAGTAAGCACCAGAACCAGATACGGCAAGAATGTCAGAATTATCAGACTGGCAATTTAAAACAACCACGATGAATATGCTAAGGGCTCCAAAGGATAGAACAGACAGCGCACAAGAACAAAGAGCAGACAGGCAATGTAAGCAGAGAGATGGAGACCCTAAGAAAGAACCAGAAAGAAACACTAGAGATGACCAGCTGCTGTGACAGGAGCAAAGAATGCCTTCAGTGCACTCATCAGTAGACTGGGCATGGCTGAGGAAAGAACCTCTGAGCTAGATACAGCAACAGACTCTTCGAAAAACAAAGAGAACAAAAACTCGAGGTGGGGTGGGGGGAGGAGTAAACCAGAGGACAGGAAAGTGATCTGATGACCAAAATACTTTATACAAACTATTCTGGTCTCTTATCTAGCAGTCCGCCAGGAGACCTTCTGGTTGTATGTGTGAGAGAGAGTCTGAACCAGGCACGGGTTCAATCCCTGGTTGGGGAACTAAGAGCCCGCGTGCCATGTGCCGTGTGGCCTGAAACACGAGAAAAAGAAAGAAAAGGGAAGCCGTGTGAAGAAAAACTTTTGCTACTGACCTCTTGGCTTCCTATTCTGTATTCTGCCATGTGAAAATGTACTGCTGGGAGAGGTGGCGACTTTGGGCCAGCCACAAGGGAAGGCATCACCAGCACACAGTCAGCAAAGCCCAAGATTCGAAGGAGCCTGGCCACTAACACTGGAGAAAAGGGAAGCCGTGTGAAGAAAAACTTTTGCTACTGACCTCTTGGCTTCCTATTCTGTATTCTGCCATGTGAAAATGTACTGCTGGGAGAGGTGGCGACTTTGGGCCAGCCACAAGGGAAGGCATCACCAGCACACAGTCAGCAAAGCCCAAGATTCGAAGGAGCCTGGCCACTAACACTGGTCTGCCTCCACCCCCACATAAACACAAGAGGCCTTTAAGGCACGTTAGCAGGAAGTTTTTTGGTTTTTTGTTTTTGCAGCTGAAATGCACTTAAAACTTAGCTTCGGGTACTGAATTTTAAAAAAGGAAAATCATCATGGGGACTCTACAATAAAAGCATCAGTAAGTAAAGGGGGACATTTATACATAAATAAATGACTTAAGAATGTGCATATAAGACATTGTTAACAGGAACTCTCTTGGGGAGGAGGGAATCCAGGGTGTGGGAGACAGGGAGTGAAGGAATCACTATTTTTCATTTGGGATCTTTGCATAAGACTTGAATTTTCTTGCTTTTCTGTTGTTGTTGTTGTTTAATCTGTACAATGATATAATGGGAACACTTCTCTTTCTTCCACATCATTTCCTGTATCAGACACACTCAAAAATAAACAGAAATGTTATTTCTGACATGTCTAGAGAACTGTGCCTTTCCCCTCCTCCAGGGAGGAAAGCAGAGGCGCTAATGTTGAGCAATCCACTCTCACCCTCTTGACACTCAGGCTTCACTAAAGAGCTCACAGATGGACCATTTCTGGCGCTAGCAGCCACCCAGGGCAAGTGTCAACAAGAACAACAGCCCCACCGGGGCACAGTCTTCAGCCCACAGATCAAAAAGGTCAAAGGTCAGTCTGACTTGCAGTCACATGTAAAACCTCTGCAAAAGGAATCCAAGGGTTCCAGGACTTAGTTTAAGACTTATAAGAGAATTCTGCACTTATGAGTATTGTAACCGTGGGGCACTGTAACTAGTCACTGGTGTTACACACTAGCAAATGAGTTAATACATATGATTTAAAAACTTCTCAACTAGGAAATAAAAAAAAATTTTCTAATCAAAGTATATATAGATAGGTGTGGATTCCAGCCTAGTTATAACAACTGAGACTTCCTCTGCTTAGGCCTCTTATTCAGTTGCCTCATTTCAGAGACAGAAAAACTTAGGCAGAAGCTGAGCAACTCAAGGTCATGGAGACAGCGGGTTGCAGAGTCAAGAGCAGAGGTGAAACAGGAAGAGGGCAATAGCAAGTGCCTATCTGTACAAGGGCGCTAAAGTCAGGCACAGGCTTCCCAGGACAGCACCCAGAAAACCAGAAAACAGCCAGGGATTACCTTAGTTCTGTGGTTCTCTGTGTTGAGCCCCTCATACAGAGATTTGTTGAAAGATATTTCACCAAGGATCTGCAGCTCAGTCACATCTCTTAGTAACTATAAGATGGGGAAAAAAAAAGAAGAAACATATTTTAGACATGGACCTACGTTTTTCGGCGGGAAGGGGGGGGGTTAACTTTTTTAAAAATTGGAGTATAGTTGATTTAAAATAGACTTCTAAAAAAAATGGACTTACAATTCCTGGACAGCATTATTCCTTATGTTTCTGTTTTTTGGTTGAGGCATGTGGGATCTTAGTTCCCTGACCAGGGATCGAACCTATACCCCCTGCACTGGAGGACAAAGTCTTAACCACTGGACTGCCAGGGAAACCACCCTTCCCCTCTCATCTTCACTTTAAATGTGTTTCTTCTCCACTATTCCTCAAGTCTAAAGAATGGCCTCAGCAACCACTAAGTTTCCCAAGCCAGAAACCTAGTTAAACCTCAACTTCTTTTCCCTTACCCTTTACCTCACACCACACTCCCATCCCCAAGTCAGTTCTTAATGATTCTTTTTTTTCTATTTTCAGTCTCTCTTAACACCTGTCCCTTTTCCTCCATTCTCACTGCTACTTCTTCAGCTCAGATCCCATCATTCTCACCTGGATCATCACAAGATGTTAAACTTGACTTTAGTTCCTACTTTTGAATGAGTGATCAGGGAAAGTCTCGCTAAGAAGCTAACATGTGAATTAAATATAAGGAAAAAGCACACACATGAAGATCTAGGAGAAAAGCTGTCTTATGCAGAAGGAACAGCAAGTACAAAGGTCCAGTGGCTAGAACAATATCAGCAAGCTAGAGTCTAAGAAGCAGGGAAGACGAAGGTATTAGAAGATGGAGGAGAAAGCGGAAACCAGATCACTGGATGACTGCTATGCTAAGTTACCCTAGTTAGTTACCGGAGAGAGTGAGGAAGCAACAGGCTGGAGCAGAAGGTGGATCAACAGTCCTGTTTTGGACACGTTATATTTGGAGATGCCATTAATATCGTTTCCAGGGAAGATGCCCGAGAAACGAGGATTAATCATATCCTAAGTACCTGTTTTGGCTGATTCAAGGAAAGCTCTGCAGCCACGGTTACATTTTCTTTATCCGAGGTGACCTTACAGCTCACTGAATGCCATTCTTCCACAAGCTGAAAGAGAATGGGTGTTAATTAGCACGATCTATTCATGGGGTGGAAAAGCTGGGAATTTTAACACTTAGCACACAGACAACCTCAAGGTCGAAGAATAAAGGGTGTGAGCAGTTTCTGCCTTCATTTGGTTCCAGCAAAGCCGCAACCCTGGCAAAAGTGAGCCGGTGAAGAGGCTAAGAGGCGCCTCAGGAACTTTCGGCCTGCGCTTTCAGGGGAAACCTCGCAAAGTACAATCCCGGCTTCTCACGGCACCCGCTTCAGGCCCTCCTCTCTCCCCCATGACAAGACTGTGTCTTGTTCATACCTCTCCAGCCACACTGATACCGCTGCTCTTTCAACAAGTCACATTTGCGCTCGCCACAGGGCCTTTGCACGTGCCCTTGGCCTAAAAAGCTCTTCCGCTTCAGGGTGACATGACGGGTACCATCTCATCGTTTTGGTTCCTACATCAATTCTTCAGAAAGACCTCTGCTGGCCACTTTCCCCAAAACAGCACCCTAAAACCACCACTCTCCCCTTGCTTTGCTTTGTTACTTTTTATGGCAAACACTTTCCATCTGAGACCACACTGCAGATTTATTTCTCTGCTTGTTTGCTTTCTGTCTTCCCACTACAATACATGTATCGCAGGGGAGAGACCTTAGTACTTACTGCTGTTTCCTGAGGGCCTAAGAATGCGGCATGTGACTCAGACACCTGTAGGAGCTGCTATCCCCCCGCGCAGAAGTCATCATTTTCATCAAGACCCGGCTGATTACATCACCCTCACGGTAATAGGCTGATGCTGAGAACGGAGGTCCATATTTTAAACTGTTTTACATCTTTAAATTAAAAGATATGCTTTCCCAGGGCACGCTTTCCTCTAGGCCTGAGTGTCTGCTCTCCAGAGTCAGAGCCCCACGAGGGGCACCCCAGGGTTGAGGTCTTTTATCCTGAACAGTGCGTTCCACAGATTCGCATGCGCGGTGTCCTCCAGGCCCCAGCGCAGGGCATCCGCAGAGAGCGGGCAGGGACCGCGGCTTAGTCCCCCTTCTCCTGTCTCATGTCTGGGGGACGGAGCTGCACATTCCCCCAAAAGAACAGAGACGGCAGGGCACGGCTGAAAGTGCTCGGGGGGATTACTGCGAAAATAAAATTAAATGGAGAATAACTCCTCTTCCAACTCATCCCTCCAAGTTAGACGGACAGAGACTTTATTTCCTTCCTTGCCTCCCCTCATCAAATAACCATCCACCCAACTGTCCAACCATGCAGCCATCATTTATCAAGAGCCTCCTGTGCAAAAATGATGACACACATAAAGTAACTTCTATAAACTGCAAAGTGTACACAGAGCTTCAGTCTGATTATTATGACCTTTTAACCTCTCTGCCCCATCCCTACCTAAAAACCAAAGTTACTACACACTCATGCCTGGGAAGTAAGAAAAATGTGATGAGTAAAATGAAAACAAACAAAAAACCAACTGGGTCGTCAGTGGAGCTTCACGGACTTCAGAAGAGCTAGAACAGGCCAGAGAAGAATCACTCGAAGACGTCACCCTAGATCATACTTCCAGGCTCAATCAGACAGACCATTCAGGAAGTTCATACCTTAGGTTTGAATTATCGGGACAGAGAAAAAGTTGTAAAGCTCAAGGCCTCTGCTCAGGGTTTCTGGTAAACAGCCTCATCTGACCACCTCTGCTGCCAGCCTCCTGGTCAAACTGCCATCATCCTCATCTGGACTATGACAAGAGCCTCTTAACTGAATTCCACGTCCACGGTCCCTGCCACTCACTCGGATACTCTGTTCTCCACTCTCTCGGAGGGGTGATCTTTATAAAAAAAAGATATCAGATTAAGTGTTGCCCTGCCCCAAAACCATCTAGTAGTGTCTCATCATAATTAGACTAGAACTCCGCCTTTATTTCATGATATGTGATGACCTGGCCTCTGCTGACCACTCACTCCTGGTTCTTTTCCTGCAAGACTGTGTCTTGTTCATACCTCTCCAGCCACACTGATACCGCTGCTCTTTCAACAAGTCACATTTGTGCTCGCCACAGGGCCTTTGCACGTGCCCTTGGCCTAAAAAGCTCTTCCGCTACAGGGTGCCATGACTGGTACCATCTCGTGGTTTTGGTTCCTACATCAGTTCTTCAGAAAGACCTCTGCTGGCCACTTTCCCCTAAAAGCACCACTCTCCCCTTGCTTTGCTTTGTTATTTTTGATGGCAAATACCTTCCATCTGAGACCACACTGCAGATGTATTTCTCTGCTTGTTTGCTTTCTGTCTTCCCACTACAATACATGTATCGCAGGGGAGAGACCTTAGTACTTACTGCTGTTTCCTGAGGGCCTAAGACAGTCACTCATAAATAAAACAGGTATTTTACAAATAGATGANTTCCATCTGAGACCACACTGCAGATGTATTTCTCTGCTTGTTTGCTTTCTGTCTTCCCACTACAATACATGTATCGCAGGGGAGAGACCTTAGTACTTACTGCTGTTTCCTGAGGGCCTAAGACAGTCACTCATAAATAAAACAGGTATTTTACAAATAGATGATTTTGATTTTAATTAGACCATCCACCCTTCTGCAAAAGAAGAACGGGAAGGCAGAGGGTGAGCTGGTAGATGGCATCACCAACTCAATGGACATGAATCTGAGCAAATTCTGGGAGATGGTGAAGCACAGAGGAGCCCGCCAGCTCCAGCCCATGGGGTCGCAAAGAGTAAGACACAATTTAGCGACTGAACAACGCAATCGCCACCACACTTCTGCCTCTTAGTAGCGCTTTGCTTTCCATCAGCAAAAGCAAATGATCTATAGTGTGTGTGTGCTGAGTCACTTCCGTCGTGTCCGCCTCCGTGTGACCCCACAGACAGCAGCCCACCAGGCTCCCCTGTCCCTGGGACGCTCCAGGCAAGAACACTGGAGTGGGTTGCCACTTCCTTCTCCAATGCATGCAAGTGAAAAGGGAAAGCAAAGTCGCTCAGTCGTGTCCGACCCTCAGTGACCCCACGGACTGCAGCCCACCAGGCTCCTCCGTCCATGGGGTTTTCGAGGCTAGAGTACTGGAGTGGGGTGCCACTGCCTTCTCTGGCTAAGTTACTTCAGCTGTGTCCAACTCTTTGCGACTGTTTGGACCATAGCCCCCCAGGCTCCTCTGTCCCTGGCCTCTCCAGGCAAGAATACTGGAGTGGGCTGCTATGCCCTTCTCCAGGGAAATGATCTATAGTCAGTGTCTACAGCAATTTTATAATTTCACTATTAATATTTTCCCCATCCTCATCTTCTCCCTTCTTGATGCCTGGTTTTAATCAGCGACAGCTTTGAGCTGCTATGGGCCTACGACCCTGAAAATGTAGCAACTGTGCCATTTATAGACATGCCTATGGGGAGGAAAGTCTNACTGGAGTGGGCTGCTATGCCCTTCTCCAGGGAAATGATCTATAGTCAGTGTCTACAGCAATTTTATAATTTCACTATTAATATTTTCCCCATCCTCATCTTCTCCCTTCTTGATGCCTGGTTTTAATCAGCGACAGCTTTGAGCTGCTATGGGCCTACGACCCTGAAAATGTAGCAACTGTGCCATTTATAGACATGCCTATGGGGAGGAAAGTCTAGGCTGATATCCTAAGTATGCATCTGTGTATACAGTATGCTGTGTGAAACTTGTGGAGAACTGCCTCCTTTCACCTGCTGGGGAGCTGCCTGCAGTATGAAACCTACTCTCCCCAGAAGAATAAAATGAAAACGTTCTCACCTATAGAAATCATTTTGATTCGAAGTAAAATGAAAAGGCAAAAACTTCAATTAAGTAAATCTCGAGAGCAAATAATCCAAGAAACGGGTGATTTAAAAAAAAAAAAAAAGGCAAGCCATTCTGATGGTTTAAACAGCTTATTCAAGTGGTCTCCTTTAAAATGCCAGGAATTCAACCTCTTGATTTAAGAGCTCTGGAATTCAAGTGCCTCAAATTGAGAAAATAATACACAAGTAAATGGTCGTAATTTCTCCTCTGTGCATCCTGGCATTATATCCTCCAGACACACAGCCCTGCACACGCTTACCTTTCCCGAGTGCCTCGCGCCTCTCACGGGGAAGGGGAGCCAGGACAAACAGCGCCGTGCGTGGCTACTGAGCGTCACTCCTTAGCGGAAACTGTAACGCTCTTGCCTTAAAATCACAAACAAGGGATAAAGTAAATATTCCAGGGGCTCATTCAAATGAGCCTCCTGGGAGTCTGGACTCAACAGATAGGCTGTACTCTCAAAAGCTTGCCAACAGTGGAGATGAAGCTGTCTAGCAATTCCTGTGGACCCACAGGGTGTGTTTACAGGAGACCTACAGCCGTCAAGGCCTCCGACGCTGTCTGTCCTGTCACGGCTCCGTCCTTCTTTTCCAAGCCCTTTCCGCTTTCATCTGACGGCGTCTTCCCTCACTCAGAAGCACAGACACAGCGCGGCTCAGTGGAGTAATTCTTGGGCCAGTGGCTGGCAGGTAAGGAGAGTGTATTTGCAAGCGTCGAAGACTTTGAAATGCTGAGGAGCCACTGGACGATGCAGATGCTACACACCTTCCGGGACAGATCTCTCCAAACTGACCATTTCATTCTAGCAATGAAACGGTGACTTCCCAGTGTTTCATGGAGACACGCTTGTCCTCTAAGCGGGATAATTACTACACCATCCATTTGGAAAGCGTTCAGCAAGCACCTCCTATCCAACAGGGGCTGTGGCCTCGNCTCCAAACTGACCATTTCATTCTAGCAATGAAACGGTGACTTCCCAGTGTTTCATGGAGACACGCTTGTCCTCTAAGCGGGATAATTACTACACCATCCATTTGGAAAGCGTTCAGCAAGCACCTCCTATCCAACAGGGGCTGTGGCCTCGGAGGAAGGCGTCCCCGTCCCTGACTCAGGCACGTGGGAGGAACAGATGGTGGCACGAGGCCGTGAAGGCAGAGAGGTGTGAGGACAGCGGCAGGGACTCGGGAAAACCCCGACGGCGGCCAAGCGGGGGCGGGCTGACCCCGAAGTCCGCCAACTCCAGCCGGCCCGCCGACCAAACGTGGCTGTTTTTGCATAAACGGCCTACAAGCTGAGGATGGCGTATATATTTTTAAGTTACTGGGGAAAAAAAAAAACTAACATTTTTGTGACGCGTATTACATGAAATTCAAAGCACACTGTCCGTAAATGAAACTTCATGGGACACAGCCATATCCAGAGGTGAGACCATGTGGCCTGCTCTTAATATTTGCCGTCTGCTCTTTACAGAAGTGAGGCCCCCCCGCCCCATCTACTGGACTACATAGCTGAGCAGGACTGAGGTTTTCTGCTTTTA
Source organism: Oreotragus oreotragus (assembly GCA_006410675.1). NCBI lineage: Eukaryota > Metazoa > Chordata > Mammalia > Artiodactyla > Bovidae > Oreotragus > Oreotragus oreotragus. The sequence continues at coordinate 30,232 of SJYX01022008.1, forward strand.
ACAGAGAAAGTTATAAAAAATATAACTCCAGTATATTACAGGATAATTAGCAATTCACCTCTGAGAGGAGTCACAAAAAACATCCGTCAGTTACGAATGGAAAACAGCCTTTTATGTCTTCGAGACCGGGGCTCACATTTTGCAGGTGAGGAACTGGACTCTGCCAAGCTCCCAGGGAGCAGCAGAGCTGAGAAGAAAAGGCCCCTGCTGANGAGGAGGCCCGTGGGTGCAAGGGCAAAATCGCACCTGGGAAAAGCAACTGGCCTGAGAGAACCAGGCTAAGCCGAAAAAGGAAGCATCAAGGGACAGCAGAAACCTCCCTCCTCCATCACTGCCAGGTTACAAAAGGCCAAAAGATGGAAGACGGTTCATGTGTCACCCAGGACCTGACTCGTTTACAGAATGCCTGCTCTTGGACCAAAACCAGAGCCTCCTTCAGTTTCCACAAGAAGAAGATGGTGACAGCTGTGTCTGAAGTGTGCAGCCGCAACACCCTGGCCACTTCTCTGTCTGAGTCCCTGATGTCAGAATATTCACACCATGCTGCTCAGAACAGAACAAGCTGTGCTCTGTCCCCCCGGCACTCCTCCTCCATGTATCTGTTAACCCCCTTAAAGACACAGCAGGTCACAGACAAAAAGACATCTGATGCAGAAAAGCTTTATGGGGAATGCAATCAGTTGGGTCCCATCCCCTTCAGCGACTACCTCTCCGAAGAAAAACTGGAATGCTGTGAGAAGATCGGAGAAGGGGTGTTTGGTGAAGTGTTTCAAACAGTTGCTAACCACACACCTGTAGCCCTAAAAATCATTGCTATCGAAGGACAGGACTTAGTCAATGGAGCTCACCAGAAAACTTTTGAGGAAATCCTGCCAGAAATCATCATCTCCAAAGAGCTGAGCCTCTTGTCTGATGAGGCATGCAACCGCACAGAAGGCTTCATTGGGCTGAACTCGGTACACTGCGTTCAAGGATCTTACCCTCCCTTGCTCCTCCAAGCCTGGGATCACTATCACTCAACCAAAGGGTCTGCAAACGACCGGCCTGACTTTTTCGGGGAAGACCAGCTCTTCATCGTGCTGGAATTTGAGTTTGGAGGGATCGACCTAGAGCAAATGAGAAAGAAGCTGTCCTCCATTGCCACTGCCAAGAGCATTCTGCACCAGATCACCGCCTCCCTTGCCGTGGCTGAGGCGTCACTGCACTTTGAGCACCGAGACTTGCACTGGGGGAACGTGCTCTTAAAGAAGACCAGCCTCAAAGAGCTCCAGTATACCCTCAATGGAAGGACGAGCTCCATCCCCACCCGAGGGCTGCAAGTCAACATCATCGACTACACCCTGTCCCGCTTGGAGCGGGATGGGATTGTGGTTTTCTGTGACATCTCCAGGGATGAGGACCTGTTTATGGGACAGGGTGACTACCAGTTTGAGATCTACAGGCTGATGAGGAAAGAAAACAACAACTGCTGGGGTGAATACCACCCTTATAACAACGTACTCTGGCTACATTACCTCACAGATAAGATCCTGAATCAGGTGACCTTCAAGTCCAAACATAACACCCCCGCCTTGAAGCGAATGAAGAAACAGATCCAGCATTTCTATCAGACTATGCTGAACTTCAGCTCTGCCACGGACCTGCTCTGCCAGCACAGTCTGTTTAAGTAAGCCGGGGGTACTGACCACCCCCAAAGGAGAGGGCATGGAACTAGAAGCCCCTGATTTCTGTTTTTAATCTCTGTCCCCACAGCAGGGTGGGATTCCTGCTCTTACAAGTTTCCAATCAGCTGTTCAAACAAGAATTTTGTTTCCAAGTGGAAACTGACATGTCTAAACTTAACAAATATTCTTTAAAAATAAACTATATGTGAGAACATCATTTACAACTGAAAAGCCCTTTTTCTGTCAGCAGACTTCATTTTGTAAATTCCTTTCCACAGTTTCCTTTTTGAAACTTTATGTAGCCTGGACAGAAAAGAAAATCAGGAACACCCAAGGCCTCAGCTGTCATACTGCTAAGAGCGTGTTGCTGTAGGTGTCATAAGGCTGGCTTTGGGAACCACTCTACAGATGAGTCAACTAAGAGCGAAGAGGCGGCACCACAGCAGAGTCCCGGCGTACAGACTGGGAGACAAGAGGAAAAGAAGAAGACAGTGTATAGGAAGAAGGGCCACATGTTTATCAATCTCATTTGCCAATCAGAAGCAGAATTTATCCATGATTTTCAAAGGGAAAATAAATGTCTCCGTGGCTACTAAAAAGGTTGAATTTTGTTTACTTTTTTCATCAAGGGAAGAAAAATTGAAATGTCAGTTTGGGTTGAGTAGTTAATATTCCTTATGAATATGACTTGGGTAATTTACTCCTAAAATGCGTTCTCAGGTTAACTCCTCTTTTTTCTACTCCTTTTTCTAGAGTTCTAGTTTTTATACTTTTGAGAATCCATAGCCACTCTGGAAAGAGATGTGATATAGAACCGCCTCTATGTACCTGAGTCTTGGTCAGGTTCATCACTCTTAGGAACTGGAAACCTTGTAATTTAACTGGAACACAAATTTGCAACTGGAACTCAGCTCCAAAGAGGTTCTCCCCATGTATCTATAAGATAAAATCCAAGCAGAAAGTCACAGATGGTGTTTTGCCACCTGTTGGCTTTGCGCTGATGAGCAGAGCACTTACGTTGAAGAGGAACTCTTTGTGGTGGGAAGACCCCTGGCTTGTGTTCATGTACATCACTGAGGGTCTGCAGTTGAGAGGACATGGGTTAGGCTGCAGGGCCCCTTTCTCATTTTAAATAAACCTCAGTGCTATCAGTTGGACACACTAAAAGGGCCCCTGATTCTTAAGAGAGATCAAAGTTGAATAGCAAAATGTTGAGCAGTGGTGGGACAGTTGGGATCAGGTTAGAATATTTGAATTCAGTCCCTTCAGGCTGATTCTGTATCTGATTATCATTCCTCAGCGGGGGCCTTAACTTTTTCTCTTCCTTTCTTCCTAATCCCTTAAGTCCTCTCTCCCTTCCTTAGCATCCCATCAGTTCCCTTTGGTATCAACACTTGTTGGCACTGTTCCTTCTTTGATTACAGCCACAGGGTTTCTAGGACCTAACAGTTAGTGCCCTAGAGATCGGTGGGAGCCTGGATTCTAAGCAGCCTCCTCTCGGGGAAAGGCAATGCCCACATCCACCCTGACCACTAGACCCACCCACAAAAGAAAATCCCTGAAGCTGTCCCAAAGGTGTGGGGCCCCCCGGAAGTACTTACTTAGGAAGAACCGCAATGAAGGCATGTTTGATTTGAAGGCTGTGAGTTTTATTGACCAAAGACCTTCTTTCATTGGAACTAGGAAATAAGAGTGTCAGTTTATAGCACCCCTGCTTTGTACACATGGCTGCTTCTTACCTTGGCTTCCCAGGATAACTGGGGGTTAGATAGAAAAGACTCTTGGAGATAAACAGAGTGCAGAAGACTCTGCACTGGAAGACCAGACTTGGAGAAACACTGATTTTTAAAAGGCTTCTCCAGGACTTCTCTGCCAGTCCAGTGGTTAAGACTCCATTCCTGGTCAAGGAACTAGAATCCTGTGTGTTGCACGGTGTTGACAATATTGACATTTAGGGCCAGGAAAGTCTGTATGAGTGTCCTGTATATTGTAGGATGTTAACATCCCAGGTCTCTACCCACTAGATGTCAATAACACCCCCACCAAAGTCATGCCAATCAAAAATGCCTTCAGAAAAAAAAAGAAAATGCCTTCAGGCGCTGCCCCTGGGAGCAGAATCACCCCTGTTTGAGAACCTTACCAACTGTGTGCTGCTGCTGCTGCTAAGTCACTTCAGTCGTGTCCGACTCTGTGTGACCCCATAGACGGCAGCCCACCAGGCTCCCCCATCCCTGGGATTCTCCAGGCAAGAATACTGGAGTGGGTTGCCATTCCCTTCTCCAATGCATGAAAGAGAAAAGTGAAAGTGAAGTCGCTCAGTCTGTCCGACTGTTAGCGACCCCATGGACTGCAGCCCACCAGGCTACTCCGTCCATTGGATTTTCCAGGCAAGAGTACTGGGGTGGGGTGCCATTGCCTTCCCCGTACCAACTGTGTACCCTACCCAAAACATAGAGGTTTTGCAGAAGACAGAGCATCTCTGAGGCTAGGTGAACCAAAACGAGCTCTCCTGTGGGTTGCCATTCCCTTCTCCAATGCATGAAAGAGAAAAGTGAAAGTGAAGTCGCTCAGTCTGTCCGACTGTTAGCGACCCCATGGACTGCAGCCCACCAGGCTACTCCGTCCATTGGATTTTCCAGGCAAGAGTACTGGGGTGGGGTGCCATTGCCTTCCCCGTACCAACTGTGTACCCTACCCGAAACATAGAGGTTTTGCAGAAGACAGAGCATCTCTGAGGCTAGGTGAACCAAAACGAGCTCTCCAGTGCAAAACTCAAGTCTACCAGACTATACCATAGTTTTACTTTGTCAATAAAGGAACATTTTAAATATCTCTGATAACAAGGCAAAGCCAGGGACAAGGACACTGCAGGGACACAGGTGCCTTCCTGGGGCTCCCTGAGGCTTCCCTTCTGGGGCAGTGAGGAGTCATAGCTCTGACACACACGTGTGGGAGGGAGCCTTTTTGCAGGACCACAGCCCAGGCTCCCTTGACCCAGGCATGACTTACTTGCTGACCATCACCGTGATGCTGGCTGTCCTGTTTGGAAAGGCACTCCCCTCCAGCTGCCAAACTAATGAAAAGTTTGCCTAGTTAAACAAAAAAAAGGAGATTGATTCCTGTTTATTCCACTCACAATGCAAACTGCTTCCTACTAACTAAACAGACCTGGAAAACGTAATTCAATACTCCATGCTTCTGTAGCACAGGATGCTTCGAGGTCCCGTTATTCCACGTAATACAGTGTCAAGATGGGGTGAACAGGGCAGACAGCATTATTCCCCTTTCACAGCCAAGGAAGCTGCTCGAGAGGTATCCCGCAGCACAGAGATCATCGGTGGCAGGTCAAGGCCTCCCCTCGGGGCTAATAACCTTCCAGACCACCCCCAGCTTCGCTCTGCTGTACAGGGGTGAGCCCACCTTTCTGTGACTGTACCCTCACCTCCACTGCTCCCTACTTCCAGAGCACACTGGGCAGCTTTATGCTCCGTTACAGATGACGGTATAGTCAAGGAAAGTGTGGAAATTGCAACTGGGAGATTCTAATGAGCCTGGGAAGTAGAAAACACCAACCCTAGGGTAGTGAGAAGAGTCAGCTAATCAAAACAGACTCACAGGACTTCCTTGGTGGTCCAGTGGCTAAGATGCTGAGCTCCCAATGCAGGGGGCCGGGATTCCATCCCTGGTCAGGGAACTAGATCCCACGTGCCACAACTCAAAGATCCTGCATGCCACAACTAAGACCCAGAGCAGCCAAATAAATAGAGAGAAAAAAAAAAAAAAGACAAACAGACTCACAGATGACCTCTTGAGGATGGGGTGACCAATCTTGCACTTCATGACCAGGACAGAAGCAGTCGGCTTAGGGTCACCGCACTGAATGTCTGGAGAAGGAGGCTGTTAACACAAAAGACGTGGTTTTGAAAAGGCTAAAAAAAAAAAAAAGAGGTTCAGTTTCTTCACAACAACGTGCCAGACACCCTGCCAGGAGCTGGGGATGCAAATAAACCAGTCTTTGTCCTTGTCTCCTTCACAAGTTGAGCAGAAGGGCTCGGTACTAGATGGTTGAAGAATTTAAACACAAGGCCTCAGGAGGGGTCCTGTGAGAGTGGCACAGAAACAAGCAGTGGAGAAAGATGAGGTCCAACCAGGAGGAATCAGGCTTCCTGGGGAGGGAGGCGTTTGAACTGCACCTTGGACCAATGGAAGGCCCCCTGCATTGCCACGCAGCCTTTTTTCAGCCATGGTTCCTCATGGACCACTGGATATGGAAAATGACCGAGTGGCCAGTGTTTTCTTAAGGGTCTAGTTCCATTCTAGATGCTTAGGAGATTCTGGCATGTAACGGATGCTGTCCTAGCTCAAACAGCCTCAGACCACCAGGGACACACCCATAATAAGACAGAGCCAGGTGTGTTGAGAGGAAAACTGCACTGTGGTGTATCTCACCAAACAAAGGAAAAGATAGTTATTAAAGGATTCTGGGGAAAGAGTTTGGGGAAATATAAACAAAGCAGTGTTTTATAGGCTCAAAATAAAGCAGGGATGGGACTTCCCTCATGGTCCAGTGGTTAAGACTTTGCCTTCCAATGCAGGGGGTGCAGGTTTGATCCCTGGTCAGGGAGCCAAGATCCCACATCTCCTGCAGCCAAACAACCAAAACATAAAACAGAAGCAATATTGCAACAAATTCCATAAAGACTTAAAATGGTCCACGTGAAAAAAAGAAAATCCTTTAAAAAAAAGCCAGGGCTATGTGTAAAAGGGCCACTCATCAATTCTGGGCTGCAAAGTGGACCCAAAGACCCACTTTCTTGGAAACTATTCAGGTGAATGTGAAAAGCCGTGTGGAGAAACATTTTATCTGAAGTTTCAAGTCTCAGATGGAAAATGAGAATGCTTCTCTTTGTCAAAACAGTTTAGATTTTCCAGGCAACAGTAAGATGGTTTCATAATTACAGATATAACTTCAAACAGCAAAGTTTCTGATTGCCTACGATTTTAGAGAGCAAAATTTCTCAGTGTTACAATATTTTACAGCCGCTGGGTGTCCTTGGGAGAGATACTGTTTTCTGGTATCTTGCAGCTGGCTTTGAGGCTGTGCTCCCAGGCTGATGAAAGGCGGAGCAGACTTTTACTTTCCAGTCAAGCTAATTTATTATAGATCATTTCTCCCTCAGAACTCTAGGTAAGAAAGGCTGCAGGCAGAAGGAGTGATTGGGTGGCAAAACAGCACCACTGATGTTTAAGGCAGAGAATGATTTGACTGGATCCATGGCTTATTGCTGGATTAGAGGGGATTTGTCTAGTTAATAATCGTTTATTGGATGGACGAGGATGTGGCAGGAGGCAGAGTTAGGAGGTTTCCATAACCGAGCAGAGATGCAAGAAGGGAAAGTCATGAGCCATGTGGTTCCAAAACTGCTGTCATAGTTACCTTCTGTATCCTCTTAAACTGCAGGTTTCTGGGGAAATTCAAAGCCACGCTCGTCATGTAGGAATCTTCCCCAGAGTTCGTCAGGCTAACGTTCATGGTCAGCTCCTTTGTGAGACCCACCACCAATTCCTGCCTGTACAGGGTAGGCAAAGAGATAAACGTTACCAGTTTATTTTATCTGTGAAAACCTCAGCGTGTTGCAACAGCACCTTCTTAACTTCTTAGATAATATTGCCTAAAGGATACATTTAGCCTAGATCTTCTTCCCCACAACAGAAGCAAGCACCTGGACTACCATACCCACCTCAGCTGCTGTGGGACAAGACCGTTAATTTAGTGTTTGCCGTGTGCCGGGGACTGTGTTAAATGTTTCACACTCTCTGCTAATCCTGGTGTTAACTCTGTGAAATTGTATGGTTACTCTCTGTGCTGCAGTGACGAGAAAAGAAGCCAGGGGAGGCTTGCTCACTTGTCTGAGGTCCCACAGCCCCGAAAGAGAGTTGGGAGAATCAGATCTAAATCTTCTTTCTACTACCAACTCACTGTGACCCCAGGCAATGTACTTTGAGACACAAATTCATCCGTTTCACGTATATTTATGGGAGACTTTGTGCCAGACACTGTGATCCCAGGCAACGTACTTTTGAGACACAAATTCATCCATTTCACGTACATTTACAGGGAACTTTGTGCCAGACACCCCCCCCACACACACACACACACAGGAGAAACCATGCAGGGGACAGATGCTGCCTCCACCCCTGCCTTGGCCTGAGCTTTCCCACCACAAAACCACCCCAGCCCTTCCAGATTACAGGCTGTGAGTTAAGACATGAGTCTGTTCAGCACGGAGAAGAGAAGATGTGGGGACAGGTGAGGGCTTCCTTCACACTGAGGCACCGTGGGGTCCCGGAGTGCACAACCTCTCTCAGTAATTGAAACCTACAGGGAAACACATTGACAACACGAAGAAAACTTTCTAACCATCTGAAAGGCCTTAACATAGAATGCGCTGCTCTGGGGAGTAATGTGACCTGTGTCTTACTGAGTCATTTTTGTTTTTTATCACAGCTGAGAGGAGGATAGTGGGCAGTGACAGAGCCATGTGGGGATCCATCTGGGAGATGACACAGGCCTGAAATAAGACAGCAGCAGCAGCGATGGGCTGGCGTGCTGCAGTTCATGGGGTCGCAAAGAGTCGGACACGACTGAGCGACTGAGCTAACTAAGTGGCGATGGGGCCATGCTTACAGTAGAGCGCAAAAGAGATGGGAGTTGGAGACTCCTCTGCCAGTTCAATGGTTAAGGCTCAGTGCTTCCAGTGCAGAGGGTGTTGGTTCGATCGCTCGTCAGGGAACTAGATCCTACATGCCATGAGCATGGCCAAAAACTAAGAAACTTTTTTTTTTTAAAAAAGAGAGTCGAGGATGTGTCCTGAGTTTCTGTTTCAGAGTTTCCAGCCTGGATGACCCAGTAGGGCGAGCTGTGATGGAGAGAACACAGTGGGAGACCAGAGGGTGGAAACTGGCCGGATGAGTTCAGTCCAGGACGTGATGAGAAGCACTCAGAGGACAGGAAGGCAGGGACACTGAAATGTCAGTTGGGTGTCCAGTCTCAGAGCCCAACAGAGAGATCTGAGAGTCACTGGAATATGTACCAGGGATTCTTAACTCGAGGTCCAGGGACAGTTTCAGAGTTCCCTGAATGTAAACGCTTTATGTTTGCAAGTGTGATCTTCTAAAGACAAGTGTCTGTAGTTTACCTTCGATTCTTCAGGAGATTCACGTCCACAAAAAAGGTCAAACCACTGAGGCATTTGGATGCTAAGGATTAGGCTCAACACTTTGGAAAAAAGGCGAGACTGCCAGCTGTGGACACTAGGGGGTGGTGTAGGGCCAGCTGCTTCACAGTCTATCCCACAAGGACTTGGCTGGGAGGGCTTTAGGGGCTGTAATGAATTCCCGGTTAGAAACAAGCCTTCCTGTTAGGCTGGATTCCAAAGCACTCAAAAGCCCTGACTTGGCTCCTCCACGACTGAGACGGGCAGAGCTAAGCTATCCACAGCTGAAACACAAGTCCTGTAAATGTCTATGAAAAGGTTTCTCAGGACTCGGAACAGAGCTCTTCTTCAGAGACGCCAGCTCAGCCAACTGGCCATCAGTGCCATGTTCCGCACACAGCACTGGCGTACAGGGGAGGAGCATTTTAAGACCACCACACGTCCAAAGCCAAACTCACGCAACCCACTCCAGTATTCACGCCTGGGGAATCCCATGGACGGGGAAGCTGGCGGGCCACAGTCCACGGGGTCGCAAAAGAATCAGACACGACTTAGCGACTAAACAACAGCAAATCATAATAACAACAGAAACGATAGACAGTTACAAGGGAAATGGGAAGGAAATTCCAAAAAAGAGGAGACATGTGTATATGTATAGCTGAGTCACTTTGCTTTGCAATAGAAAGTAACACAACAATATATGGAAACTATACTCCAATAAAAATCAATTTAAAAATTTACCAAGCTCATGACCTCTCCTCCCCACCTTGCCTTCCAAACCCATTCTTTCAAAAGCTTTCCCAATTCAGTTCTTGGCATCAGTATCGTTCTAGAATTCAATTCAGTGTGGTTCAACAGAACTTCTGAAGTAATGGAAATGACCTATTATATATCTGTGCTGCTCAAAACCACTAGCCATTATGTGGGTACTCAGATGTGCCTAGGGCAACTAGGTAGGTAGGTAGGTGAAGTCGCTCAGTCGTGTCCGACTCTTTGCGACCCCGTGGACTGTAACCTACTAGGCTTCTCCGTCCATGGGATTCTCCAGGCAAGAATACTGGAGTAGATTGCCATTTCCTTCTCCAAGGGATCTTCCCGACCCAGGGATCGAACCCGGGTCTCCCGCATTGGAGGCAGACACTTTAACCTCTGAGCCACCAGGGAAGCCAAGAAACTAAAATCTTCTTTAATTTTAATTCATTTCAATTTAAATAACCACATGTGACCAGAGGCTATTGTGTTGGACAGCACAGTTCTGGATGCTCCGGCCGGAACCCTGAAAGACTTCTTAGACCCCTCTCTCTCACTCCCCACATCCAATCTGTCATCCAATCCTGCGGGCTCTAACTTCAAAATATAACCACCGTCACTGCTACCACTCTGGCCCAAGTCATATCACGTCTCACCCGAGTTATCACAATAGCTGCCTACTGCCGCCCCGCCTCCACCTCTGCTCCTACAGTCTATTCTCAACACAGCAGCAAGAAGGACCCTATTGGGACTTCCCTGCTGGTCCAGTGGTTAAGAATCCACCTTCCAATGCAGGTGACGTGGGTTCGACCCCTAGTCAGGGGACTAAGACCCCCACATGGTGCAGAGGAACTAGAGAGCCCTAGCGCAGCCACAAAGACAGCAGTGTGTGGGGGAGAGCAGCCCCCACACAAAGAATGATCCTCTGACAGTGCATGCTCATGGCATTCCTCTGACTTCCGGGCTCACAGTAAGAGTCCTCATGGAAATGGAGCCACATGTGATTTTTCCTCCCCTCACATGGCAACATCGACTCAATGGACATGAGTTTGAGCAACCTCCAGGAGACAGTGAGGAACAGAGAAGCCTGGCATGCTTCAGTCCATGGGGTCGCAAAGAGTCAGACAAGACTTAGCCACTGAATAACAACCCCCCTCCAATTCACTCTGGTGTCCTGGCCTCTTCCTCGCACCCCCAAGTGCCCAGCTCAGGGCACTGACAGGTGCTCTTCCTTCAGACACCCACGGAGTTCATTCCTCCACCTCGCTTCCATGAGCCTAAACATCACCTTCTCCATGAGCCCTTTCCGGACCACTCTATTTGAAACTGCAACCCCAACCGCATCCCTGGCACTTCCCTCCCACCTTCCCTGTCATCTTTTTCTTCATAGTACATCTTTTCAACACAGTTGACTTACATATTATCTTCTCTCCCTAAGCAAAATTGTGAAAGTGAAAAAGGGGCTTCCTGTATCTCCCAGCACCTCGAGTGCTGGGCACAGAGGAAGTGCTCCCTAACCATGTAAGGAATTAAGTAATTTGGTAAAGCGTTGAGCCAGGGAAGAGGTTATCTCCAAGTGGGGGGGGTCCTAGGAGTGAGGGACCCTGGGTTATGGAAAGAAATCAGGGTGTAAGCCCATCCAATGATCATGGGATCCCACGAAGGCCTGCAACTACTGATTCTTCCCGAATTTATAACACAAGAATACAAATCTGTCTTGCCTCCCTCATTGGGTGGCTGGGGAAGCGATGATGCAATTAGTGCAAAAGCCCTTTGTGGGCTGTGAGGGAAAGGAGGAAGCAAGCGATCCTGGTGAGGGGTTTGTCCTGTAAGCCTTCAAGAGGTGAGCTAACTGCAGAAACCATGATGACTGGATTCAACTCACTGAGAGACGGTGGTGGCCAACTGTAACTCCGCGACACAAAACAGCTTATTCTTGCAGTTCTTCTCATAGGGCAGCTGTAAGCAGAAAGAGAGGGGCAGGATCAGCCCAGGGACCCCGCCATTCCCCACGGCCTTGCTTCGTGATCTTCTCCCTAGGACATGTGTGTCCCTTCCGCTGACTCTGAGAAGTGTAGGTGAGGCTGACGGGCTCAGGTTGTGTCCACATGGCTGTGAGAGGTGTGACTATGCTATACCTTGATTTGTCAGGCATGGGGGTGTGCTTGGTCCTACAACACAGGTACCATGCATCAGGCCACTGGCCAAGGTCAAAAAGAGGGTGACCTTTGTGAAATGGCAGGAGTAGCTGTCACTTGCATATTATGCTAATTAAGTAGCAACACTCACAGCTCACTACTCTGAACATTTAGGGGTGGGTGAAACCATATGAAGAAAAGCCTCCTTAGTCCTCTTAAGTAGAGCAGGAACAGCAGGGGACAAACCAGGGGGGGGTACCTAACCAAAGATTGTCAAGGCTCAGTCCTGCGAGCTCTTCTACCCCCATGGCTAGTCTGCTCTGTAGGTTAAATATTCCCCCTTGCCGTCTTGTCTACACCAAACAAATTCAGAAATCACAGTGGGCCCAAAAGGTCCGTGTAAGATCAGCTCAGGTTGCAAAGTCACGTTTTCTAAAGGAGCAGATCTATTTTTTATTATGAAGGAGACACAGCCAGCTCCCTACCTGGGGAATCACTGCATTTATCTTCCCAGCAGCCAGTGACCATCACAGTAGCTTTATGCAAGGACTGTTTCCATGATTGGAGCTACAGTGAGAGCCCAGAGCAAGAAAGAAAACCTTCCACTGCCCAGAGAAGGGAGATGCAGATTGCAGAAGTCAGAGCTTGGGGCTCTATCCGACTGGGTCAACAATTGAGGGCTTTTTTTTTTTTTTGCTTTTAATATAACCAAGCAGCTTATTCTCTTTCAGTAGGATTAAAACATCCTCAGCTCCCAGCTAGAGCTCATTCTCTGGAAAAATCTATGTGCTTGCTGCCGCTGCTGCTCAGTGGTGCCCGACTCTGTGGCCCCGTGGACTGTAGCCCGCCACGCTCCTCTGTCCATGGGATTCTCCAGCAAGAATACCAGAGTGGGATGCCATTTCCTTCTCCAGGGGATCTTCCCGACCAAGGGATTGAACCCACGTCTCCTGCATTTCTTGCACTGGGGCAAGCAGATTCTTTACCACTGTGCCACCTGGGAAGGCCATCTATGTGCCTGAACACCAAATAATTTCCCCTCATCCATTTCCTCAGGGGGATAATTTTTTTTTAATCTCTTTGCCAAAGCATCAACGTAATCACTGATTAAGATAAGAATCCTGAATGGATGTTAAACAGGATACATCATGGGTCAGCAGGTAAAGAATCCGCCTGCAATACAGAAGGCACAGGAGATGCAGGTTCCTGATCCCTGGGTCAGAAAGATCCCCTGGAGGAGGGCATGGCAACCCACTCCAGCATTCTTATCTGAAAAATATCCATGGACAGAGGCACCTGGCAGGCCATAGTCCATGGGGTCACGAAGTGTAGGACACGACTGAGTGACTAAGTACACGCAAATGTCATCTTAAAGCATCGCCTCATGATATGCATTAATTACAAAGGGAACTAGCCCCAGTGTGACTTTCTGTGTACAGGGCAGGTGGGCTCCAGTCCAGTCCCCACACAGGCCTTCCACCACACCATTATCAGAGACCTGTGCCAAGTGTCCATATGCTTCATTAAATATGTAGCAGGCACCTTTTGTGAACAGAAAAGAACCAGCCTTGGGAGTCATTAGGAGACCTGTATTACCCACCAGTGAAGTCCTGGGCAAATTAACACCATCTCAGGAACTCTATTATCCCCGCAGGGAGGGTCCTAAACGTTGTCTAAAGACCCTCCCAACTTTAATAATCTTTGAAGATAAGGGAGCAGGGACTTTTGCACGGGTGGCACCTGGGAGAGTCTGGTCCTAGCCAAGTCACCTGGAAGCTGGCGGAGGGCTCAGCATAGAAGTCCAGGATTGGGCGGGGTTGGTCCATCCGGCCCTCAGGGGCCTGGAGGTGGTAGCTGACCTTGACGGTGATGTTGGAGAAGCAGTCCTCCTGACACAGCTGCACAGTCACCAAGCAATGCGAGGTTGGAGTAGGATGTGGGGGAGAAGATGACAAAAAGAACACTTTTTACTTTGATGTGGTCACAATATTAAAGAATGAAAGGGGTTAAGCTAGGAGTCCTAAGCCTCTCCCAAGTAAGCCAGGCTGCCAAGAGCATTGGGAAAACCTCCCTTGATCTGCCACAGCCTCAGGCCTCCTAACTCCTTCTGGTTCCTGCCCCAGTCACAGAGGGGTTCTGGTCAGCAGGAGTCAAATGCCAGCTTGGACTTAGAGGACAAAGGGGAGCCAAGAACAGGAAGAGTTGTGGTCTCAGCTATGTTTACAAAGGTCTTTCCTGAAGCGGCGCAGAGGACATATTAGAAAAATAAAAACTGTAGGCCAGAACTTCCCTGGAGGTCCCGTGGTTAAGAATCCGTGCCTCCAATACCAGGGTTATGGGTTCAGTCCCTGGTGGGGGGACAGCCAAAACAGATGAGCAAAAGAACCCTGAAGACCAGGAGAGGGCCTGGGATGCCACTTGCCATTCCCTTTGTTTATTGAGACTTTTTGCCAGGTGGGAGCTTTGAACACCTGAGAACAGGTGAGCAAGCGTCTTGGCTGGAAAAGGTAGCTATGCTTATCTTTAGGGAAGCCACAGACTTACTAGAAGTCTTAATCCATTAGACAACCAAACAGATGTTGGAACAGATGTGTAGTCTGAAGCATAATTTATGCGTTTATTGGAATACATGACCCTTTGAGGTCCACAGTTTTGGGTGCTGGCAGACTTGGAGTCCTGACAAATACATTTTTTTCATGTTTCTAGGCACCTTTGTCAGGAGTAAACTTTTGTAAATGACAACTTGTGTCTTTCTATTTCTACTTTGCCTCACTCAGGTTTTCTAATGTCGCCTCACATAAGGGCCTTCTGCTCCACTGTTGTTATCAGGTAGGGGAGGGAGCTCTGTTATTTCCAGTGTATTACCAAGAAAAATGGCAGCAATTAGAGGATTTCCCTTTTTGTCCAGTTTCTAGGAAACTCAAGAGATTTACTTAGTGTTCAGTCTCTGTCGACTGCTTTAACTTGGTTTTCTGGTACCATAACCCCATCTCCCATACCATCATGTGATTCTTGATCTGTTATGACTGTTTTAGTTGCCTCATTTGTGTGTGTGGATCCCTGTACTTCACTCCATGCACCTCAGTTCTTTTCTCAACAATACAGTCCCCCTCTGGGAACTTCCCTGGCAGTCCAGTGGTTAAGACTCCCAGCTTTCACTGCAAGGGACACAGGTTCGATCCCTGGTCAGAGAACTAAGATTCCACATGCCACACGGCACGGCCAAAATAAAAGAGATAACCAACAAGGACCTACTGTATAACACAGCACAGGGAACTCTGCTTAATATTCTGTAGTAATCTAAATGGGAAAAGAACTTGAAAAAGAACAGATACGTGTGTATGTATAACTCAATCATTTTGCTACACACCTGAAACTAAAACAACTATGTGTGCACGCTTAGGTGTGTCCAACTCTGCGACCCTGTGGACTCTAGCTCCCAGGCTCATCTGTCCATGGGATTCTCCAGGCAAGAATACTGGAGTGGGGTGCCACTTCCTTCTCCAGGGGGTCTTTCCAAAGACCCAGAGATGGAACCCACATCTCCTGCATTGGCAGGCAGATTCTTTGGTACTGTGCTACCTGTGAAACCCCTGTTAATTAACTATACTCCAAAATAAAATAAAATAATGAAACAAAGCAACCTTAAAAAACAAAAAAAGACAGACAGACCCCTCTGGACTCTTGGAAACTCCTCCACTCACATGTCCATCTGTAGGGATGAGCAAGAAGGACTCACAGAGACGGGGCCCCCTGCCCCACTCCCTAAGGGAGCTCTGATCCATCCTCCTGTCTGAGTGCTGCAGCCGTTTCCTCTGCTTTACCACATCCACATCCAACGTGAAGTTCAGAGAGGTCTCACCAAGGCCTGGGAATGAAGATCAGATCTTTCTGATTGAGCCAAGGAGGTCAAACTCCAGACCGAGGGCCCTTCCATGAGGTGTCCCCCACACAGGCACTTCCCCGAGTTTCTTCTTCATTTCAAAGTTACCTTTCTCATGTTTCTGTCCCCTGGTTAGGGTCCCTCAGTGCCCCAGACCCAGACCTGGGGCAGAACATCCCCAGGGATAAGTCAGTCTTCCCTATGGGAAGAGGGCTTTTAGAGAGGAGGCTGGGATTGAAGGGAGAAATATTGAGGAGGAAAAATTCAAGGAAGGGGCACAGAGAGACCATAGAGTAAAACCTGAGGATAGCAGAGCTGGAAGAACCTTGTGGATTACCTGGGCCAACTCCCTAACTGTAGAGAACAAAAACGGGGGCCCCAGCTTCCCTGGTGGCTCATTGGTAGAGAATCTGCCTGCCGGTGCAGGAGACAGAGGTCCAATCCCTGGTCCAGGAAGATCCCACCTGCTGTGGAGCAACTAATCCTATGTGGCTCCACTATTGAGCCAAGTCTGAGTGCCCTAAAGCCTGTGCTCTGCAACAGGATAAGCCACCACAATGAGAAGGCCACACACCACAGCTAGAGACTAGCCCCCACTTGCTGCAACTAGAGAAAACCCACTTGGCAATGAAAACCCAGCACAGCCAAAAATATATAAAATAAGTAAATATTAAGCAAAACAAAATACCAGGCACGGAGAGTGAAGGACACCTGCCCGGTGTCACATGACCACCCAGCAGATGCGGTTCAGGCTCTGTGGCCCAAACCTTCCAGCCTGTACAGCTGGCAACGACAGGGCTGCCCTTCTCTAACGACCAGACTAAATCCTGGACTCCTGCAGCAAAGCCAGGCCAGCTGGGGGCGCGCTTTCTGACCTGCAGGAAGTAGAGCGACTTCTCGGGGATGGTGACTGAGAGATGAAGCCCTGGGGACTGTTGCTGAGGGTTTGTGCTGGAGGAGACCTCTTGGGTTGGCAGAAGTACCTGGGCTATGAAAGTCATGCCTACCCTCTGCCTTCCAGAAGGTCTCCCAACCAGCACTAGCCAAGGGGGTGGGAAGGGAAGCCAGGCCTCCAGTAGATTATCCAATCCCCCTAGACTAGGGAGAAGGCAAAGGGAGGGAAGGGGAGAAGACGAAATCAGAGAGAAAGAGAAGAGGCACCTACCCACACACAGGCGTGGGCACAGCAGCTGGAGGTAGAGAAGGGCCTGCCTTTTTCCAAGTCTTCTTTCAGAAACCCAACCCTTCAACCCGAGGACAGGATCCAATGCCCCTCTTCCCAAGAGGGTCAGAAAGACTCCTTCAGAATGTGGACTTAACAACAGGTCATCCTTTTCTGGGGCGGTTCCCATTAAACTGAACCTAAAGTCAGAGGAGCACCAAAGAACTGATACTTCCAAAATTTGGTGTTGGAAGAGACTCTTGAGAGTCCCTTGGACTGCAAGGAGATCAAACCAGTCCATCTTAAAGGAGATCAACCCTGAATATTCACTGGAAAGACTGACACTGAAGCTGAAGCACCAGTACTTTGGCCACCTGATGTGAAGGACTGACTCATTGGAAAAGACCCTGATGCCAGGAAAGATTGAGGGCAGGAGAAGAATGGGGCAGCAGTGGATGAGAAGATTAGATAGAATCACCCACTCAATGGACATGAATCTGAGCAAACTCCAGGAGATGGTGAAAGACAGGGAAGCCTGGCGTGCTGCAGCCCATGGGGTCAAAAAGAGTCAGATACGACTTAGCGTCTGAACAACAACAGGTCAAAGGAACTAAAATCTAATAGAGGGGTTTCATAACACCCCACCCCTACCCAGCCCTCTTTCCCTGTCCCCTCCCCCACTGAGGCCAACAAAGAGTGACCAGAGCACCGGACAGGTCAGCTAGGCTGCCTGTTACCTGATTCAGCAGCTAGGGTTGCAGAGTTGATTTCAAAACACAAACACACATTCACGCTGCTGCTGAAGCCAATGGGCAGGGCCTTGGGAGTGAAGTTCATGGACACCTTCAGATGAACCACAGGTCTTGAGCTAAGTAAGACAGCAAAGGGGCACAAGAGAAGTGACCACAGGACTTCTGGATCAGTGTCTGGCTCTCTCATTCATTCAGTGAATATTTACTGAACATCTCTCATATGCCAAGTGCTCTTCCGAGTCCTCAGAATATAGCAGAGAAAGAGACAAGCCTTGCTCTAGTGGGAAAACAGACAACTATCAAATAAACATGAAAAAACAGGAAAATCCTCTGTGCAGGAAAAGGTATGTTAAAAATAAAATAGGATAAGGTAATAGAGACTAGGGGCTACTGTGAAGTAGGTGCATTGTTATTCCCATTTATAGATGAGAAAACTGGAACTTAGAGATTCTGCCCAAGGACACACTTAAGTTCAAGCTTAGATTCAAACCCAGTTCAACGGAGCCGATGCTCTTAAACAGCGCACTCCCTCCCTCCCATCAGTGCCTGGTGTCTTCTTGGGGTCATTTAAGGTAGGGCAATGGGGTGAAGCTGCTCAGAAGGCAGGGCAGACCCCTACCGGAGTACAGCTGCCCGGCCCAGCGCACCCACGGTGATGTCAGCAAGGCCATCGCCATTGAAATCTAAGCCACCGGCCACCGAGGTGCCAAAGTACTGGAGTCCCGAGGCCACCGCCGAGGCTCTGATCCTCTGTGGGGGAGAAACACGGCATGTCGGGGAGGGAAGGGGTTTCCTTTCAGTTTTATTCAGTCAACGGATTGGTCCACTCCAGGGACACTGAGACACTGGAAAGAAAAAGTAAGGTTCTCCCAGGGGAAATGGCATTCGAACAGAGGCTTGAAGGGGGTGGGGCTTGACCGAGAGGGTAAGGAGGGCAGGGGGTGGGGAAACAGCCAGGGGTCAGTGCAGTGGGAAAGGGGAGACCGGGCGCCAGGAGGCCTGATGTGGCGCTGGGGGGTGTCTACAGAATTACGCTTCAGAAGCCCACTGCAGACTCAGGGTGGAAGATGAGGTAGGAGTCAGGGTGTAGTGATGGGGATGGAGAGGAGGGGCTGGATTTGGAAGATGGTAAGATCTTCAGGACGCGGAGGCTGACACGCTGAGCTGGGGGTCTATGATTAGTCCAGGTTTCTGCTGTGAGCGGTGGAGGGATGGGGCCCAGAGGAGCAGCAGGTATCAGGCAAGAGGGTGCGTTCCGTGGGGCATCCTGGGAGTGAGATGCTGGAGGCCATTCAGGGGAGGGGCTCAGGAGCAGCTGGACACACAGGACTGAAGCTTGGAGAGAAACTGCAGCTGGAGGTGGGTGGCAGTGCCCGTAAAAGATAGGGTGTGGAATTTGGCAATGGAGTCCAGGGGGGTGAGGGTTATGAAATGGGGTGGGGTGGGGGGCCGTGTGGGAACAGGAGCCAGAGAAGGGCCAGAGAGAGAGGAAAGAGGATCTGGGGCAGGTCCAAGGTCAGGAATGCCAAAGGAGACAGTCATAGGTCAGGAAGGAAGATGGATATTGCCACAACCTCTAGCCCCACTGGAAGGATGTGGAGGCGAGAACCTCCCAGTGACTTCTGTCCCCCGGGGGCCCTCTCAACTCCCTGGGAACTGCCTGACACTTAGGACTGGAGCTAGCTCGGGTCTCAGGCCCTCATATCTGGGGAAGATCAAAGTGCCAGAGTAAAGGCAAGAGGTCACCTGTGGCTGGCTGGCAGAGAGGTCAGCCAGCTGGTTGGTAGAGCGTCCATTGTAGATGTACACACTGCCGAAGCCCGCTCCATTGTCTGCCTCAAAGTCCTCCAAGGGGGCCCCAATGGCCACGTCTGTGAGCTCATCCTGACTGATATCCCCCACTGTTGCCATGGCAAAGCCAAATCGGGCATAAGTTAGCCTGGGGTGCCCACTCAGCACGCGTGCCAAGGAGAAGGAGCCATCCTGTAAGGCAGAGAGGCAGCTCAGCCCTCAAGACAAAGAGGCAGCGAGGTCCCACCCCACTGCCACTCTGGGAGGCAGGCTCAAAGACTCATTGATTCTGACTCTCCATTCAGGAGTCTGAGGCTCAGAAAAGGCAAGAGACCGTCTCAAGTTTACATAGTGAGTGACTGATGAAGCTGGGGTCCTGCTGCCTTGCAGTCCAGAACCCAGAGCTGCACCCCTCGCTCCCACAATTGGGGTACTGGACTGGCGATCAGGAGGCCTGGCTTCTTGGCTTGGCTCCATCACATACTGGCTCTGTAAACCGGGGAAAGTCTCAAACATTACTGAGCCTCAGCTTCCTCATCTGTAAAATGGGAGTGACAGCCACCTCCTGCAGTTACTATGAGAAACAAATGAGATTACAGATAAAACATGCTTTGTCAGCTGTGCAGCTATGTGGAATCTCATCATCATCAACATGAGATGGTGGGGTGGGGAAAGTAAGAAAGAGGGGGAAGGGAGCAGCTGCCCCACCAGGCTGCCATCCACCCTGAGCTCCCCATCACCGCCCTCCCATGCCAGGCACAGCCAGGGCGCCTCCAGACTCTGTCACCTCAGCCCCAGGCTGAGTGGCCACAGCCTCAGCCACCTTGTGAAGATGGAGATCTCTAACCTGCTTGTTCACACGGTACATGTAGACTCTGCCCTCCTCTCCTTGAATGTGGTAAAATGGGGCCGCCACCAGCAGCAAGTCAGTGATGCCATCCATGTCAACATCCACAGGGCACAGCTCAGAGCCAAAATAGGACCCCAACTACAGGCCAGGGGAATTGCAGCTCACGGGGAGTGCCAGGGACCCCCCACCCCCACTCCCACCACCACCACTAGACTCCTCGGCAAGGCTAGACCCCTGCTCATATTCTTCCTGGACCATCAGATTTGGGTCAGACCAGGTCAGTATGTTCACCGGAATAACATAGGAGGCTGGGTGAACGGCTGGATCCCCCACAGTGGGGAAAACCAGCTGGCACTCAGGCACACAGAGCCGGGGCCAAGGCTGAGTTCTACTCAGACACGGTCCCCCACCCTCTGTGTGCCCTGGAGCCCACTCCTTTCCCTCTGGGGTCTCTGGATCCCCATCTATAATAATGGGGGGGGAGCCGTTCCTTCTCTAACAGGTACCTGCTCGCCCTCCAGCACTGGCATGAAGTTGTTGGTCTCTCTGCCCACCTTCTGGAGCTCAAACACAGCCCCCTGCTGCTTGTGGCGTGGGGCCCCCGCCACAAAGGAGAGGCCACGGGCCTTGTGCAGCACGGCCACTGAGTAACCTGCCAGGTGGGGTGGTGGAATTGTTATTAGGACCTCCCGCTGGGCCACTCTTTTCTCCTCCACCTTCCCAGTCAGGCCTTCCAAGTAGCTTGGGCAGCGGGGCAAAACTGGAGACACTATCTCATCCTTTTAAAAATCATCAGTGGTGGCTCCCACTTACCCATGTGCTCCGCCACATAGAAGTGATATACACCTTACCACACAGATAGCTTCACTCAAAATGCTCTCCACACACATGCACCACCCACGCTCATCACAAACGCAATATATG
>SJYX01022008.1:62491-88258 GCA_006410675.1 Oreotragus oreotragus
CACTGCTTTTTCCTTCCATTCCCCCCATGTGCACGTGCTTGGCTTTTGATGTGGCACGCACTTTAAAAACACATTATTAAGCAGACAAGTCGGTCACCCCTGGAGCTGACACTCTGTCCCCTGCTTATTCTTAACAAGTCTCCTTTTGTGCTGAAGTAATTAATCATTTCAACTTTCTAAGGGTTGCTGATGGTCTTTTGAGATGACTCCAGTTACCAAGGCCCCTCTACCCCCATCACTGTCTACACTGTTCTGAACATGTCAGGAATCTGCTCCTGGGTCTGTATTCACGTCACAGTGGGCTCCTCATTTGATACAACAATAACCACCAACGTCCGAAAGAACTTAGTGTTCACTTGTCTTTTTCCAGAGTCTGGGCTTGGGGTGTGGGTGGAGGTGTGAGTGAGAGACTTTGGTGAAAAAAACAAGGAAATAGAAAGGGAAAAAGGAATGATCAGCTCTGATTTTGCAGCCCAGAGGGGAGGTTTTAATCTCAGGGTCCTGGAGGGAATCTCTCGGGACACCACCATCTTCATGCACTATGGCTGAATTTTCTTTCTCCCTTTTTTCTCTTTCTCTCTGGTTTATTGGCAGCTGAGTTTTCAAACAGCTTTCCTGTTTGAAGCTGAATCTTTGACTCGACAGGGTCAGAGAATGTCATTTGGTTTCCAGTGTAGGTTGCAGAGGAGTTGGTCATTTTTAAGATGTTGTATCAACAATTTTAGCTAAATTTAGGTTCTATTTTTAAAAGCCTACCCTTCCCTGTCCTCCACCCAGGTAGCTACTGTTAAACTGAATTCAAAAAACAGGTTTAAAAATGACCAAAAATACTATGAGATCGCAAGTTACTGCCAGAGAAAGGAAGACAAAAGTGATTCATAAATTAAATATGCAGATATAAATAAACCAATAATGTTGAATTAATTAATATAGATTCCCAGGGTGATTTTTAGAAAATATGCACTTTATAAACAGAGACAAATCTATATTTGAGATCATTAAAAAGATATTTATGAGTAACTGAAGAATAGAGTGTTAAATTAGCACATAATGTATCAATAATAATGCTGATCTAAGATTTGTTAATCAGGTTCCAGAAGCCTAATCAATGTTCATAGAAAAATACCTTAAAAAAAGAAGGAGTAGAATATAAAATGTTTAGTAATTTAAATTCCATAGAACCACAGAACTCTTGGCATTAAAATGAAAACATTGTTGTGAAAAAGGTGTACTAACAGACATGGGTAATAATAAACTACCCATGAGTTACTCCTGTAACTTTTTAGGAAATTCAGGGGAGAAAGACATCCATTTGGATAAACAGATACACCTTTTTAGTGGGAGGCAAAAGAAGAGGAAACTCTAAAAAATAAAATAGATAATCTAGTGTCAGAATACCCCGGTGGCTCAGTGGTAAAGAATTCTTCTGCCAATGCAGGAGAGGAGGATTTGATCCCTGGATCGGAAAGATCCCCTGTAGCAGGAAATGGCAATCCATTCCAGTACACTTGCCTGGGAAATGCCATGGACCGAGGCGCCTGTAGGGCTACAGTCCATGGAGTTGCAAGAACCAGATATAACTGAGCGACTAAAGCCAGCAACAACAGTGTCAGGATATGACAATTATTTTCCAACTCAATACAGCAATCCCTCTTATTTACGGGGGAAACATTCTAATACCCTAGTGGGTGACTTAAACCACAGATAGCAGTAAACCCTGCACACATTGTGTTTTTTCCTATATATGTTGATACATAAGTGTGGTAAAATCTGGGCTTCCCTGCTGGCTCAGATGATAAAGAATCTGCCTGCAATGCAGGAGACCCAGGTTTGATCCCTGGGTTGGAAAGATCCCCTGGAGAAGGGAATGGCAACCCACTCTAGTATTCTTGCCTGGAGAATTCCATGGACAGAGGAACCTGGTGGCTATAGTCCGTGGGGTTGCAAAGAGCTGGACATGACTGAACGACTCACACACACACACACACACACACACGGGATAAAGTTTATTTATAAATTAGGCACAGTCAGAGAATATCCAAACTGCCAGTATCTACTCTTGCACTTTCGGGCCATTATTAAGAAAAATTAGAACCACTTGAATACAAGTACCAAGACATCAAGAAGACTACAAGGTCACTAATGGGTGGGCTGCACTGGACAAAGAGATGGTTCACATCCCAGGTGGGATGGAGTGAGACGGCATAAGACTTCATCACGCTGTTCAGGACAGCATGTGATTTAAAATCTACTAATTGTTTATTCCTGGAATTTTCTATTTAATCGTTTCAGACCTCAGTTGACCACAGGTAACTGAAACTGTGGATAAAAGAGGACTACTGTACCTGGAGAGACAGAAAGGGGTGTCCTTTTCCTAACTTATCAACAGAACTAAAAGTGTTAGGAAGCAGGCTGAGCACAGTGAATCTCCAGAATTTCTTGGCTACACGTGGGCCCAGGAATGGAGCCACGTACAAATGCAAAAACGCCTCGTGTGCAAAAACCAGTTAATTTGGAGCCTAAAGAATGCTGAGACTGGATTCCCTCTTCTGACATTGCAGCTGTGTGTGTGGACAGCTTTCAAAATCAGAACAGAATAACATGTAGGTAAATATGGGCGCATGTTCTAAAAGTCATGAAAAGTGTCCTGAGTCTCAATCCCTATGGTTTTAAAATACTTACATCTCACTGCCTCCAGCAATTATTAAAAAAACAAGAACTGCACAACTATAAATCAAATATGTCAGCATTTACAAGACAACATACACATGAAATGGCAAAAAAAAAAAAAAAGGTTTCTGTGTTTTTTTATTTTTTTAATGTTATAATGTCTACATGGGCTTCTCAAGTGGCACAGTGGTAGAGAAACTGCATGCCAAGCAGGGGACTCAGGTTCAACCCTTGAGTTGGGAAGATCCCCTGGAGGAGGAAATGGCAACCTGTTACAGTATTCTTGCCTGAAAAATCTTGTGGACAGAGGAACCTGGTGGGTTACAGTCCATGGGGTCACAAAGAATAGGACACGACTGAGCACAGACAGCAATGTCTAAATAATCACGAGTCTAAGAACTACAGGTAATTATCTCTTATTTAAAAGACGGATGGACTTGGATGGACTTGAAAACATACATAAGTGAAAGAAGCCAGCCACAAAAGACCACATACTGTGTGATTCCATTTCTATGCAAGGTCCAGAATAAGCAAATTTATAGGGACAAAAGGTGGGTCAGTGGTTGCATAGGGCTGGACCGGATGGGGAAGGAAGAGAGGTGATGGCTGAGAGGTGCAGGTTATTTTTTTGGGGGTAATGAAATGTCCTGAAGTTAACTGTGGTGAAGGACACACAATTATATGAATGTACTAAAAGTCACTGGATTGTAAAAGTTCAATGGCCATGTGAATTATTCTCAAAAATTTGTTTAAAAAACAAACAATATGCTTAACATCTAGATAGATGTTCTAATTTTCCAAGCCTGTATTTTGTCAGTCCTTGAATGATCATTTTCAATCTTAGAAATTATTCAAAACTTTCCTGTGAGTATGTAATAGTAATGTGCAGCCCATCGGTGTAATATCATAACTCTCCATGTGAAAAAAATAAAGAACACTGTGTGTGATTTTCACAATAATAAGTACAGTCTTAAAATGTACTTCTTGAGTTGATAACTTTGGGTAGATGTGCTTTAATTGTTCCAAGAATGGCTTTAGACGGAGCATATTAGTCATGGAAATAGCTTTGACTTCCCTCTCCCAATTCCATGATCAACATTGTAATTGAATTATCTCTGAAAATTTAACACCTTGATTTCTTCAACTTGTGGATTCATCAGATAGCAAAACAGAAAACTCAGTCTCACGAGAGATAAGCAGACTACAGTTAGCGGACACTACACAAAAAGTCTGAGCTCTTCTGGTGTGGACATCAGTGGTATGTCCTTTCCCCTTCCAACCCTCAGGAGTTATTAAGTGAATTCTCATTGGTCTTGAATGTGTCTCAATTTCAGAATGTGTCCTCATGCTCCCAGGTAACCCAACAATCTTGACTGTCCTTGGAAAGCCTATGTTTCAGGTTATGCTTCAAGCTTATGCTTCAAAAAAGCACTTCAGTCTTTTTGGGAAGGACAATAGGGTAGAGAGCAAAAACAGACACTGAGCCAAAGGTCAAAGTCATTCATTCATTCATTATTCCTTATCCATTTGTCAGCATTAATTAAATATCCATTACATGCTAGTTGCTTGCTAGCCCCTGGAGATAATGGTCGCTGCCTAATGGGGCTTAAGAAAGACCATTCTGAGTCCATACAATAAGCGCTGTGATAAAAGTAAAGGGTCCCTGAGGACTATAGAACAGGAGCATGTATTCAGACTCTGGCAATCAGGAAGGCTTCCTGGAGGGAGTGGCATCTTAAGTGAGGCTTAGAGAAAAAGAAAGAAACACTTGGATGTTTGGGGTCAGGGGTAGGCAGAGTAGGAGTGAAGCCTGGAGGGGAAGGGGAGGGCTGTGGTGTTGCTTGTACAGAAGTCGTGTATAGAGTGGGAGATGGGCAGTGGAGAGAGGCGAGGCTGAACACCACGGCAGCCAGAGCAAGTGTGGCTCTGTAGACCACATCCAGGAACCCGACCATGTCCCCAGCCTGGGGAAGCCACTAACGTGTTTCCAGCAAACAAAGCTGATTCTGCCTGCACAGGGGAGAGCTAGGGGGAGGCAGGACACTGGAGGCCAGAAAGGGGGTCTCTGGAGTGATCAAGGTGGGAAAGGATGGTGACTGAAGGATGGTCATGGGGACAGGAAGAAATGGACCCATCAGGAGGAGATTCAGGAGACAGCCAGCAGAGGAAAAGGCAGGTGCAGTGAAAGGCGACCTCAGGGCAGAGGTCTCGTGACACATCTGGTGGGGCGATCTGGGGGCATGGGACAGGTGAGCATGAAAATCAGGAAACAGAGCCTGATAAATACACCTGAGACCCATCTCAGCACAGATGTGAGCATGAACCGAGGAAGCCAGTCCGTGAGAAGGAGAGAGAGCTGGGGTAGGAGACCTACACCTAAGGGACAGTTACAGGGAGAGACGTCCAGGGAGGAGACTGGGAGGGAACGGCCGCCAGGATGGGAGTCAACCCCGGGGGACGTGGCGTGAGAGATGGCATGCTGAGGCGGGAGTGCTGGTCAGTGGCACTGCATGCCCACCAAGGGCTCACAACACTGCGAATAGTAAATCTCATTCATGGAAAGAGATAAATAAGGATTTGCACAGGCTCCACATTCAAGTGTTTATCTTTATGAGAATGAAGACTCACTGAAATATAAAGAAGCAAAACACTCGGAGATGTTGTGAAAACAGGCGTGGACACACAACAGTGTAATTCAATGGACCCCACGGCTGGCTCTGTGGCACCTTCTACATTCTTGTGTTTCTGGGGCTGGACCATGCACACCGCCTTTCAAAGGAATGCAACTCTATTCACATTCAAGTGTTTATCTTTATGAGAATGAAGACTCACTGAAATATAAAGAAGCAAAACACTCGGAGATGTTGTGAAAACAGGCGTGGACACACAACAGTGTAATTCAATGGACCCCACGGCTGGCTCTGTGGCACCTTCTACATTCTTGTGTTTCTGGGGCTGGACCATGCACACCGCCTTTCAAAGGAATGCATCTCTATTTGTTTTCTTGCCCACATTCTCTCTCTGTAACCCACTTGTCCTGTAAGCGCGGGCTGAGCTCTTCCCGTGAGTCTGGCAAGCGTTCTAAAGCACTGAGCAAATCTACTTCTTTTTGAGTCACGTTCAATCTTATTATCTCTCTGGCATTGTGGATGTACCTTGCAAGGCTAGAGCAACAGAAAACTTTAAAAATCAAGTATATTTAACACCCTGGTCCTCTCATGTAGTACTGAAGTTCTCCCAGCATCCTGATGTGAAATGAGGAAGCTGCGTCTTTGACCTTGTTGGGAACCCCACCATCATGCAGTCTGGCTACTGACACGCAGACCTGGCCCAACCTGGGCACAGCAGGAGGCACCAGCACCCGAGCTTCCTTGACAGCCTGTAGCATCCAGCTGTTGTTACTATTTGTGGGCCTGCTCCTCTCCTCCAGGTGGCCCCTTCACAGCAAGATATTGACAAACATGGGAGCAAAGATATTGACTGTGGTATCAGAACACACCCGAGACTGCGAGGGTAGAGAGTGTATTCCCACATAACGCTGGGCCGGCTAACACCCCCTTGTGCTGCTACGCTCCTGGTTCTGTAAGCCTCTGTGATGTCTAACCACGCACATGGACACGTAAACACAGAAAGGCAAAGTCATTCACTCCGGACTAGAGCTTCCAGACCTCCGAGGTCCCTCTGGCCATTGCCCTGAAGCCTCTGGGCTCAGAACAGATTCTGAATGACAAAATCCTCACCCTGCTTCTGTTAGAAACTAAACAGCTTTGGCATCTGCACAGAGCCTACAGAGTGTAGCCCATGGCCCTGAAACTAGCAGCAGGCTGCTGGATACCCCCTCACAGGCACCAGGACCCTTAGGCAGAGACACGGAGCCACTTAAGTAGAGCTTCTGGTTTCAGCCAAAAGGACTAATAACATCTAGCAAAACTGCACCTTCAGAGGTAAACTAAGATATTTTACACGATGTTTGTGTCTCTATCCATCCAGGGTGTCACTGTTCAGTCTCTCAGTTGTGTCTGACTCTGTGCCCCATGAATTACCGAATGCCGGGCTTCCCTGTCCTGCACTATCTCCTGGAGGTTGTTCAAATTCATGTTCATTGAGTCGGTGATGCCATCCAACCATCTCCTCCTCTGTTGCCTCCTTCTCCCCCTGCCCTCAATCTTTTCTAGCATCAGGATCTTTGCATCCAGGTGGCCAAATGAAAAAAAAAGAAAAATCAAAACAAGACACTGCCGAGTGAAACTCATATATCTTGGATAAGACACGCAGTTTGCTTGGTGAATTTCTCCAGACCTCCATCACTGTTACTTTTGCTTTGATTCTATTTTACTATACCAAGTAATGGGATATGTAAATGGGGCTCCTCTGCAGTTATGCCCAGCCTGATTTTGCCATTTGTGGGCTTCATTTCGTCATGAATAAAATCCTTACTACTTGAAACAAATGAAATAATTTACAAAGAAAACAACATGAGGCAGAAAATGCCTGTCAGGTTGGAAACAGGGCAAATCTGACCTCGGTCCAGTTCTGCAAATGACCCAAACAGATCACTTAAAACAAGAGTCTCTTTGTTTTCTATTTTCTCCAAGAGGGGTTAATGTATTTTTGTGGCACAATGGTAAAGAATCTGCCCGCCAATGCAGGAGATGCAAGAGATAGGTTTTATCCTAGGGTCAGGAACATACCCTGGAAGAGGAAATGGCAACCCACTCCAGTATTCTTGCCTGGGAAATCCCATGGATAGAGGAGCCTGGCCGGCTACAGTCCATGGGGTCTCAAAGAGTTNGCCCGCCAATGCAGGAGATGCAAGAGATAGGTTTTATCCTAGGGTCAGGAACATACCCTGGAAGAGGAAATGGCAACCCACTCCAGTATTCTTGCCTGGGAAATCCCATGGATAGAGGAGCCTGGCCGGCTACAGTCCATGGGGTCTCAAAGAGTTGGACACGACTGAACACACACACACACACACGTATTTTCATTTGGATTAAGGGGCTTGTGGACACTTGAGCATCAGGTTTCTCTTGGCACACCACTCAGGGCCTGGTCATGTTGAGGTGGCATGATGATGTACGTGGTATGTGATGGTAACCTCAACTCTCTCCTCTTTCACAGATCTCCCAGAAACACAACTGGAAATCTTCTCTAGGAGGCTCCTCAGTTGCTAGAAAACCAAGGAAGCTGAGTTCCCTCTATTTGCTGGACACCTGGCCACTCACAGTGTCAGGAAATTGGTATGGGTCTCCAGAATTTAGACAAGTCCCAGTTACCCACTTCATACAGCAGAAAGGCAATTCTACGTACATATCCACCATGACTATTTCACAGGAAATTGGAATTAAATTAGTGACTAAAGATGAAAACCAAGAAGATAATCTGCTCAGGTGGTGGCCTGAAACTGTCTGTAAATCCATCCTTTATATCTAAACCAGATCTCAAACCCTGGCCTCTTATTACAAAAGCTCCCTACGTTATGAGGGTGGCTCTCAATAACCACCATCTAGAGCTGTCTGGCATCAAATCTGTGCATTCTAGTTTCAGCCCCACATGACCCCATTACGTTGTAAATGGATTTTATTTGCGGAACAAATGTTAATGCCATTCTACGTGAATGGATAATGCTAGGAAAAGCACCTAAGTATTACAGCACTGGAGCCCTTAAGGATGAAATACAGTGTAACTTAGAAAACTGTCTGTCACAAACATATGTCAAGCCAGGAGGGCTCCCAGACCATGGAGCTCATCTTCATAGAACTCTGTTATAATTTGCCCCTTGGTTAAATGAATTTTGCCATAATACATAGATTTACTAGGTCCCAAGAATGAAGTTCTCTGAGCGAGGATAAAAAATAATTGTACTTGAGAACATAATGTAATATTCAAATGACTTGAAAACAGTCACCTCAGCAAAAATAAGAGAGGGGAGAGGAAAATGAAGTTTAAAGGTGAGATTGCTAATGTTGGCCATAAAACCTCCATGGTTCAAGTGCACGCACGCGTGATCAGACACTTTCGGATCACGAACGCGTGGGAGCAGGAAACCTCTCTTTCACGGCAAAATGCCTGAGTGGTTTCATGAATGAGCCGGGGGGTGCATCTTGCTTTAATAAGACAGCACCGCAGGTGGGGGCCCATGCTGGTCCCAGACAGAGCTGGTCAGAGATCCCAGCTCTACTGCATGGCAGCTGTGTGCCCTGGCTCGCTGTTTAACCTCCCCTTGCCTCAGTTTCTTCCTCTGTAAAATGCGGATGAGAATAGTTCCCCACTACAC
Source organism: Oreotragus oreotragus (assembly GCA_006410675.1). Taxonomy (NCBI): domain Eukaryota; kingdom Metazoa; phylum Chordata; class Mammalia; order Artiodactyla; family Bovidae; genus Oreotragus; species Oreotragus oreotragus. The sequence continues at coordinate 71,439 of SJYX01022008.1, forward strand.
AGCAGGCAGCTGTGATGGCCCAATGAGAAAACCTAGGCAAGAGCCTTAGATGAGTGTCTCACACATAGTGAAAGAAAGTGAAGTCGCTCAGTCGTGTCCACCTCTCTACAACCCCATGGACTGGAGCCTACCAGGCTTCTCCGTCCATGGTATTTTCCAGGCAAGAGTGCTGGAGTGGGCCGCTATTTCCTTTTCCAATAAATGTCATCCTGTCCTTGTTGGTGGTCTGTATAGAATCTGGGTTATTGAGAGCCACCCTCATAACGTAGGGAGCTTTTGTAATAAGAGCCCAGTGTTTGAGATCTGGTTTAGATATAAAGGATGGATTTACAGACAGTTTCAGGCTACCATCTGAGCAGATTCCATATAGAAGTGGTAAAGAATCTACCTGCCAACGCAGGAAACGCAAGAGATGCAGGTTCGATCCTGGGTTGGAAAGACCCCCTGGAGGAGAGCATTGCAACCTACTCCAGTGTTCTTGCCTGGAGAATCCCAGGGACAGAGGAGCCTGGCGGGCGACAGCCCACGGGCTCACAAAAGAGTAGGACATGACCGAGCAAGTGAATACACACTCACATAGCATTTAGTGCAAACGAAGAGCGTGAATGGGAACCATGGCCTCTCCTCATGAGTGGTTTCTAAACTCAGGGCCCCACCACAGGCTGCTCCAGTCTGGACTCTGCCCCCCTCCTCCACAGAAACAGCACTCCAGGCATGTCCCCAGCAGTCCAGTGGTTGACTCCAAGCTTCCAACGCAGGGGCACAGGTTCAGTTCCTGGTCGGGGAACTAAGATCCAGCAGGCGGCATGGTGTGACCAAAAAGTAAATAAATAAAAATAAATTTTAAAAGAAAAAAGAAACAGTACTCCATAAGGTCACCCATGACCTTTCTTTCCACTCCTTTGGGTGGTCTTCCACCCTCCTCTCTCCTCCTCTGGGAAATTCTGAGCCCAGTTGAATGGAAATTCTCTTGGCTTCAACTCTGTGATTTTCAGCCAAGATTTTCCCTCAGGTTCTCTGCTGACTCCCTCTCACATGCATTTGCCAGTGGAGTTGCTCTTCCCTTGCCTGGCCTTGAAATGGTGGACTTTAGGCTCTCTTTGCTTCTCAGCCTGTAGCCCCTCTCCGGGCCAATGGACCCATTTCTGCAGTTTTACAACCAACGCGCTAATCCGTCCAAAATGTTGGCCTGCCTTTCACACCTCTGTTCTGAGCTTATGCACATTCTCCACATCTACCTGAGTATCACAAGGCACCTCAAACTCAGAATATCTGAAAATAATCATGTGATGGACTCCCTCCTCTTACCCAGCACTTAAACGGGGCAGGACACTATGGTCCTTGCCCACGCCCACCCCCCACCCCTCCATGTCCTCTGCTTGCCTTTTGCTGCGGAAAACTTTGGTCAGAGAATAAGCTTAATCAGAGAAATGAGAAGTGCAGAGACAGAACAAAGGAGACAAACATAATAATAATAATAATACAAATACAAACAAAATAATAATAATGTAGTCATTAAGCACAGTCAAGGACCTTTAGCTCCTTTTCAAGGGCTATAGATAATATTCTGAGCCATAGCCTGTGAACTGTCTTATAGATTCTGAAACCCCAGGTAGAAGAAGGTAAACTACATGATTACCAGACTGTACCCATGACATCTCATTAGCTGACACAATTCTGAGAACTGGCCTCAAAGAAATGGGAAAAAAATCAGCCGTAGAAGTGAAGATTAACTGTACCTAAAACAACCAAGATGATGCTGGTCAGACCACCGATGACCAATTTAAAGATGACTGTCAGAGCTGACTGTGCTGTGTTTCTGCATGTACCTACCCCCCCACCGACTTCTGTCCATAAAAGCTCTTGCCTTTGTACAGATGGCAGCCTTCCTCCGCCAGCTGCCAACATCTAAAATAAAGCAAACTTTCCTGTCCACCAGCCTGGCCTGTTTATCGGCTTTCAGTAACCACTCTTTCGGTAACAGCATCAGCCTCTCCCTCCATCTTCACAGGTCTCTACCCAGCATCCCTCACCTGGGACCTGCAACAGCCTCCCCCTCCTCCCGTCCCTCCTCCCCATGACAGCCAGCCTGCTCACATGCCTCCCAGCTCCGACCCTTCACTGGCTCCCTGCTGCTTAGCGGTTCCCGAGTGTGGCTGAGAAGGTACCGAATGAGTGGCCTCTCCTGCCGGGCCTCTCCCATCTGCCCTCCGGCTGTACGGGCCTCCTCTTTCCTTCCCAGGTCTCTGACAAGCCAAGCTCTTCGCCCCTTCTTATGGGAAGCCCCACCATTTTCTTCAGGTTGCTTTCCTATCCATCCTCCAGCTCTCAGTTCACAGGTTGCTTCCTCAGAGACACTATTCTTGATCACAAATTAGGTAATAAATGCTAGAGAAAATGTTCAGGAAACCCGAGTGTCTATCACAAATAGCAGGACAGGTTTATTTATGAGATTTTAAAAAGTAATGTAGTATCTATATCTTCCAGCACATTGTTGGTCCAAAAGGGCCAGGGTCACATCTGTCTAAAACTTACCACTGATGCCCGGTACCTCCCATATGGAAAGGGCACGCTAACGCTTGTTCAATGACTATCTCATTGTTAATTATTTTAAGGCATACTTCATGACCTTCCTCTTCCTCCACAACAAGAGAAGCCACTGCTTTTCAGAATGAGATGCCTGCAAATAATTACTTCTGGTGATCTTGATGACATCAGGTTTGCCTGAGTTGATCCCAAGGCGAGAGAACCTGGTAAGGGAAACTGGGCTCCACAAAGACAGTCCGCAGTAACCCAGCATTAAAAAGGCCAATACACCTCTTTTTTTAGGGGGAAGCATACAGCACGTGGAATCTTGGTTCCCATACCCCCTGCTCTGGAAGCGTGGGGTCTTAACCACTGGACCACCAGGGAAGTCCCAGCCAAGGCACCTTGTCCGTGATTTATAGGGAAGGGAATCCGCTTGTGAGCCGTCACACTGATGCTCACCATTCTCCTTTAGAGTATTCTTTCACTCACTCATTTATTCATTCATCCCACAAGACCACGAATTCTGAAGTCTAGACACTGGGGCCACCATGTGGGAAGGACCCTGATATAAGACGGACACACAACCAACCCAGCAGGCTGTCCCTGAGAAGGGGCCCTGTGCGTGTGTCTGCAGGGGAGGAGATGCCCAGAAGAGGCCAAAAGATCCTGGGGATTCCTGCTCTGAGAGGCAGGTGATAGCTGGGAAAACACTCCAGGCAAAACTCGGAATCCCCACATGCTCCTCTAGGAGCTCCCGAAGTACCAGCGGCCGCCACTGACACCTTGGGCTGCCAGGTGAGGGGCAGGAAATGCTCCCATGACAGCGCCAGTACCACCAGCACCTCCCAGTCTCCAGGCTGTCCTCGCCGGCTGCTCCCCGCGGCCTTCCAGTGAAGGCAGCGGCCCCCGCCTTTGACCCTGCACATGTGCATAAACTGATTGTCTCATGGGTCCGGGCTTTCCCTCTTGTTCCACACCTGATGTGAGGTGGGCAGGGGAGGTACATGTGGTATGATGGGTTAGGGGTCAGTATTGTAGGGAGGCAGGAGTGAGGCACGGCTCGGGACTTCAAACCAGCTCTCTTAAGGAAAAAACAAACGATGGTTTAAACACTTGACTGCAGCATCAGTTTTAAGAGATTTTTGCATTATCTAACACATATCCTTCTGGTATGAGAACTACTCAAGCTCTTTATGAACGCCAAGCCTTGCCTGGAGTGCAGAACAGAAAGGTCAAATGACAGAGCTCTTCCATATCCTCAAAAAAGACAAGAAAGGATCAGAAGGCGCAGGATTTTTAACACAGTGAAACCAAAAAGAGGACTGGTATGTTGTGGTCTTCTCATTTTTCAGACACGCCAAAACCAATTGAAGGAGGATGGCTTAAACACTGAATATTGGGACCCAAAACATGAAAGTATGTTGAAAGGGAAAAATAGGACAAGTACATTAGCATTTTACACTATTTGCATTTAGCCTGAAACAAGGCCCCAGGAAAGAGAATTTAGATATAAAGTACAATATGCCACACATTTCTGACAACTGTTTTCTCTATAAATCTCTGCCACAAAACCAAAAATCATTACAAATTCAACAAACCAAACTTCAATTATTTATTTTCATCAATTCTACAGTGAAGAGATTTGTGAAATAATGCTTTCCAGGAAGAATAAAAATATTCTACCTCTGAAAATGATTTGACAGTCAAACCAAATAATTGTATTATTGTAGCTCACAAGCAATTCAACAAAAAGTATGTAAGGTATCCAAACATTAAAAATATATTAAAATAAAGTTATTTTTTCTTTATAGGGAATTGCCACACCATCTGGTCTGATTTATCCTGGTGTTTTGCCCAGTGTAATATCAGCTTTCTGAGAGCCATAAATTATTAGGTTATTCCAATGAAAAAATACGAGTGAAGAAAAAATATAGGTTGAAGAGGACATCCTGATTATAAGTCTGAATACTCAGGAGAACGCTAACATGGCAGAAGAGCCCAGCCTAAGTGACTCTGTGCGTGAAACTAGTTCACAGGTGTGCATGTGAGATGATGATGATGAAAAGGACAGGCTTACAGAGAGGACCAGGCAAAATAATAACGTGTGTAACAATATAGAAATAAATCTTCAGCACTGAGCATTACCTCTTTGTCAGAGTGCTTCTGATTCTAATTAAGTTTGGGGAAAAAAATGACCAGGCAACCCCTGCCTGACTGGGAAGCATGGACTATTAAAAGATGCTTTTAAATAGTAGGGAGATGAATGGGGGCACCCGAACGGGAACACGGCCATATTTTTCATCTCAACTCTGCTGCTCTATCTTCCAGCTGATCCCCTTCATACAGCGTCACCTCAGCCTGTGCAAAGGGGCCAGATGGAGGTGTAGCTCCTAGGTTTCTAAAGGAAGCATGGTTTTGTAAAGTCTTATTTAGGCAACTTGGGTGACTACCCTCTGAAAGGGTAAAGATCAAACAACACACGAGCAACGGGCTCACTCTGACACTCTATCCGCACACCTCCTTCTGTTTAAAACCTACATCAACCAACTGATAAACTTTTTAAAAGAATATCCTGGGTGTGGGTAGCGCGCCCAGGATGGAGAAAGGAGCCTGGGGCGGGGGGGAGCTGTGACCGCACCGCCCGCCCCGCGGGGCCTGAGGGGATGAACCAGGACGATCCCCACTTAATCACCTCACAACATATTTTTTTGCTGTCAAAACCTTTAAGGAATGGCAATATAGAAGACAGAGCAGCTTCTGGTGTACCTTTGCCAAAACAGTGAAAAGCTACTGAGATTCTGAGGCATGCCAGAACACCCGTATAGTTCTAGTCTTGATAAACAGGTCGAGGAAAGCTTGGAGAGATTTTCAGTGTTCATATTGCAGTGTTGGCTCTTTTATCGAAGCTCAATCTGCTTGTCTACCATCTTAAGAATAAAGTAACGACCAGTTCTTATAATTAAAAAAAAAAAGAATATCCTTACCCGAATGATTTCTTCAACACAGCTGTTGGTTTCTCCAGATCGACTCTCCTGCAAGCAAAGGGTAAAAAACATTAAGCCTGACAGAACAGTCTTATCGTTACAATGAAAAGATGGCATGTAAGCCTCCAAACTGAATAGAGTTTGGAGAGGGTGCCATGCCTCACAGGGGACTTATGAGCTCTTTTCCTTAATGGGACAGCACCCATCATGGCTGAGACCATCCCCTTCCCCAACTGCTGTACCACAGACAGGGTGGTCAGAGCATCGCACACGCCCCAGAACTGCAGCATTGGACCTTCCAGCCACGTCAACTCTCAGCAGGGCAGGCTCCTTAGGAGCAGAGCACACAACTGGCAGGTATGAGCTCCATGCACCTGGGGCTCCATCAAAGTGTGGAAGGAAAGGTGGCCTCTACTGCAAAGGTGCATCTAGTCCACCCACTGGATACACGCACGGGCCCTGCCAAATACCAAGCACAACGCTGATAGTTGTATCACCCCCGGAGCCTAGATTTACAGGCTAATGGGCTGAAACCTGAACGACCAAAAGAAGACACATCCTCCGAGGGCAGGCTGGGTCGTGTCACCCACACTGCCCTGTGCTGAACGCGCAGTGCAGGCTGCAAGGAATGGGGACGTCAGGCCACAGCCGACTCTGGGGACCATTCTGAGTTTCAGAGATGCTGTGTGGTTACTGCTGGTAACATACTCCCAGGGCTCAGGAGGTGATTTTGTGGGACTTGAAAGCAGTGTTTGCAGTAGAAGTGTGGTCTCAGGGAGACACTTCTCCGGCCTTTGATTCAATGACATTGACCCGCACTTGGCGTGACCCCCCAGAATGAGGCTTTCCTCACGAGGTCTTTCCCAAGCCCACCGTGTTCTCGCTTTCCCTCTCATGGTCCTCTCTCCCCGAAGAATGCTGACTTGCATATTGCTGGTTTTCTTCGTTTGTTCCAAGTCATCCTTCAGACGGCAGGTCAACGGAGACTTCCTCAGAGTAGCATCCCTGGCCCTGGAATATTCAGCCACCCAGCGTTCACTTCTTCTCCAGGGCCCTCACCAGGATGGTAGTTCACACAGCAGTTACTCCTCTTCAGTGAGCTCACCAGGATGGTGGTTCACGGACGGACTCTGGAAAGCCCCGTCCTCCCTCCAGGACACATACCCCACCCACCTGGGGCTCTGTGTCCTTCAGCACGTGCTTCACACAGCCTTAAGCATGTGCAGTGAACGGGTGTCTGTCAGGAAGGCACGAATGAGTCTCCTTCCTGCCATCCCCAGGAATGGGAACGCTTACCACAGCCCACTCGAGGACTTTCCAATAATACAAAGGCTCTACCAAAAAGGGCCCCTTAAAATCCCAGACCTCCCTGTGTGCCCCCCACTTTCTTTTCCTGGTGGTGGAGTATTTTATCAGAAATATTCCACACTTCACACTAGGTAAGGAGCATGGGTGAATGAAAGTTATGTGAGGCTTGAAAACGTCCTATACATGATTGAGATTTTTCCTACCCAGATATAGAAGATTTGTCCAAGGCTCCCAACTAAGGCACAGAAGGTTTACATGACTTGCCCTCAGGCCACAGAACAGCAGGGCCTGGACCAGGAAACAGGACTCCTAATCCTCAGTTGTGTACATTTTCTCTTCCAGAAGCTTTCCCCAATCCCAAAGGCTGTGATGGAAATATATCCATTCCCAAACCTGAGTTCACTTGTTTGTCAAAGATATTTCATCAGCATGGTTTCTAGGAGTTTTCTATAGCTTGTACACTTTTTAAAATCGTGGTAAGGTAAAATACACATAAAATAAATGACTTTAACCATTTTAAGTATATATGGCCTTTAACCATTTTAAGTATATAAGGCCTTCACTGGCCTTATATGCATTCATAATGTCACATCTAATTCTAGAACATTTCTGTCACCCTGAATGGAGGCCCCATGCCCTTTAAGCAGGAACTCTTCATTCCCTCCTCTCCCCTGCCCCTAGTAACCACTAATCTTTCTATTTTCTCTCACTATGGATTTTTCTATTCTAGGTATTTCATATAAATGAATTCTACATTATGTGGCCTTTTGTGTCTGGCTGGTGTGTTTCACTTAGAATAACGTTTTCAAGGTTCACATTGTAGCTTATGACAGTACTTTGTTCTTTTTTGTGGCTAAATAATATTCCATTGTATTTGAATATTATCACATTTAATTTATCTATTCGTCAGCTGATGGACATGTTGGTTTTTCCGCTTTGACTATTGTGATAGCCCTTCTATAAGCATCTATGTGCAAGTTTTTGGTTGAATGCTTGTTTTCACTTCTTTTGGGTTATAGACATAGGGAGTCAAACTGGTGGGTCATATGGCCATTCTATGCTTAGCTTTCTGAGCAGCTGCCACAGAGTTTCCCATAATGGCTATAACATTTTGCATTCCTACCAGCAATGCATGGAGGTCCTAATTTGTCCACATGTCACTTTCTGGTTTTGTTTTGTTTTGGATAATGGCCATTCTACTGGGTTGAAATGGTAGCTTACTGATGTTTTAATATGTATTTTCCCAAGGATTAAAGATGTTGAGCATGTTCTCACGTGGACATTGGCTATTTGCGTATCTTTGGAGAAATGGCTTTTTCCCAGTTTTTCACTGGGTTGATTTTTTATTGTTTGGTTGTAGAGGTCTTGATATATTTTGGATAAAGACCCTTATCAGATATAAGATTTGCATTATAAAAGTGGGTAGGACACCCAACATAAAAGTGAGAAAAGTATTACAAGTACCTGCGTGTTTTAAAAATTAAAACTACTTCAGGTTAAATGGATAAAAAAAGAAAGAAATAACGAAGAGACAACTCCAATAAGGATTCTTTGATATCGGTTTAGGTTCCAATACTTCTAAATGGGTACACAAGAAGGTTCTCAAAATGTCAAAATCAAAAATATAAATCCTGAAATTAGATTATCAAACTCTTGAAAATCCACTCTAAATAAAGGAATGTTTAATAAACGATTCAAAATCAATTGTATCCTTGTGATAAAATCAATTCTATCCTTATGATAGAAACATATTTACCAAGGAAAGATTAGAGTAGTAATTTTCTAGTTATCGTTTTGCACATTTCGTGTCGATGGCAACCATTGTCACGTAATGGTATTAGATGTACAGACAGGGACATTTTTCGTCCCAATTCACAGTTCTATTCTAACCTTCTGGGTTACGAAAGTGATTGTAGAGTAAGGAGAAAGGATATAAGTAGGGAAGAAGACAAAAGGGTTTTCAAGATAAAACCGTTTTGTGTAACTGATATGGGGTGTTGAAGGTAAAGGTCACGGAATAGGGTCCTGACGAGCCCTTTACAGTGGCAGGCCTAAGAAGTCAATTTAATCTAGTTTCTCAAGAAAACCTTTGTCTGAGTTTGGGAGACAAGAAAGGTCCCGTCGGTCTCCGTTGGTAATGTTTCCGGATTCACCAGGAAACTTGTTACTAGAGAAAACCTCAAGTCCACTCTTACTTACCTACTCAACCTTTTACATAGAAGTCTGGGTAGTTGGTAAGGAGAATAGGGTGAAGGTTTAAGGTTGGGATTTAAGAGTTACATAAACAATAAAAGGTGGAATTTTTGGTTGTCGGTTCATTTTGCACTGAAATATGAGAGGACCACCTGAGTGGGTCTGTGTATTGAATAATGTTTTTGAGAAATATACAGACCAAGGAATTTCAATTCGAATGGGACTTATGGTGTGAAGTTAAAGTAAACTTCACTAAATACAGTTACTCTTCCGTTACCGTGGGGTGAGGTCATGAGAACGGACCTTTTAGGGTACCTGTCTCCTCGGACCACCCGACGTCAGGTACCCCAGCGATTCTCAGTCTGTACTGACTCACTAAGTGAAAGTGAAAAGTGAAAGTACGTAACCTCTTCCGTTACCGTTGGGTGAGGTCACAAGAACGAACCTCTTAGGGTCCCTGCCCCCTCGGACCACCCGACGGTAGATACCCCAACGTGTCTCAACCTGTGCTGACTTCACTGAATCGTCGAGTCGTCGTGGTTCCTCTTAGTATCTCAGCTCATGATCCTATAAATTTCTACTACCCTTCTCTGAAAATAGAACACTCGGAGAGGGAAACACTGTAGAAGCCTTGTTAAACACTTGCCTTGTCAATGCAGACGAAGGACGTAGGATTATTACATTCGGTCATCTCAATGGGAACTCCAGCTGTGAGCTCTGAGGGTCTGGCCAGACATCAGGTCCTTCCTTCCTGGGAGGGCCCCTCACCCAGCAGAGAAGGTGCCAGGAATGAGGCCAGGACAAAGGCCTTCCAACAACAGTCTCAGGGAGTCCTATCTTTAAATTACAGGGCTGGCGGGGCTTTGGCAAGGAACACTTGGGGCTTTTTCTGGAACATCTCTGACTCCGGGGATTCCCAAAGGAAGGCACCACATTGGGTTTGAATTTCTCAGATCTTATGTGGATTGGAGTGGATCTATGAGGCACAATATTGTAGACAGTTTGAAATGGAAGGAACCTTAGTGCTCGTTTTACTTAACTGGATGACTTCACAGATGAAGAAACTGTGACCCACAGAAGCAGAGAGTCTTGTCCAAAATCATTTTTGGCAGCAAGGGACAATCAAGGTAGAACCTACACACCTCTGTTCAACACCAGTTTAGTGAATTTTACTACCTCATGCCATCTCTCCAAGCTCAACCTTTAGAACTGGCTCAACTTGAGGTCACTGTCATGCTTACTGTATAGAAATGAAAGAATCTGGACAGTATTCAGGTAAATTTCCTCCTTTCTTCCCACACTGCAAATTATCCAGTACTTAGTCACTCTGGATCTTACTCATTAACCTCAAACATCACATGGACAAACCAAAAGTGGAAGAGACAGGAGAGGAAGTGGAGAAAAAGAGTTAATACAACCATTCATTTCTTCTGTGACATTAACACATCAGAGACGAGGATTTGTGCCAGAAACTGGAGGACAGAATTCTACTTCGCCTTTTCCAAATCTACAAAGGTTAGGGTGGGTATGTAGGGCTGTAATGGGGTAGGCATGGGGGTTAGGGAGATTGGGGGGCCTTTTACCTGCTTGCTTTCTTTCTCAAAGGCTTTCTCAAATATGGTTTCAGGGGCAGTTGTACACTTTGATTATATTTGCATTTTTAAAACTTTCAGTGTTTATGAACAAGATTAAAACATGCATGTAATTACATCTCCAAATTTTTGTTTATATTTTTTCACAATAAAGTCATCGCTTTCCTTGGAAAGGTACCCACTGAGAAGGAGGGCTGCACAATGAAAATGTGAGTTACTCTGTATTTTGTGAGGGTTTGGAGCTGTTGCTTCACACTGGGTCGCTGAGCTGTCGCTCCCTATTTACTCTGACTTTGATGAACCCACGCCATTTTCCTATCATTACATTTTGAAATCTGTCATAACAGTCTCACCTCATTGAACCGCCAACTAAACTTCAATTAAAAGCGAGCAACCCCAGCTGATTCTTCTTCTTGACAGTGGTGTCGATCACGTTCCTTTTTCACAGAACTGCTTGCCTCAAATCTTTACCGCTTGAAAATACACACCACACACTGTCAGCACAATGTGAGAACGGAGCTGTGGGTAAGGAGAGCTTCAGCAATATCCAGGAGCATCCTATTTCTGAGACCCTAAGCCCCTAATTACCATGCCAGGCACACAGCCCTAGCAGAAGCAAGCCGCGCTTCAGGAGAAAAGGCTCGAACCAATCAGTGGGAAATGGCATTTCACTACGGAGGAGATGAAGCTGTAGGCATCCTATTTGCAAAAACAGTTTAACTCTTCATCAGACACATCGAAGGAGGGACTTTCATTCTAAAATAACACTGTTTTAAAGTGACAGTACCTCTGTCTGCAAGCACTCGAAAGGTCCTCAAACATTCAGGAAATGTCTGTCACATGTAGAGTCTTAAAAACTTCTACAAAAGTATTCTTAAATGTCTTACTATTTTTGTCAGAGCAGCATTTTGCATATATTTTATTTTGTTAATGTTTTTTAAATTGTGGTAAAAGTCACATAATATAAAACCTATTATTTTAACCATGTTTAACTGTACTGTTCAGTGGCACTGAGTACATTCACAGTTACGCAATGCTCACCACCATACATCTCATGAATTTTTCACCTTCCTAAACTGTAACTCTGTCTCCATTAAACACCAGCTCCCCTTGGCATCTAACAATGTACCTTCTGACTATGAATTTGACTGTTGTAGATACCTTGTAGAAGACTAATCAAATTTGATTCAGAGGGAAACTATGAGATACAAAGAAAGGAAGTGTCCCTGTCCCGTCAATGCCACCAAAGCAGTGACTGAGGATCTGAGCTCGGATTCAGGGGTGTTCAGGTTCACATGTCCATGTGAAGCCCCATCCTCTGACTGTATCCCTGGCCAGTCTCACCCAAGGGCAGAGCCTCCTGAGGCCAGGAGTCAGCCAGCCAGTGCGCTCCTCAGCAGGGTTTCCATCACACCTAGCGCCTCCCCTTTCAGGCTATCCTCTGCTCTCAGTCACCCCCGGGGCAGGCTGGCCTCGTCCCTCCTGCGTGTCCCTCCTGGTTTCCCGGATGTGCTCAGCGGATCTGTTCACCTCTTTTTCTGCTGCTCATGACCCCTCTTCCTCTCAGAACCACTGCCACCACCACCACTGAGACACTGACACAACGAGGGGAAAAAGAAAACACAGAACAATAAAAAGAGAAAGCTGTATCTCAAGAATGCAAACAAAACGGCAGCAGATGGTAGCAGTAGTATTTTCAACTAAAGGACAGTTCATAAGAAAAACACTGAATTGGAGAGCACAGCACAGAATGAGAGAAAAATAGAGCATCAAAAGAAGGTGTGTCAAGAAAAAGAAGAAAGAGCATCAAAGTCAGCATGCCAAGAGAAAGAAAATAGAGTTCGCATGGTTGGATGTCTCCAGTCCACTTCTGTTTTTCCTAATAGACAAAGGATACCAAAAAGAAGACCCCAACTATACATGGGAGATAGAGAATTTGAGAATAAAATTAAATAAGGCTAAACTGAGAGATATAATGAACCTAGACAGTTATGAGCAAACCCCAATGCTTCAAGTGTACGTGAGATGGCTGGTGAAGTGGTCACATGGCGAGCTACAAAAGAGCATCAGAAAATTCCAAAAAGCAGTTGTTCTATAGTCCAGACTCTATAGTCACAAGTTATCAAAACAATTAAGCTATGAATTAAAGCAGTAGACATAAAAATCTCCTAGAATTCTTGGAATAAAACAAACAGCACACAGCTACAAAGAAATCTTCACATTTATAGGAGAATAAAATTATAATACAGCAAAGCAAGATAATGGGATATTATTAGAGCTAAATTCACACACTAAAAGCTTTCATTCTTTTTTTAAATAAAATGTATGTACTAAGCAATCAATTAAAAATTTAAAATCAAGGAGCCATACAAAAGGAAAATAACAAATAGAGAAAACCAATGAAATATTTATAAAACAAAAGTCATAATTTAAAAAGCAAAAATATAATTCCTTAAAACAAAAACACATTACTCAAAACGATAATAGAAAGACACTTAAAAATCTGTTCAATAAAAAAAGTTCAAATAAATATAATGTGTTATAAGAAGGAGATAAAATATATGGAAGGGCTTGTAATCACAAGAAAGCATTGATGTTCACATTAATACAGAAAATAATACTAAGAAAGTTTGATGAAGTTGGTAACTTTCTGGGAAAAAAGCTGATATAAGAAATAAAGAAAAATGAAAGTAGGCCTATAAATCTGAGAATGCAGATTAAATTAAATGGATATTATTAGAGCTAAATTCACACACTAAAAGCTTTCATTCTTTTTTTAAATAAAATGTATGTACTAAGCAATCAATTAAAAATTTAAAATCAAGGAGCCATACAAAAGGAAAATAACAAATAGAGAAAACCAATGAAATATTTATAAAACAAAAGTCATAATTTAAAAAGCAAAAATATAATTCCTTAAAACAAAAACACATTACTCAAAACGATAATAGAAAGACACTTAAAAATCTGTTCAATAAAAAAAGTTCAAATAAATATAATGTGTTATAAGAAGGAGATAAAATATATGGAAGGGCTTGTAATCACAAGAAAGCATTGATGTTCACATTAATACAGAAAATAATACTAAGAAAGTTTGATGAAGTTGGTAACTTTCTGGGAAAAAAGCTGATATAAGAAATAAAGAAAAATGAAAGTAGGCCTATAAATCTGAGAATGCAGATTAAATTAAAAATTATCTTCTAATAAGGCTTTAAGCCAAATAGTTTTAAAGTGAAGGGCTTTAAACTTTCAAGGAAGAACTAATTTCCACAGGTTTATTCTTCCAAAGTAGAAGGTCATGGAAAGCTATGTGATTTATTTCATTAAATTAGTATAAAAACCTCACATAAGAAAATAAATCAATCCTCCTCAGAAAATCTGTGTAAAATCCTTAAGGGATTATTTGTAAATATGATTCAATAAAATATTTTAAGAATTAGTGGAAACTTAGTGGGTTCTGTCCCAGGAATGCAAAAATAGTACAATCCCAGGGCCCCTTTAAAGTAAAGTATCACTAGGGAAAACATGTAAAACTGTGATCATCTCAGGGTTTTTTTCTGACCTCAGAAGATTTTTTGATCATATATCTAGAAAAGTCCAAAAGAGTCCACTGTTACTGTTATTTTAAAGGAAGGTTTAAAAGTGGTTGGCTATTAACAGTCAAAGCTCAATAGCTCTTCTGTGCAGCAGTAATAAACACTTAAAAAGTATGAAAAAAATCCCACCCCCAGTATCAAGAAAAATAAATGAGGAATAACCTTAACAAGACATGTTGAAGATCTGTAAGAAAAATTTTCAGAATTCTACTGAAAGATGAAATGCCTGGAAGAGACTGCTTCTAGCTTCTCCAACTCTATCATACAATACAAAGCTAAATAAATGTATTAATTAGGACAAACTACAAAGTGTATTATCTAAAAAAAAAAAAAGGAGGTGAATGTCATGTAACAGAAAACCAACCATTTTTAAAGTGTGCAATTTAGTGGCCTTTTATATATTCAGTGTGTGAGTCATAGTCATCCCCATTTAGTTTCAAACGTTTCCATCATCCCAAAGTGAAACACTGCACCCATTAAGTAGTTTCTTCTCACTCCCCTTCATGCTAACTTTTTACTATGATTTTAGTATAGTAATAAATACCATGCTGAACTAAAAAGAACAAAATGAGAAAAATGTTGATGAGTGTCGTTTACTTGTATCAGTAGATTTTACAGTGGATATGTCATCTCTCATTTATGTGTTTATGACCAGTTTCTGGCAGAGTTCTTGGCACAACAGAGTTAGCACGTGAAGATGTTGTTGAATGAATAATAAATGGCCAATGTACAAAAAAAATGAAAAGACTATTAAAAAATTAAAGTCTTACACTTTAGCATGATTAGTCATCTATATTGCAATGTCTTCACTTTAATTAAAAAAAATCAAAACAAAACAGAATTACCTTAAAGACAAACTTAAAATATCAACATTTATATACTTTGTTAAAATTAAGCATAAACCCACTGATAGAGAAATCATTAACAAGTCATTTGGCTCCCCTGATCTCCACATTTGTATCTGTAAATCAGGGAACAAGTATTAGCTTTCTATTAACAGGCAATGTTGTTAAAGAGTTAATAATTGATTTTTCCAGTCAGATTCCTAGCCATTGGACAAGATCTTTCAATCATGCTGCTATTTTTATAATGAGAATTAGGGATCTCAATGAGAGCTTGTAGTTAAAAATGCATTTGGTTTTTAGGGAGTTAAGTGGTCTGTCAGTGCACTGACCTTGTCAAATGTCTACCGATGGCACAAAGAGATTAAAACCAGAGACAGTGGTTTTACATCCTGATCACTAATTGATATTGAGTGCTTTTCCAGGGGGTCATGTCTCAGTACAGAGCCCTGTGCTGTACACCGGGGCCACCCTCCACACTGCACCGTCATAAGTGGGCACAGGAGTCAGACAGTAATAACGCACATGCAAGTCCGCCTGTAGCCTGAAACTGACAAGACCACTTCAAGACTGTTCTTTGCTCTGTGTTTTCTCATCTACAACTGTGTGGTGATTACTTTTAGTGAAAGGAAGACCACACAGGCTCCGGTAAGAGTGACAAGGCTGAAGGTATTTAACCCTCCCATGTCAGGCATTCTTCAGTGAGACTTCCAAATGTACCATTTCCTTTTTAATCCTGAATCTCATCCAGCATCCCATCTATATATTGTTGACTGCTGAATAACATGGGTTTGAACCATCTACCGGCCTATTTTTTCCAATAAATATAGTAACTGTGTTTTTATTTACATATCTTTAAGTGAACTAAAGGCAGGGGAAAGTGTGTGTTTGGAGAGAGGTCACAAGATGTGGAATTCAAAGAACCCAGAGCCGAGTCCTGATTCTATGCACACTGTTTCCTGTCCTTGGGTGATTCATTCATCAGTTCATTTGTTTCAGAGGCAGAGATTGCAGTAAGTGAATTCTGGATTGTTCAAGGGTCAATTGTAATCTAATAACACATGTTATTTGTAGGTAGCAGAAGGCTTACTAATAAGGCAGTCCTATAATCTATCCTTTTTCTCCCTTTAAATAATGGAATGAAATGTACAAGAAAAAACATTTGATTACTGTGTATAGTGAGAACATGGTTTTCGTTTCTAATCATGAAATTCTGAACACAGAAACCTATAAGATGGAGAGAGTAATCCAGAGGGCCTGAAGAAATTAACCGATTGAGGAGACTTAGAGATACCAAGGGAACATTTCATGCAAAGATGGGCTCGATAAAGGACAGAAATGGTATGGACCTAAAAGAAGCAGAACATATTAAGAAGAGGTGGCAAGAATACACAGAAGAACTGTACAAAAAAGATCTTCACGACCCAGATAATCATGATGATGTGATCACTAATCTAGAGCCAGACATCTTGGAATGTGAAGTCAAGTGGGCCTTAGAAAGCATAACTACAAACAAAGCTAGTGGAGGTGATGCAATTCCAGTTGAGCTGTTTCAAATCCTGAAAGATGATGCTGTGAAAGTGCTGCACTCAATATGCCAGCAAATTTGGAAAACTCAGCAGTGGCCACAGGACTGGAAAAGGTCAGTTTTCATTCCAATCCCAAAGAAAGGCAATGCCAAAGAATGCTCAAACTACCACACAATTGCACTCATCTCACACGCTAGTAAAGTAATGCTCAAAATTCTCCAAGCCAGGCTTCAGCAATATGTGAACC
>SJYX01022008.1:90598-152564 GCA_006410675.1 Oreotragus oreotragus
CTGGCGTGCTGCGATTCATGGGGTCGCAAAGAGTCGGACACGACTGAGCGACTGAACTGAACTGAACTGAGGGCTGCTCTGATTTGTGTCCCATAGTAAGACGGATAATCCATTCTCTTTTAGCCTTGAACTGAAATATCTACTGGAAATGGTAAAAGTGGGGCTAAGTATTTGGCAAAATTTTATGTGACACAGTCTATTAATTTTACCCAAGCATTTTGCTAAGAGAAATAGAGATTTACAAATAACTCTTAACTCATTACAGACCAGGGGATTTTTGCAGAAACGTTAACACCCGAGGCTGGCAATTTGTATTTTGGCCAGTCAAAAATTAATTCTGTTACTTCACTAATGGTTTGCCAGTTATCACATTCAATAGTTACACCTGCTGCTGCTGCTGCT
The DNA here is from genome assembly GCA_006410675.1 of Oreotragus oreotragus. NCBI lineage: Eukaryota > Metazoa > Chordata > Mammalia > Artiodactyla > Bovidae > Oreotragus > Oreotragus oreotragus. Next base: position 91,001 of record SJYX01022008.1, read on the forward strand.
GCTGCTAAGTCGCGTCAGTCGGACACGACTCTGTGTGACCCCAGAGACGGCAGCCCACCAGGCTTCCCCATCCCTGGGATTCTCCAGGGAAGAACACTGGAGTGGGTTGCCATTTCCTTCTCCAGTGCATGAAAGTGAAAAGTGAAAGGGAAGTTGCTCAGTTGTGTCCGACTCTTTGGGACCCCATGGACTGCAGCCCACCAGCCTCCTCCATCCATGGATTTTCCAGGCGAGCATGCTGGAGTGGGGTGCCATGGCCTTCTCTGAGTTACACCTGACACACCTGTAAAGTCTCCAGCATGGTGAGTTTCATTTTGACTTTCCATATCAGAATCAACCACTAAGGTTTTTTGTCTTTTTGGTGGTTTAATACTTAACGTCATCTGAATCAGAACTATATTCTGAAGAATGATCATCTTCTGAGACACTAGTACATATGTTGCTTGGACAGCCAGACAAAATATCTGCATAAATTCACTGAAAAATTCTTTCTTCTTCACTCAGAATGTTGCAATGTGTCATCTTTGAAAATTTTATGGTAATAAACTTGCATTTATAATACACACAAGGTTGGAACAAAAATCTAATGGAGCAAAATGTAAATGGTAATGACAATCATAAGTTGTATAATGAACCTAACAGTCACAGTAGGTTTTATCTTTTCCCTTCCATTGCCATAAAATGCTCAGTTACTTCAAAACCTGTGTGTGTCACAGGGTAAGGCAGAGTGAGTCCATTGGCCTGTGGAACCGGCAGTGCCTGGGGCTGAACCTGGATACGAGTCCAAATGTTTTCCCTTTCCTCTACCAGGGCAGGTCTCAGAAGGCCCCTGGCAGTGCCTGATGACCACTGGGCTTCCATGTGAAATATGACCAGACAAAGTCACCTTCTGGTGACCCTCGCTGGGCTACTCAGGAAGACAAGAGGCACATCAGCTCCTGTGCCCCTACAATGCGGGGAGGAGGGCTGGACTGTTCGCCACCCCTAGTCCAAGGCCTCTGCGGGGCCCAATGAGAGGACAAACTCTCCATCGTCATTCCCTCACTGGGTCACAAAACCCCTTGGAGTTATAAGCTGAAAGGAGAAAAACAGGGCTTCCCTGGCGGCTTAGTGGTAAAGAATCTGCTTGCCGACTCAGGAGACACGGGTTTGATTCCTGATCTGGGAAGATCCCACGTGCCGCGGAGCAATTAAGCCCGCGAGCCACAGTTACTCAGCTCGTGCTCCAGAGCTGTGCTCCAGAGCTGTGCTCTGCAAGAGAAACTACTGCAGCGAGAAGCCAGGGCACTGCCACCAGAGAGTAGCCCCCGCCTGCCATAACGAGAGAAAAGCCTGCCCAGCAACAAAGACCCAGCACAGCCAAAATGAACGAATACAATTATGAGAAAAAAGATTTACAAAGCAACAAGTTTGATGCTAAGTAAACACCCCATGTCAACTATACTGATTATTATGGCAAGATGCTACCTGGACAGGATGCAGACAGCCCCTCTTCACTGCTGCCTGGCACCGTATGTTAGGTCTTCCAAGCACAAGAAAGAACTGGAGAGAAAGTCACTTGCTGAGGTCCCCTGTTGGTGGCACAGACTTTCACTTTTTTTGGCTTCTCTGGTTCGGATGTTACCACATTTGGTCAGAAGGCAGATTTCTGCATCTAGAATCTCTCCAAAGAAGAAAATTTTAACTGTGTTTATTGAAAAAAAATAAAAGGGCTAAAATCGAAAGAAAACACACCCCTGATTATATTGGAACAACTTAATGATAAAGAATATTTTGTGATAAATGCCAAGAGCAGTCAAATGAAGTAAAAAAGTGTAAACGAAAATTAGTCAAGGCTGTTTTCTACCTAACACTATGGCTTAAAGGTTCACAGAAAAAAAAAAAAAAATCACTAAGTGATCTATTAAACCTCCTCTCTATCATAGTACCAATGAATAACGATGTTTGAATATTGACTTGATTTCTAATACTGGGAAAGTAAATGATTTTTGAGTCTTTTAAAATTAATTCTTATTGGAGTTGAGTTGCTTTACAATGTTGTCAGTTTCTGCTGTAGAGCAAAATGAAACTGTCATCCATATACACATATCCTCTCCCTTTCAGGACCAAAATGAGGCCACATGTATGAGGCATTTAGGAGAGTGCCTGCCACCCGACAGCCGATCAGGAAACAGGCCCAGTGATTTTATCTTAGAGTTAGAGAATATTTGAGTACTTAGAAAAGAAAGCAATGAATGCTAGGGACCAGCATGAGGACCACAAAGCCCAGATGATGTTCTCACTCCAATTTCCTCTGGTCTTTTCTTTTTTGAGGCTGTGCTGCACAGCAGCACTCACAATCTTAGTTCCCCCACCAGGGACTGAACCCACACCCCTGCAGTGGGAAGGCAGAGTCTTAACCATTGGACCACCAGGGAAGTCCTTCTAGATACATGATGTATCGAGACTTCTTTAAGGTATCTGTCAAGGACTTAAAAGATCTCCCAGTAGGTGAGCTGGAAATGTACAAATTGGTTGTTAATATGGTCAGGTGAACTAGTACACAAGGAGTAAGTATTGTTCAAAAACTACTTATTGAGTTTACTATGTGGCCAGTGTGTTCTAGATGCCAGGGACTCGGTAACTGAATATAACAGGCAAAAATTCCTGCCCTTGCCATGTCTAGATTCTAACAAAAGGAATAGTAAAAAGATCTTGCACACCGAAACTAAAGATCCCGTGTGCCACAGCTAAGACCTGGCATAGCCAAATAAATGTACAAAATAAATATTTTTAAAAAACTAAGCTAAAAATGGTAAACAGATAAATCACATGGTATCCTAGAAGGTAAGGGGAAAAACGTGCAGGGCAAGGGGCCTGGGGACGTGGGCTAGGACATTACACTCGGCTCATCCCATGGGCCACTGTCTCTGGAACCAACAGAGAATCTAAGACCTGGGCTGGGAGAGCTCCCTCCCCACCGCCTTCCCTGTCCCTACACCTGCAGCATGTTTCCCTTCCACTGTGAGAACCTCGTCACTCTTAGTAATACTTGGGTTTAGTGTTTCCCTTTGTTGCTGAGCTGAAAGCTCCAGGTGTCTAGAAAAGAATGACAAGACTGAAGGAGGTCTGAGCCTTTGAGGAAGAGTTGAAGGGAATGGAGGACAGGAGTGGAATGGGCCACAGCAGACACATAATATATTTCAAGGCCATTGCTATGGAAAAGGGTTGAAAGGAATTCTGGGTCACTCCAGACAGTGGAGTTTGACCAATGGGGTCAAGTACAGGAGTCAATCTGCAGTCCTGAAAGTTCTTTAACAAAGAAATATTCGAACAGAATGATTAATTACATGTTCAACCAGAAATTCAGTGACTCTCTGAGTGGAAGCTAGTCCCTAAGAGTTGGACATGACTGAGCTACTAACACACACACACACACACACACACACACACGAGAAGAAGTTAGTTATTAAGTCACATCTCTAAGGGTGAGATTCTTGCTACCTTTAAGACTATAACTTTGGTCACTACCAACCAATTTTCAATCAATAAAATGTTGCATGATAAATTTTCTTCCACTTAAAAAATTTTTTATTGAACTATAGTTGAGTTATTATGTTGTGTTCATTTCTGCTGTAGAGCAAAGTGATTCATATGTATATATATACATATACATATATAATTATCTTTAATATTCTTTTCCATTATGGTTTATCACAGGATATTGAATATAGTTCTCTGTGCTATACAGTAGGATATGCTGTGGTTTTTTTTTTTCTTTTTATTATGCACAGTAAATTTCTTTTTTATTGTTTTTTTAATTAATTTATTTTAATTGGAGGCTAATTACTTTACAATATTGCAGTGGTTTTTGCCATATATTGACATGAATCAGCCACAGGTGTACAGTTTAGTTACAGTACTATAAGTCTGTATGAGTTATTTGTGAAGAAAACCCATGAAGAGAAGAAAAATAATATTTTAAAAGCACTAATCTGTAAGTATGAAATAAGAAATATTACAGAACCCAATAAATTAAGTGGATTAATTGGGTGAAGATTTGAGAGATTTTAATGAACAATTAATCAATAAAAGTGTTCAACGTGAAAATCTGTTACAACCCTGTTGACATTATTTAACTTCAAGCACTTGAGTTCTGTGTGCTTATAATTAGCAAGCTATAAAAGATGCCATCCATAGGAACATAATGAAAAAAACTGTTTATAATGATAATTAGTATTCGTTTTCACAGAGAGGCAGGTCACATGACCTGAATTTGCACAGGCGGCAGCAAACAGAAGGATAAACTCATTACTGAGGAAAATGCTACACTTAGGCAGGAACCCTAGAACGCAAAGCCTTGCCTTAGAAAATACATTATAAATAAAGCTTCCTGCTAAGACAGGTGAGATTTTCCAAAGTGAAGGAGGAAGTTCAGCGAATCCATACATTAATGCCTTCACTGGACGTAATGAACTCTACCATGTTGGTAAAGACTCAACCGTAGAAGCTGACTTTCATCTTCTCTTTTTGGTTCCTCAAATCTTACCTGCAAAAATGTTCCACAGAATATATTCTGGGCATTGTGAAAGCCAAGGGAAAATTTTTTTTAAAGATTTTTTTTAATGTGGACAATATTTAAAGTCTTTATTGAATTTGTTACAATATTGCTTCTGTTTCATGTTTGGGTTTTTTGGCCGTGAGACATGTGGGATCTTATATCCCCGTCCAGGGACTGAATCCAAACCACCTGCATTGGAAGGCAAATTCTGAACCAAAGGGAAACCCCCTTAATTTTTATTTTATATTAGAATATAGTTGATTTACTTTTGATGCTGTGTTACAGCAAAGTGATCCAATTATACATATATATATATATATTCATTTTTTTTTCCCATTTAGGGTTTTTCCTGCATTTGGGCTATGGTGCTGACCTCGGACAGAACTTAATCTCCTCTTCTGAGCACCGTGGCGGGCTTCCAGGGGCAAAATCTAGGCTCAGAAGCAGGAAGCACAAAAGCACAGTACAAAGACGCTCACATTTGTCATTCTGGCTTTAGAAAAATCAAAGTGTTCATTCAGCAGAGATGAAGCTCCGGTTCCTTTCCACAGAAACTCTAACATCTATAGCGACCTACTCGGTGAAGGCCCAAACACTTTGCAGACACACGGTGAAGTAATCACAGTGCCTCCTCACCTCCCACTGTATCCCTGAGCTGATAAAAGCTATTAATCCTCTGACAAAGAACCTCACACCACTTGGCAATAATTAGAGACCACGGTCCTCTTCTAGACACAGCACAGGGTCACCGTCAATATTAAGTGTTTCCTCTATTTGTTCTATGTGGACAGCTCAGTTTGTAGGAATCTTAGAAAGATTCCTAGCCTGAAGTCAGGGAGACATTCAGTGCAGGTCACGGGCTGGGCAAATCCAGATACACATTGGACAGTAAGCCAGTCGTCAGACAGTGCAGCCCATGGCATGAGCCCCCTGGGCCACACAGGTCCCTCAACAGACCTTATTTAAAAAGAGAAAAGTCAGGACTCCTGCGGTGGTCCAGAGGTTAAGAATATGCCTGCCAATGCAGGGAACACAGGTTCGACCCCTGGTCTGGGAAGACGCCACGTGCTGCAGGGCAGCTGGCCGCAGCCACTGAGCCCCTACTGCAACTGCTGGAGCCTGGATGCTCTAGAGCCCATGCCCCAAAGAGAAGCCGCTGCAGTGGGAAGCCTGCAAACAGCTAGAGGGCAGACCACACTCGCTGAAATTAGAGAAAGCCCGCGCACAGCAAGGAAGACCCAGCACAACCAGCAATAAACTCAACTGACTAATACTTTTTTAAAAAGAGAGAAAAATCTAAGGACCTTAATAGAGACATGGGAGTGGGGGGTGGCAGTGTACTTTTCATCATCACATGCATTTGAAAGGAAAGGCCCTGGGGCAGCTCTTTCTGGTGTCCTATGTCTTTTCAATCTGAGAAGCAGGGAGATGCCTTGATGCCGGCACTGATCCCATTGTGACCCCCAAGTAAACAAACTCTCTGAGGGCTCCCCTGGTGGTCCAGGGGTTAAGAATCTGTGCTCTCAGTACAGGGGCCCAGGTTCCATCCAGGTGGGGGGACTAGGTCCCACACGCTGCAACTAAGACCTGGAGCAGCCAAATAACATTTTCTGAAACGTCTCCTGAGGGACTCTTTCTATACATACATTTTTAGTTTTTAAAAATCATATATTATTTTTTAAAAACATAAAAAACAAGGAAGATGATGAAGATATCACTTTTGGACAAACCCTTTTGCAAACAGACGTAAGTAAATTAAAAGCTAAAAAGACAAGAAAAGCAATTATGTCCAGGGACAGTATCTAGAAGGTCCCTTATCCATGATTTCACTCATACATTTGGTCACAGGTAATCAATGGGGACCAAGGAAACAGATAGGGTCTGAGTCTCATGGAGCTTATTCCATCTTCTGGCAAAATGGGGCAATAAACCAACAGGACAATTTTGGATAGCGATGAGAATAGTCAACAGAGTTACATGAAAGGGTGACGTCTAACCATTAAGATTCCTCTCAGCACAGATACTACTGCATTTTTACTCATATCATAAAGGTATAATGAGGACTTTTAGCCCTTTGGGTGAAAGGGGCAGTTTGAGATGAGAGTGTGTACTAATAACAGTAGGCATAAAATCCCAAAATACAATCACATAAAACTGAAAAGAAACAGCAATACACGGTCCCAATTTCTACCACATCCCCAGCACTCTAGGAAAGAACCTATTTACAGTTTCATTGCAGCCATACTGAAAAGGTAGAAAAAGAATCACAGGTTTGTGATAAGAAATTTTGCAAATAACACGGCAGGATTACAGAATGCAAATGTACATGCCACCACGCCATCTGTTCAATGTGATGACAATACTGGGAAAAGGCCCTGAAAGAAATGATGTTTGAAATCATTAAAAAAAATAACATTTCAAGTTTAAAATACTCAGGAATCTTAAAACCAGCATCAACACATTCAGCAACCATATGGCTGTACAGCAGGTTACAAAAAAAATCACCCTGCTTGCATTTTCTACTTCAACCCAATGGTTTCTAAAACAGGTTCCTTTTTTTTTCTGTTGAATTCCTTGGTGTTTACAGCTTCTTGAATTATACCTAGAATCATAATATTCATTTCACTCTTCTGATGGAGTAGATAATATAGTGAGGAAGATTACAGTCAACTGTTCTAGAAAAAGGAACATGGAGGTGACTACATATAACTTAATGAACACATCTTGTTTTAAGTCTATTAGTCTCTCCATATTGATCTCACAGTCTCAGAAATAATAGCCAACTTCACTGAGTGTCTTAAGCTGCCAGGCACCATGCTTTATATTCATCATCTATCCCAATCATCACAGTTTTACAAAGTGGATACCACTATTATCACATTTTGTAAAAGAGGAACTTCAGTGTCACAAGCCTAGCATGTGGCAGGACCACAGTCCAAACCCAACTTCACAGGCCAAGAACACATTCTCAACTACTATTCCATGACATACATCAGTATACAGATATTTCTGTGGACCACACTGAGTTGACTTTTCAAGCTTAAGAAATGAGTAATGTATGTTTAAGTGTATTAGTTGCTCAGTTGTGTCCGACTCTTTGTGACCCCATTGACTATAGCCCACTAAGCTTCTCTACCCATACTGAAGTGGGTAGCCATTCCCTTCTGCAAGTGATCTTCCTGACCCAGGGACCAAACCTGGGCCTCCTGCATTGCAGTCAGATTCTTTACTGTCTGAGCCATCAGGGAAACCCAACATATGTTTAGGGTCAAGCTAGACAAGCTTTCTTGTCTCATCAATAAGAGATGCTTAGCGAAGTGCCTTAAACTTTCAACAATAGAAGGAGTGTTCTACAGTAGTCTACAGGAAAATTCTTCCAGAGGCAGAAGCCAGAAGGACAGTCACAGAGTTGGAAAAACCAGGACCAAACGGAGGACAATGAGTGACTGCTGCCAGTGTAGCAGTGTTTGAGAAAGGAGTTAGAAGAAGATTACCATCAGCAAAACCTATCCCATCTCCTGCAATAAATCGGAGACCTAAATTTTCAACCTAACTTTTAAAATGACATCTACACTGGGATTTTCCCTGGAGGTTCAGTGGCTAAGACTTTGAGTTTCAATGTAGGGGGTTGTGGTTTGATCTCTGCTCAGGGAGCTAAGCTCTCACATGCCTCATGGTCAGATAACTAAAACAGAAGCAATATAGTAAACAGTTCAATAAAGACCTTAAAAATGGTTTACATAAAAAATATTTTTTAAATGACATCTACAAAGCCATTATTTCCATTGTCAGTAACAGATGACACACCCTACTCTATAACCCAAAGCACTCACCCCTAGAGAAGTGACTTTATCTCAATCAGAGAAACAGAGTGCAAATTAGCATAAGCTTTCCAGCACCCGCCTGAGGATACACCTGAGGCACCTAACCTGGTGACCAGCACTGCAGAGACCTGTGTCCCTCAAACTGAGCAAAGGATTTGTGATAAATAGTTCAACTTGTGGGGCAGAAAAGCAGCCTGACGTTCACTGGTTGTATATCAGTTCCAACCAATTCCAATGCGTGGTAAAAATTACGAAATTTATAAAGGCCCAGAGAATTAAAAATTTACAACAGAAATCCTTGGGGTTTCAAAGAAATTAAAAAGGAGTCTCATTCAACTTAACAGTTTCATATAGTAGCTTAGGGATATAGTGGGAACCCAATTCTTGATGATTGGATAGCACTTTTAATTCACATGTAAAAATCAGAATATAAATGCCTCGTTCTATGGCACTTCACTTTTCTTTGCTTTACAGATATTGTGATTTTTTACAAATTGAAGGTCCATGTCAGCCCCGAGTTGCGCAAACCCATGAACATCATTTTTTCCAACAGCATTTGCTCACTTCATGTGTCTGTGTCATGTTTTGGTAATTCTCAAAATATTTCAAACTTTTTCACAGTTATTATATTTGTTATATTAAGCTGTGATCAGTGATCTTTGATGCTACTATTGCAAAATATTATAACTCACTGAAGCCTCAGATGATGGCTTTTTTTTTTTAGCAAGAAAGTATTTTTAAATTAAGGCATAAAACTGCTTGTTTGCTTTTAGAAATAATGCTATCACAAACTAAATAGACTACAAGATAGTGTAAATATATCTTTTACATGCATTGATAAACCAAAAAAAAAAAAAAATCATATGACTTGCTTATTAACTGAACCTGCAACCTCTCTGAGATAACTCTCTATTACCTCAAAAGGCTGGGGTCTGGTGAGTATATTTCAAATGCTAAAGTTACTTTTGTATCTAGAAGACTTTAAAAAAAATAACAAAACATATTTAAACAACTTGATGAATAGTTTAGGAGGAGCTCAAAGGAAGTCCCAGGGACGGGGGAGCCTAGTGGGCTGCCGTCTATGGGGTCGCACAGAGTCGGACATGACTGAAGCGATTTAGCAGCAGCAGCGAAGGAAGTCAGACAGTAGGACCATCTCTTAAACATTTAAGTTCTCTGGAAATAAAGTTGCAACTGTAACCTCACAAATGCAACAAACTGTACAAGGCTAGATGTGAGGCACTCAGTGACTTTAACGATCCGCAAAGGCACTCTGCCCTTTAGCTGTGTCCACAAATCAGCCCATGGCCAGGGGCGTTCATGTTGCACAGAAAGCTACTTGGCCTCATAAAACTCCTTCCCAACCCTTTCACTGCACACTCACCTCTTTTGTTTCGTCTAATGCTTTTATTTCCTGGCTTCTTAGCAATCTTGACTGTGTTTAGCAACTCTTCAAATCTTATGTAGCCAAAGAGTAATAACATAAAGAGAACCAGAACAACAACTTTGGGCAGAACAAGAAAATATGACAAGTTTGTAACTACATCTGTTTATCAGAGAAAAAAATCCATACACCCAATTCACATAAACACATATACATTAGTTCTAGCTCACAGCCTCCTATCACTTTTGCCTCTTGTATTGAAATTCTGCTAGAAATTAATGAGCTCTGTTTTTATTGAGTCCATCTCTCTAAATTCTTCAGTCTTTTCCTAGAAAGAATCAGAGACTAACAGGACTCTAATTTTTATCTTTACTTATTATTAAATTATTTGGAGAGGGACCTATGTACATAGATTTCAAGATTGTCCACATGAATATTTATTTTCTCAAGGGGAAGACTGTGAAACTAATCGTCTTTGATTCTAAATAAATGAGGAATCATAATTGGTGACTATGTTTGGGAGCTCGTTTGCAAACTGTTCCTATAATTGTGTCACTCATTTACAAGCACAGTTGATCGAATCAGTACATAATACTGCATCCTACTTATTTGCATTAATTGTGATCAATTGTCACAGTTTGTTAATAAGACTGAGTAATTTTTAATCCTAAAATAACTATGCTGATTATCAAATGATTCTGTATTATTTAGTTTTTCTTTACAACAGTTAGAAATTGTTTAATATAATCACTGCATTCTTGGATTTTTGAACCACAGGGCCTTTTTCTTTTACTGTGCTTGCTTTACTTCCAAGAATTTAGAGGTTTTTCCAAGCCATTCTGTCAACAGCTCATTAGCAAACTAAACTAGGGTGAATACATGCTATGATTTTTAAGCATAAAAAACATTAAGATATAGAAACGTAACATTAGAATGCATGTGTCGTCGTTTCAGTCGTGTCTGACTCTGCAACCCCATGGACTATAGCCCACCAGGCTCCTCTGTCCCTGGGATTCTCCAGGCAAGAATACTGGAGTGGGTTGCCATGCCCTCCTCCAGGGGATCTTCCCGACCCAGGGGTGGATAGTGTCTCCTGCGTCTCCTGTATTGGCAAGCAGATTCTTTACCACTGAGCCTCCTGGGAAGCTGGGATTATATGGCACATCTCTCTATGCTTTCCTCTCAATTTTCCTTACAGGAAAATTTTACACTTTAAAATGTTTACACTTTAAACATCTCTGAAAAGACAAAGTCAATAAAAAGTTTTTAAAAATTTAAAAATGTGAGGTTTCATCCTTTATGAGTATGTCTGTGTTAAATTATTCTCTGAAATAATCTCCAGAATAAAATATTGTAGCTCTGCATTTCCCACATGCTAATTACAGTGCTAAATTGAGACTGGATTGCTTTCCTATATTGTCATAATCTTACACTTGCCTACAGTAAAGCTAATGTCTATGGCACCCCACTCCAGTGCTCTTGCTGGAGAAGGAAATGGCAACCCGCTCTAGTGTTCTTGCCTGGAGAATCCCGGGGACGGGGGAGCCTGGTGGGCTGCCGTCTATGGGGTTGCACAGAGTCGGACACAACTGAAGTGACGCAGCAGCAGTCTTTGAAGATTCTCCTGGGAGTTTTCCTGACCACACTGTTCTTCAGAAGAATTGTTAGAGTTAATCTGCAAACATGTCACTCTGCACCCTGTTTTCTAGAATCGTATCATTTTTAGTATGGACTTTTGGGGGGAAATGAGGGGAGAAGCATGGTCAGAAACCATCCACAGCACAATCATCTAGAACTTTTGTTAAAATTACCAATTATTGGGCCAGTTCCAGACTTACTGAATCAGAATCTCTGGGGTAGGATCCAGGAATTTACATTTTTAACAAGTTCCCTGGGAAATTCTCCTATTACAACCAAGTTTGTAAAGTACTTGAATACTTAGGAATACGGTAACTAACTAGATCCCAAGCTAATACTGACACTAATCCTAGCAGTTACATGATTATCTATCATCACCCAGAAATACACCTGCTTATCCTTTGTTTTCCATATGATCATTTTCTACCTACTTCAAAACATTGCTTTTTCTTCCTTCCACGTCTCCACTTTCAATCACAGGAAAGCTGTTTTTTGTGTTTTTTTTTTTTTTTCTGTTTTTTGTTGTTTGTTTTGGTAATCTTGGTACAGAGTACTTTTAAAGGCCTTCTGATAATCTAAATGAATTTTTCAATGGCTTCTCTCTACTAACAAATTTATATCTTCTCTCAAAACTGTGGCTTTTGGGTTAGTCAAGATATTCCCCATGGAAACCACATCCCCACCCCTCATCGTGTTGCCTGGCATTTTGCACGCAGTGACTCTCTCCTTTAACGGTGTTCACTGGCTGGCCTCTTCCGGAAATGACTCATAAACATTAATTCATTGAATTCCTGATGGAGACAACTCAACTGGTCACCAGGTTTTCAGCAATTTGCCAGTTAAATGATGGGTTTTGGTCAATAGCTCCAAAATCAATGCTGCTGTTGATTCGTTTCATTTGTGGTTTCTCACCTCTCTGATTCAAAAGACAATTTGAGACATACAGATGGTCAACAGGCGCAAGAATGATTCTCAACATCACTGATTATTAGGGAAATGCAAATCGAAACTACAATGAGGTATCGTCTCACATCGGTCATAAAGGCCATCATCAAAATATGAATAACTGGGTCACTTTGCTGTACAGCAGAAAAACAACACTGTAAATAAACCATACTTCCATAACATTAAAAAAAAGAAAAAGACAATTTGATCTTTTCCAAGAGCCAATACAGATTTTATTTAGTTTATTGCTATGCAGGTGGTATAGAAAAGAGGCCAAGAGCAGTGCCTGGACTGCACTGAGGTCACACTGTGTGCCTTAGTTTCCATCTCTGTATCAATGACCAGGCCACGGCAGGACTTTCCTGGTGGTCCAGTGGATAAGATTCTGTGCTCCCAATGCAGGGGGCCTGGGTTCAACCCCTGGTCAGAGAATTAGATCCCACACGCCACAGTGAAGACTCAGCAGTGTGAAACAAAATTTTTTCTAACTTCTAAAAAATGATCATGGCAATACCATGATGCAGAGGTCAGTGTATTACATGTATTACATCAAAAAGTGACTGAAAAGGGCCTGGCTCCAAAGCCAAGATGTGAGGTCATCATTATTACTTTGAAATCCTCAAGTGTATTCTTGGCACTGTTATAAATCTTAGGCTACTGGGTCCTTAGCCCACTCCTCGTTCTCTTTTCTTAAATGTTTTACTTCAAAATATATCATACAGGACCTCGCTGGGGGTCCAGTTATTAAGAATCTACCTGCCAATGCAGGGAACAAGAGTTTGACCCCTGGTCCGGGAAGATTTATAAATCTTAGGCTACTGGGTCCTTAGCCCACTCCTCGTTCTCTTTTCTTAAATGTTTTACTTCAAAATATATCATACAGGACCTCGCTGGGGGTCCAGTTATTAAGAATCTACCTGCCAATGCAGGGAACAAGAGTTTGATCCCTGGTCCGGGAAGATCCCTGGAGAAGGAAATGGCAACCCACTCCTGTATTCTTGCCTGGAGAATCCCATGGACAGAGGAGCCTGGCGGGTCCTCCATGTGGTTGCAAAGAGTCTGACACAACTGAAGTGACTTAGCATGTGTGCCAGGAAGATCCCACATGCCGCGGGGCAATTAAGCCCGCGCACCGGAACTACTGAGCCTGAGCTCTAGAGACTATGTACTATGACTACNTTTTTTTTTTTTCTGTTTTTTGTTGTTTGTTTTGGTAATCTTGGTACAGAGTACTTTTAAAGGCCTTCTGATAATCTAAATGAATTTTTCAATGGCTTCTCTCTACTAACAAATTTATATCTTCTCTCAAAACTGTGGCTTTTGGGTTAGTCAAGATATTCCCCATGGAAACCACATCCCCACCCCTCATCGTGTTGCCTGGCATTTTGCACTCAGTGACTCTCTCCTTTAACGGTGTTCACTGGCTGGCCTCTTCCGGAAATGACTCATAAACATTAATTCATTGAATTCCTGATGGAGACAACTCAACTGGTCACCAGGTTTTCAGCAATTTGCCAGTTAAATGATGGGTTTTGGTCAATAGCTCCAAAATCAATGCTGCTGTTGATTCGTTTCATTTGTGGTTTCTCACCTCTCTGATTCAAAAGACAATTTGAGACATACAGATGGTCAACAGGCGCAAGAATGATTCTCAACATCACTGATTATTAGGGAAATGCAAATCGAAACTACAATGAGGTATTGCCTCACATCGGTCATAAAGGCCATTATCAAAATATGAATAACTGGGTCACTTTGCTGTACAGCAGAAAAACAACACTGTAAATAAACCATACTTCAATAACATTAAAAAAAAGAAAAAGACAATTTGATCTTTTCCAAGAGCCAATACAGATTTTATTTAGTTTATTGCTATGCAGGTGGTATAGAAAAGAGGCCAAGAGCAGTGCCTGGACTGCACTGAGGTCACACTGTGTGCCTTAGTTTCCATCTCTGTATCAATGACCAGGCCACGGCAGGACCTGGTGGTCCAGTGGATAAGATTCTGTGCTCCCAATGCAGGGGGCCTGGGTTCAACCCCTGGTCAGAGAATTAGATCCCACACGCCACAGTGAAGACTCAGCAGTGTGAAACAAAATTTTTTCTAACTTCTAAAAAATGATCATGGCAATACCATGATGCAGAGGTCAGTGTATTACATGTATTACATCAAAAAGTGACTGAAAAGGGCCTGGCTCCAAAGCCGAGATGTGAGGTCATCATTATTACTTTGAAATCCTCAAGTGTATTCTTGGCACTGTTATAAATCTTAGGCTACTGGGTCCTTAGCCCACTCCTCGTTCTCTTTTCTTAAATGTTTTACTTCAAAATATATCATACAGGACCTCGCTGGGGGTCCAGTTATTAAGAATCTACCTGCCAATGCAGGGAACAAGAGTTTGATCCCTGGTCCGGGAAGATCCCTGGAGAAGGAAATGGCAACCCACTCCTGTATTCTTGCCTGGAGAATCCCATGGACAGAGGAGCCTGGCGGGTCCTCCATGTGGTTGCAAAGAGTCTGACACAACTGAAGTGACTTAGCATGTGTGCCAGGAAGATCCCACATGCCGCGGGGCAATTAAGCCCGCGCACCGGAACTACTGAGCCTGAGCTCTAGAGACTATGTACTATGACTACTGAACCCCACGCACCCAGAGGCCACGCTCTGCAACGAGCGAAGCCACTGCAATGAGAAGCCCATGCGCTGCAACTAGAGAAAGCCAGACCAAGCGCAGCCATAAATAAACACCCATCTATCTATCTATCAGTACATACAAAAATGTGCTCGTAACACATACACATGCTTTAAAGAGTAACAGTGAAACACCTATTTGTATATCCAAACAGCTTCAGATACAGAATTAAAATATATTTTCAGGTCCACTGTGCTCCTCACCTCATCACCCACCCTTCCCCATCCCAAACGGTGTGTTTGTCATTCCCTTGCTTTTCTTTATAGAGTTTTACTACCTGTCTGCTTCATACAATTTTTAAGAACACTCTGCAAGTCGTTCATAAATCCTTTTATGACCTATTTTCTTGTCAACACTTCCCATCTGCCGCCTTTTTAGTAAGCTCTCCTGTTCTCTTAAAGTGAGGACTGTCACAGACTCTGAAAGCGGTTTTGTTCCTCACAATGGTCTACTTCTTTCTTCACTGCCTAGCTTTTGAAGGCTTCCTCTATCCCCTATCCTCCCCAAGACTCCCTCATTTAATGTTTCGATGTCTAGCCATGTTTATGGATCATTACTCTGGCCCTGGGCACCACAGTCCTGTGGTCCTGACACTGGCCTAAAGTACTTAGGCAGGGAACGTCCACAGTCTCGAATCACCCCTTATGCTCTTCACCCTGTGCAACAGCTGAGTACAAGACAATATTTTACAAGCATAAAAGGGATCTTTGAGACGTTTCTGGTGTGTCGGTGTGCCAAAAGCAAAGGCCTCATGAAAGGAAACGAATTAAATGAGATTGTGATAAAAGGTACTCAGTTTTCTGGTCTAAATTAAATTTCTGTGCTGGATACCAAAGGTTTCCTCTTTGGTCCTTCTTTTAAGTAGTTCTGATGGCCATTAAAAAGAGCCCTGTGGTCCCTCACTGTGCTCTATTCTAACCACTTCTATCGTCTAACGATGCTAGTTTAGCCCATGAATATTACCAGGATTTTTTATTAAAATAAATAGTTTTAAATGGAAACACGCAATAAAAAAATCTCAACAGATTTTTTTTCTCCTGCAAAGGAAATGGAACCACAGAATTCAAAACGAATCCATCTACCTTGCTCAATAAAGACTCTGCTGTTCGTTGACTGTGGTCATTGATTTTTTTGCAGGTAATAACGGAGGTTGAGAAGTAAGCTTTTAAAAACGTGGATGTTTTTGTCTTTCAAAAAGGAGCTTTTGCTCCCTTTTTAGAGACAAAAAGGGTAAAATTGCCTAGTTCAGACAAAAAAAAGTTAAAAATGTATCTTGTGCTAAAAAGATAACTATATCAGAGTAAAAGTAACACTTTTGCGCTATGAAGATGACTATTTCAGTGTAAATATACTATTTTCTCATGGGCTATGAAGTTAGCTGATGACTGATTTAAACTATATAAACATCAGAGTCAGACTGTTCTATTTATTTTGTCTCCACTTAAAAAAAAAAAAAATTCAGGAAAGAATTCACACAACCCTAATCCTAATCCTTTAGCCTCCAAATAAAGTATCTTAAATAAATATAAGTATGATTTAGAGACACTGGAAAATATCTGAGCTCCTCCACTGATTTATGTTTCTTACATGCCATGTTATAGAGACCACTTATAAAAATCAACTAGTAATATACATATTATGCTTTTATCCAATGATACAAAAATATGATTTAGTGGAGACTAATTCATCCACACAGTTGACCCATTCTTGACAAGGTGACCCAGAGGTTTGGGGGCTGAGTGTGGCCAGGGTGTGTGAGTTAGTCAAGAGCATCCTAACTGAACAGCTCTGGGCCAGAGGGGGATGGAAGCACCGCGAGAAAAGTAACAGGTCAGGTTCATGATCAATTTTCACCTGAAATCCACATGCCACAAAGATGTTGCTTCTTTCCAAGGGTGGAGCAAACACTCCACGTTGGAAATGACAGAGAAGGGGATAAAGAGAGTCATTAATGAAGATCTTCCAAGCCATGAGGGTGCCAGGAAGATGCAGTAGAAACCACCTATCTCGCAGGCACTTCAGTTCTTCTGAATCACCTTCCCAAGGGAACCTGAGGAAGTCAGTTGTTGCCCTGGGGGCCTCAGAGAGAATTCACTACTATTGTAACATCTGACTCCTCTAGCTGCTTCCCAATCTCACCCACTGTGGTCTCGCAGAATTAGTTTATGTAGCTTTTCTTTGATTTATGATACAAAGAATCTGATGATGGCTGCATAACCCAGACAGAAAACAGACAGGGGATAAGATCAAAGTCTCTACTCTGGGCCTGTCACTTATCCAAGGTGTGTGATATCATTTGGAGTTGGATTTTAGGGCTTTGACAAGTTCATCTGCTCATAAAAATCCACACATCTTTAAAAGTCCACTTAACCTTTCCATGATCACGAGGGATGGAGTAAAGCAGAGTTCCACGACAGTTTCTATTTTGTTTGATCTATTTCATACATTTTTAAAGCACAAACACAGATCTGGAGACTGGTATAACTATGAATCCAGTCCTTTGAAAGAACTTCTCAGTAGGCTACGAATGTCAGGAGAATCCTTCGATCAGCCATTCGATCAGCTATCCAAAGGCTGCTCACTTTGCAGACACCACGACCAGTCTGCTGGTAGTGCCCCGCCGTGGGCAGGGAGAAGCCTGAGTCTACACGCTGGCAATGCCAGGGAGGGCTGCAAGCAACCCAAGCTTTGTCAGGGAAGGTGAACCGGGGAGTTTTGCCTGAATTTGGCTCCACAACCGACATTCACTGAACACGAACCTGAACATGACTCAGGACTGACATGTTCTTCAGGAGCAGGACAGACAGCATTCAGCACCATCAACACCCCACAGAACCCGGAATCAAACAAAAGGCCCAAGAGTTATGCCTTCTGTGCAGCTGGATACTCAGAGGTGACAGGGAGGTCACATGTTGCTTCTCAGGCATTTTAATCAGCGTGCTGTAGGAACTGTCTTCAGCATTAAACAGAAAGAAGAGATGCTGAGAGTCAATTTGACAATGCTGCTGAGAACACGGGGGCACTGATGACCTTCGGCTCCAGCTGCATGAGCTACTGAACGGTAGTCAACACGAGCTGTGGGTAGGTGAGTGCTGGAAGGACAAGTGGCAGAACTGATTGCTGCGGGCCAGCCACCAGGTGCCAGTGGAGACAGCTACAGGGACCGTCCCAGCTAAGTGGAATGGGGAGCGCTTCTCTGGGTTGACTCTTTGGAAGACTTTGAGGAAAAAAAGAGACACACACACAACTGGGCAGGCAGCTTTGACCCATGAGCAATGAACTACGGAAACAAAGAGTGATTAAAGAGTAAACCAAAGAATTATTTATATGAGCACAGAAGGTCCTGGCTGTCACATTGCTTATTTTAGCCACACATACTCCATATGTTTGATGCCAGAATTAGATTCAGAAAGAGCTCATTAAGCTGGATGGGCCATTCTAACAGAATGGAATTTAATAGAGACAAATGAATATTATATTTAGGGCCAAAGATACAACTCCAGGAACATACGAGCTGGAGCTTAAGCAGCCTCCTGGGTGCACAACTTAGGAGTTACTGGTGGGAGTCGACAGTGAAGCAAAGTTGACTAATAAATTATTATTTTCTTTTGCAGGAAAAAGGACAACCTTGCTATGGCCAAGTAGAGTACCCTGTGCTACATTCCAGAAGCCATTCATTAGAAAGGCGCCCAGAGAAGAGGAACATATGATGTCACTGAAAAAGTCAAGGCTATTATATATCCCTCACATTTCTGAAGGGGAAATTAAAGCCAATGATGGGCGCACAGTTCATTCACTCAACTAGTATTTGTTGAACTCTTACTACATGTCAGGCATTGTGCTCGGCAGTGGAATTGCAAGATAAGGTACATCTCCCCAACATTCAGATCTTCCCAGAAATTGGCTAGAATATACAATGACTACAGGATCTGTGAAGATATTAAAGCCAAGCCTGGGAGCTCCTTTTCCATCTTAGACTGACTGGAAACGGAATAGGTGAATTGTAAACTCCTAACTCAGGGTGTTTTATGACCACCTACCAGTTACGTTATGTATTTCTCTTTATTAGTTCTTCCACATCTTATGAGAGAGGCTAACTAGTTCAATGTGGCTTTTGGTAGAAAGCAACAGAAACCAACTCTAGTAAACTTAATTTGAAATGGCATTTATTAAAGAGAATACTGAGTTTCTTATAGACCCCACACAAGACCTGGGAAGCTAGGCTTGAAGACCTTGAAGATAGAAGGTGCACAGCATGCATGGCTGGGGCCTGGGGAAGACGCCTCTCTGTAATTGATGGGCCCCATCCCTATCAGGGGGCGCTGGGTGGCGGGCGCTGGTGGCGGGCGCTGGGTGGTGGGTACTGGTGGTGGGCACTGGAGGCGGGCACNCTCATCAGGGCCTGGCCCACAGGAGATGCCCAACAAACGTGGACTGAATGAATGTGTCATGGAGGGAACCAGGACCTGTGTACCCGCCAGCGTAACAGCCACTCGCAGCAAGGCCTGCACTGCCAGGGCCTAAGGTTTGGGAACATGCTCCCTGAGATTCCATCCTGTGCCTCAGCATGGTCCCTGGAGTGGGAACACCTCTAGACAGGGATCTCAGCCATGTTAAGGTCAGGTGTCCGGCCTGACTCAGAGCAGGTGTCAAGGACAATTTGTTAAAAGAATGAAGGATTGAGTGAATTTGTGAATGAATGAATGGCATCGAAGGATAGAAGGACAGGGAGCACTCAGGCTGGAGTGGTGGTAAGACCACCGTCCAACCTCTGTGGGAGGTCTGCTGACCCAGGACTCCCGCACATGAATCCATCCCCTCAAGGGGACAAAGGAACATGAGAAAAATAGAAATGCTCCTTTTCCTTCCATCATTTCTGAGCTGAGTGGGCTCTTTCAAAGTCACGTCACTTCAGGACACAAAGGCACAGCCTACATCTGCCATCTATCCTGGCTCAGCTCACCCAACCCATGGTACCAGGGGTGTGGGCCGGCCCCAGCTCTGCCAGCCCACCCAGCACTCACCTTCCCATAGACAAAGCAGTACAGCGTGACCCCTGTGGCCCACACGTCCAAGGCCTAGAAAGAAACAGTTCACATCAGTCCCTTAAAAGGAACAGACACACCCCTTGCTCACCCAGATCCGGTGGGCCATGGGAGAGGGCAAGCAGGAGGCCTCCTTCCCCAGTCATGCATTCACTCAACAAACACCCCCAGGCTCTTGTTCTATGCCAGGCCCTGTGCTGAGCAGTGGGGACATGGGGATGGCCAGAGCAGGGCCCCTGCTCTCCAGGGTTTCCAAGTCTCCTTGGAATGGGCCCAAACCAGACGTGTTTCCAACAGAACCCACTTCACCTACAACGTCACATTTGCAGTACCTATAACACTGATGCACCCCAGAATATTGAATTTATACTTGCTAAACCAGCTCTGGCTTTGAGAAGTCATCCCTCTTGCTGATGATCCACTGGAGAAGCCACCATCCACCTTCTTTCTGACACCAGAACAGCCTCTGGCCCTCAGTCACCTCCATAACCCCTCGGGGCTCCCCTGCACCCTGGATTCAAATGTGCCCTGTCTCTACAAGTTCCCGCTTCTGGAACCCCACTTCCTCTTCTCATATCCACTTTCTTATGTGAGTGATCCTCAAATCTCTACCTACACATTCCTGCCACCGATGCCTCATCTGAATCCAATCAGGGAACACCAGACAAATGCAAACTGATGTCATTCTACAAAATAACAGCATTCTACAAAAATGCCAAGGCCAAGCCACTCTTCCAGATTAAAGGACCCCAAAGAGACAGGACAAGTGAATGCAGTAACTGACCTAGGATTGGATCCTGAACCAGAAAACGAAAAGGCATTAAAGGACGCAGGATGGGGGTAACTGATGAAATCTGAGTAAGGTCGCTTAGGTAACAGTCTTTTATTGATCATAAATGTCCTGACTTTCGTAACTGTACTGAGGTTATGTAACAGAATGTCCTTGATCTCAGAAAACATCCCTAGCAGTATTTAGCCATAAAGGGGGGATAATGTCTACATCTTCCACAAATACAGGGAGAAACAGTGAAAAGGCAAATGGGATAAAATGACCTATATGGGCATGACCTAGTATGTGTATGTGTATAATTGATTCACTTTGCTGCGCACTTGAAACTAACACAACACTGTAAATAAATTTTACTCCAATAAAAATTAATAAAAAAATCTCTATTTACATCCCTCTCTTGACCTCCATATTGACACGTGTGTCCAAACTCTTCGACCATTTCCTCCACGGCAGAACCACAGGGTGGGCAGCCAGCACTCCACAGGGGGCAGCAGGATGTGTGCCCGGGGACACGCAGAATCACAGCCTCTGCTCAGAAAGCTTTGCCAGTGCCTCTGTCACTTAGGACCAAGCCCAAACTCCAGACCCTCTAAGCTCTGCCCAAATGCCACTGCACCCCTCAGTTCTCTGGACCCCACCTCCTGTAAATTCTCCCCATTCTTTAAGGCCTAGTTCAAATACTGCCATAGCCCAAGAAGTCAGGGGACCCTCCAACATCCCCCTAGACAGGAGCTCTCCTGTCCTTTCACCATGACCAGAGGGCAGGGAGCCAGGCCATCTGAGATCTGACTGTTCCACATCCTAGCCCAGAACTCAGCACAGAGCAGCTAGTGGGAAATTTCTGCAGGGGGCCATTGTGCCGGAGAACGAGAGGAGACCCAAGCTGGGGTTCTTGTTGGACTCCAGGAAAAGGCAAACCCGGGGGAGAGAGCCATGTTTGGCGCTCACTCCTGAGACACGAGGACCCTGGCTCCCCCAGATTGGACACAAGGACCCTGGCTCCCCCAGATTGGACATGGCATGACATGCTCTCCCACCCCTCCACCTAAACCCCAACCCAGACCGGACCCTGGGTGGCTCCCCCAGGTTGGACATGGGATGGCATGACATGCTCTCCCACCCCTCCATCTAAACCCCAACCCAGACCGGACCCTGGGGGCCACCTTTCCACTGAAGCTCTGGCCGGAGTCAGAAATGGCCTCGGGGGCCATGAACGCTGGGGTCCCAGCTGTGCTGGACAGCCGAGCGTCATTCCCCTCGAACTGGTTGCTGACGCCGAAGTCAGCAATCTTCACGTGCCCGTCGTCCCCCAGAAGCAGGTTGGATGGCTTGATGTCCCTGTGGATGATCTTCTGGTAGTGCACTGCAGAGAGAGGCAGCTCAAGCGTCGGACTGGGACCCCTTCACCCAAAACTGCCCCCTCGGCCCTCGCCTGGCCCTGGAGGCGGCCTCAAACTCCAGGAGAGAAGCAGCTGGGGCTTCCTGGCCCCTGCACACACTCATCTCGTGAGGACCTCGGAAGAGGATGTCAGGGCCCCCTGCTCAGCTATGCATTGAAGACACTAACTCAGGCTGTTAGTAACAGAGCCAAGCCTGGACTCCTAGGAATCTTGGGTTTCCAAGCCCAGTGCCCTCTCCATGGCAGTCAAGGCCCCTGCCATTGAGTGGACATCAAAGGAAACTGGGGGAAGAGGGTCTCCATAAGCCCTCCCCACCCCATGTGAGTGCTGTCTGCAGGCTCAAAGCCCACCAGAATCTTTTCATACTTTGGGACTTCCCTGGTGGCCTAGTGGCTAAGACCCCATGTTCCCAATGCAAGGAGCCCAGGTTCGATCCCTGGTCAGGGAATTAGATCCCACATGCCACAACCAAGAGTTCGTATGCTGCAACTAAAAGGTCCTGCATGCCACACGAAGACCGAGGATGCTATGTGTCTCAACTAAGACCTTGCGCAGCTAAATAAATCAGTCAAACAAACAAACCTGCCTCCAGTTCCATCCCCTACCCAGCCTGTCATAGCTGCCACTGCTTCTTGGACTGAGAGTAGGCTTGTGGGGTGTCCTGCAGAGGTACTGCCCTCAGCCCTGGGACTCTGGGCCAATGGGGTTTTGGAGAGGGAGAGCATGCCAGGCCTTGGGACTTCCAGGATGAACGTGGCTGGGGTAATGCTCAGCCTTCTCTGGTAGGCTGAGGGCCCACCCTGCTTCCTGGGTATAGCATTGCTGGGAAGAGACGAGCAGCTCAGACTGAGATGACCAGAGATGTCCCAGCACAGAAAAAGCACTGACTTCACCCACAGCCATGCACTTATGAGCTTGCCACTCAGCAAATACCTTCCCCTGGACCAACACATCCCGGGATGATGGAGACAAGGGAAGATGGAACGGGAAGGAGGGCAGGGGAGGGGAGAGGAGAAGGAGAGGGTGGCTGGGGCGGGGGGCAGAAGGAGTGAGGGTCATATAATACTAACAACAGAGGGGCTTCCCTGGTGGCTCAGCGGTAAAGAATCTGACTGCCAGTGCAGGAGACACAGGTTCGATTCCTAATCCAGGAAGATCCCACATGCCACGGTGCAACTAAGCCCGTGTGCTGCAACTATCGAGCCTGGTGCTCTAGAGCCTGGGAGCCACAAGCGCTGAAGCCCACGCATCCGGAGGCCTTCGACCCACAAGAGAAGCCACCGCAACTCCAGAGCAGCCTCCGCTCACGGCAACTCGAGAAAAGCCCAGGCAGCCACCAAGACCCAGCACAGCCAAAAACAAATATATAAATAAAAATCATTTTTACAAGAGAATTAAAAAGATAGTAACAACAGGACCCACGACCCTACAGCACTCTTCTCCTATATGTCAGGGCCACATGAAGCATTTGACACACATCCATTCGAGCATGGGGCTCAGGAGGCTCTGTATTTGACCATGGAAAGTGGGCTCAAATTCTAGCCTTTCCCAAATTCTAGCCTCTCCCTTGAATCCTCAGCTCTTTATCCAAATGGACATCCCGTAAACATTGCAATATATATCCCAATATTTCTCCATCACATTTTTGTTTTTTGGCAGTACTACGCAGTATGCAGGATCTTAGTTCCCAGACCAGGGATCAAATCCATGCCCCCTGCATTGGGAGCATGGAGTCTTAACTCCTGGAGTACTAGGGAAGTCCCTCAAACACATATTTAATTCAGAACTTGACCCCTCTATCTGCAATCACCATCCAACAAATAACCCTGTTCCTTGTCTAGTCCTTCCCATTTGGTTAATGGCCATACTGCCAGTTGCTCAGCCAAAAACCCCTCTTTCCTTCAAATCTCACATCCACTTCATCAGCAAGTCCTACGAGGTGGACCTCTCAGATATATTCCAGACCCAACTGCTTCTCCTACCTGCACGGCTGCACTGGCCCCATCTGCGAGAGTCAGGCCCGAGCCTCCCAGAGCACAGGGAGCCTCAACTCCCCCTTCTCAGGCACGGAATCACAAGGTGGGCCTTCAGCACCCCGTGTTTCCATTTGTCTGCCTGTCCAGCCCCTGGTGCTGTCCTATCCACTCCAAAAAGCCCTTTGTTGACCGTGATTAGCTAGGTCTTGATGAAGCTTTACCCAAGAGTCAGATGGGATCAGCTTGGCTTTTTTTTTTTTTTGCAGAGAGAGGTTGAGAGACAACAGGCCCAGGACAGGAAATGGGTGGAAGCCAAGCTGGTGTAGGGTTGTGTCTGCCGCAACCACACCAGACTGAAATGCACTCCTCTCACACCTCTAAGCCCTTGTAGGGACTTTCTGCAAAGCCCTCTTTCTCTGTGCCTCAGTTTCTCCATATGTACAAAGACACCATTAACTTGAAGGCACTGGAGTGGCTCAAATGAGATAGACATTTGCTGCAGGTCAAACCTCAGCTGACCCTCACCTGATCCCCTAGGGAGAGAAGATGCTTCTGATAAACCAAGCTGAGGTTTCAGAGAGGGGATGTATCCCACTCCCCAAACCAGACCAGGACTCTAGGTGCGTGCAGGTCCCCTTCTCCCTATGACCAGAGAGTCACCCGGTGCTGGCAACCCCAGCTCCTTCACATCTGCTCCCCACTGCCGCAGCTCTAATCCAGGACTCACCATCTGTCACACGGGCTGCAAAACCAGCCTCCTCCCTAACCAGTTGGCCGCCTCTTGCCCTCCATCCAGCCGCCACACAGCTGCCAGACAGAGCTTTCTAAGACACAAATCCGATCACTCCTCTCCCCTGCTCGAAGCCCTCTGGGTCTCAAGGCTGACAGGATCAAATCATGAAAGTCCTTTGCAGAGACATTCCCAGCCCTCGAGGTGTGGCCTGGACAGTTGCTTCCAGCATCATCTTTCCCCGTCCCTGGCTCCCTGGTTAGACTCAACCAAACTGAACTCCCCCCTCTCAGATAGTACATGCCTACTCCCCTCTATGCTGCTGCCACGTGGTACACCCTTCCACCATGCCTCCAACTGGCCAGTGAACTCCTATTCATCCTTCAGAACCCTGCTCATAAGTGGTCTCCTCTAGGAAGCCTCCTTTGGTCCCTCAGTGTTCTGACAGCTCCTGTGCCTCCCCAGCCTTGGCAAGCACTGCTTAGGTTCCTGTCTCTTCCACTAGGCTCCGAGATCCTTGAGATCTCTTCTGGGTCCTTGACATCTACATGCCCCCAACTGGCATTTACTAGGTACCCATAAACAGACAAATGAATGAATAAATGAATTCCAGACAGAGGCTAAGCTAACATCACCTGAAGAGGAGGTGATGCTGAGCCTGAAGGTGATGCTCAACCTGGAGGCTGAGCTCTCCATCACCTTAGTGCCCCTCACAATAAACCTACTCTGCTGCCACCAACCGGTTCCATGCCAAGACTGACTCTCGAGCAGCTGGACACAAACTCCTTCCCACAGCTCTTGATGCCCTGTGAGAGGCTAAGTCTGAGATTCAGGAAGAACATCCACCTATGCGGTGATAAGCAGGCTCCCAGAAGGACCTGGCGCATGCCCAGCGAAATCTGCCGCTACCCTACCTGTTCAGGACGTTTCGGCCCCGCCCACTGGCCCATTGACCCGCCCCCAGCTAAAGGTGATTGGCAGATCAACACTGACTGACAGGAACGGCTCAGAGCCACTCAGCCTGGGCTCCAGCCCTTCTCGTGTCCCCTTCTCGGGTCCCCAGCCCAGGGGGGCAGGCAGCCCCTCACTCACAGTACTCAAGGCCCAAGATGATGTCCCTCAGGTAGAGGCGAGCTTGCTCCTCGGGGAAGGGCTTGTCGCAGGGTACTTCCATGACCGGCCTGTCGGGAGGGCGGCGGGAGGGGGGGTGTTTAGCTGGAATTAGGATGAGCAAAGGCAAATGGCAGGTTCCCCTTCGCTGGGCCCTACAAACTCCCTGGGACCTTTCAGGAGCCCTCTAAGCTCGATGGGTCCCTGGAACACAAGACAGTAGCTTCTTCTCTCATATAAAGAAAATTTGAAAATACACATAGATGCAAATATCCCTTTTCAATCGTTACAATTTCAAATTATCTTTATCTTACTTCTTCTAAGTACTTAATTATCAACAATCAGACAGTTGCAAAGATTCCATTTACAACTGTGTTTTTCAAACTATAGGTCCAGGACCAAGAAGGTCATGAACTCAATTTAGTGGGCAGCTATCGCTTTTTCTTTTTTTTTCTAATGAAGTCCTATATACTAGAGTATATCACATGTAATAAGGATATATACTGTTTTAGAAAACTTTGGTTTCAATTACAGATATGAATGGCAATGTAAAACTTTCTTACTTGGAACAGAGATCAAAAATGCTGAAAGCCCCCTGAGTCTTAAAGGACACATTCCCTGCCTCTTCCCAAAACTGGTCTTTAGAGACTCGCACACAGAGAAACAAGTCACAGCCTGTATTCAAGACCTTTGTGGTTAAGGAGCCCGGTCCACCGAGCCCTGCACCCACTCCTCCATGCTGCTGCTCTGCACATACCCTGAGAAGGGTAGACAAGGCAGACATGAGTTAGAACCCTAGATTCTATCAGCGACTCGCTGTGTGACTTTGAGTAAGCCATTTACCCTCTCTGAACCTCAGCTTCCCCTCTTGTAAAAGGGAGTGAATGGAGTCCCAGCTACCTAACTCACAAAACGTGTAAAACGGAAAGAACTCTTTCTTGATTTGAGTACAGGTGAGAGTTGAGTTTCATCTCTATACTTTTCCTTTCTTCTCTCACACCATCATCAAATTCTTCTTCCAGTTCCTCAAGGCCTGGCTGGAAATCCACGCCCTCTTCCTGAGGCCTCCCTGACTATTCCAGCCTCACTGACCCCACCAGCCTTCAAAGAATCACCATCCTAGTCTCTCATTTCCCACCCGTTTCCCCCACCCCACCCCCTGAACCCAGAGCACAGCTCTCTAAGGACAGAGCCTGGGCCTCCTTCTTTCACTAGAGTAGCTGGCCCTAGGATTAGGGATATGGGGAGGGAAAGGAAGACCTATCCTGCCTGAATGCGATGGGGAACTCACCCCTTTCTCAGGAGGTCAAACACTGAAAGAAAAGAGAAGAAAAGAAGAGTAGGTAAGTTGCAGCCAGGCTGAAAACACAGCTGAAGCCAAGATCCCTGCCCCTTCTGGAGGGTGGGAGAGGGGGCAGGCATCCAGGCATACTTGAAGGAGAGACAGGAGAGGGGTTCCAGGGTATCAGAGAAGATAAATGGCTGAGAATGGGTCTACTATGAACTTGCCTCACTGGAACCTTAGGTGCCGAGTGAGGAGCCATCATCATGAACCCCTTTAACAGGGGAAACTGAGTCTCAGAGAAGGGGCAGGTAGGAGAGGGAGTGGAGGCTAAAGCCTTGGCCTCTAACTCCTAAGCCTGTGTTCCTTCTGGCCCATTCCCTGAAAGCCTCTAAGCCCAACCCTGAATCAAGCACCAGGCACTTAAGTAACAGCATCAGTATTATTATTACTAACAATAATAGCTAATGTGTCTTGCATGTAATAACTCATTTACTTCTCACATCAACCATATTATGTAGATACCATTACTACCTTCATTTTACAGGTGAGGAAACTGAGGCACGGAGTTATCACATAGGGCCTGGGAACCCACATCACATAGCCTACTTCTTGTATCTGCCTGATCCACTGTCTCTCCGATCAGTGGTGTGAGGGTTTGGGAACACTGGTTGACTCTAATTGGATATCCTGAGTCTGGCTCAGCAGGGCTAGGGAGAGAATCTGGGGCTTGAAAACATGTCTTTCCTCCCTGTCCCCCAGAGGTCAGTGCATTTCACAAGGCCCAGCTGAAGGTCAAGTGTGTCTCTGAGGAGCCTTTGGACCCACCCAGGTAAGCTACTTTGGGGATGAGCTGGGTCACTCACCCAAATAGAGATTGTCCTCAGCTGGGTCATCCAAGACCTGGTGAGAAGGAACAGACATGGAGGCAGGACTTGGGGAGGCTTGGGGTAGGGGTGCTTGCCAGCCCCAGGACCCACCATGTGCTCTGCAGCCACCCCAGATGATGGAGCAGGAACTGTGCCAGCATGAGGCTGATGAGGCCTCAGGAACCACTGGCCCCTGACCCTGGTCCACCACACGGCACCCTGTCCCTCTCCCCTGCCACGGGGCTCACTTCTTGCCTCTGGAGCAGCTCGTCCCCCTCCATGAGAACCTGAGAACATTCCAGAGCAGCCTCACCTGACCCCAGAAGCCTCCTGGCCAACCCTGTCCCAGTTCTGGCCCTGCCCTTGGCACACCCCTCCTTGGCAAAATCCCTGGGTCTATGCCAGGTGCCCCCTGCACCGAGGGCTACTCCATATGCCTCACCGGCTCACTACCTACCTCAATCAGCTTGACCACATTCACATGGTCCAGCTTCTTCAGAATGGCAATCTCCTGGTACACCCGCTCCAGGGGCAGCAGCTGCTTGGCTGGGCCTCCCTGGGCAGCCTGGGACCCTCTGGGGGGAGGCCGACCTGTGACCCGGAACAGGAGTCCAGCCTGTCACAGGAGGCTGGGCCTCACCACAGCCCTGCAACCAGCCTCAAGCAAGAATCTTGCAAGACCCTGGCCTTGGCCTCAACCCACCAAGCACAGTCCCACCACCAGGCCTTTGCTCCCTCTCTGCCTGTCCACCCCCAGTCCTAATGAAACTAGCCTCCGAGGTCTCCTCCTCCTCCGCCCCCAAGCCAGGAGCTCCCATGCACAGGACCGGGCAGATACGCACGTGGGAAGCCGTACTGCTTCAGTAACTTCTTCTTGGAAAGAACTTTCATGGCCTGAGAGGGAGGGGCAGAGATGTCACTTACGTGGAGCCACCAGGACCTAGAACAGGCTGGTTACATGTGAACTGAGGTCCAGAAAGGCTCATGGGCATGTGGCACTGAGCGTGTGGACTGGCTGCAGTTACACTGAGTTAGGAGGTGGCCATGACTGAACCTTACCCCCCTTTCTCATAACAACCCTTTCTGGAGCTCTCTCCTCAGAGGCATCCAGCCTCTGCTTGCATATTCCCAGGGTCAAGAAGCTCATTCCCTTTGCATTCCGCTAGGGATAGGGAGATTACTCCCTTCACAGGCAGCCTTGTCCACCGTCTTAGCACAGCTTCTGCCCACCTCCAAGTCTTCCAGGGCCCAGTGTAGGCAACACCTCCCTCCTTCCCCAGACTTACATAGTGCCTGTCTTCACTTTCGTTGTAGGCCAGCCTCACCACACCGTAGGCACCCTGCAAAGAGGCATAGGTCAGCCCCTGATGGACAGGGCAGCCTCCCCCAGGACTAGGGGGAGAGGAGAAGGGGAGCCTGAACTGCCCCTGCCCCCCATCTCCTCCCACATCCCATCTCCACCCTGGCCTCCAGTGGGCATAAATTTCAGGTAGGCAAGGAAAGGGCTCCATGCCCTGGTCATTGCCCCTGCTGGACTCAGCACAGCTCTATGCCTTCCCCAGTCCCCTCCATCAAAAGCTCTGGGGAGAACTTCCCCAGTGGTTCAGTGGTTAAGAATCTACCTGCCAATGCAGAGGACAAGGGTTCGATCCTTGGTCTAGGAAGATTTCACATGCCATAGGGCCACTAAGCCCATGCACCGCAACTACTGGGCCCACACTCTGGCACCTGTGAGCCGCAGCTACTAAAGCCCATGAGCCTAGATCCACGATCGATATCAAGAAAAGCCACCTCACTGAGAAACCCATGCCCTGCAACAAAGAGTAGCCCCTGCTCAACGCAACTAGAGAAAGCCCATGCACCAAGGAAGACCCAGGACAGTCAGTAAATAAATAAACGTATAAAACTCCAGGGAGTCAGGAATCAAGAATTAGCTCCCATCCCCTGTAGAGGACAAAACTTCCCTCACGTCCAGGGTAGGACCTTCTTGGCTCAGCCTCACGTTCCCAGAGGAGGAGAGGGGATTGTGGAGGATCCAGATAGGCTGGCTCCGCAAACCCCCAAGACAAGTTCCCCCTGCTCTTGGCCTGCCCCCAGGCCTACCTTGCCAATCTCACTCTGCAGCTTGTACTGGTTCAGCTGTACACAGTCCTGGTGGGGAAAAGAGAGGGGCCATCAGGTAGAGCCTGATCCAGAAGCAGCACTCCACGTGCACTTCCAGGGCCCAATCCTGGCCCCAGGCCCTTCCCCGCCAGCCCTGGGCCTCGTCAACATTTCAAGTTTAGATGGGGAAGTGGGGTGGTGCCAACACCAAAAGTGATACCGAAAGCGACAAGAAGACTTGGATAACGTTTGAAAATGTGGATAGTGAATCTTGCCTGTGCTTTGTTCCCTGAGAAGTGGTGGGAAAATGCCCTAATTTCCACCTGGATACTGGGGGCTGGGAGACCCTGATGTAAAAAACCCACGAGCAAGTATTTCTAGAAGAAGCTGAATGAGGAGACTATGTAGACAAGAAAAATGAGGACAACCTTGGGACAGGAGACCAGAGCCCTGGCTCAGGCATAAAAACCTCAGCCTCTAAAATCTGTAGATTGCTTGGTATTTAGGTTCACTTTAGATCTAAGAGGCAAAGACGGAGCCAGTGGGAGCCCAGAGGCTGGAAGCATGCTGGCAGTTTCTGAGTCACAGCAGACTCTATGAGGCAGGATTAAAAGTGGGGGACTCAAGCTGGAGAAGACTTGGGGGACAGGAGAACACACTGTCTATCTTCAAATCTCTAAACGGACTTCTTGGGGAATAAGGGAGGGATCTATTTCCTAGGCTTAGACTGGGAGTGGGAATGGTGGGACTTAGAGGAGGCAGCAGCTGGCTCAGATGGAGCTCCCCTGGGTGGGAAGAGGCCAAGTAGAGAGGTAGTGAGTTCCTCAGCTCTGGGGGTATGCAAACCAACGTCTGGACAGCTGTGTGGCAGGGGTAGGAGCAGCAAAGGGTTTTCACTGAGGACTGCTGAGAAGCTCATGGGCACCCCCTCGCTCTGCTCCACCAACCTCTGCGTCCGAGATGGCCACACGGTGGGACTCAATGGTCGGCCTGCGCCAGGCCCGTGGGGAGATGTGACTGGCAGGCCCTGTGGCGTAAGGCCCAGCCTGGGCCTCTAGGCAGCTCCCCGCTGGCCGTTCCTGCAGAGAGAACTTCCTTGTCGAGAGACTGGGCCGGACTGCAGGGTGTCTTGAAGGACCGCTGGGGATCACGGAGGCTGCTCTAGTCCGTGACGGAGGGTCCACACAGTTCCTGGGAGGCTCCGGGCTGCCATCCTCCAAGTGGGTCACATCAATGGCTGCCACTCGCTCCACCAACTCAGCCCGAGGGTCCTGGCAGCAGATCGCCGGGCCCCCCTCCATTGCCACACTCAAGGGGGTCCTCAGTGCAGCCCTATGGGGAACCTGAGAAAAGAGGGCAGAGAAGGTTCCAGTCCTGGCCACCGAGCAAGGAGGTCAGATTCCCAGGCCCTATCCCCACTGTAGCCACAAATTGTGAGTCCCACCTCCATGCCTTTGCCCTGCTTGTTCCCTCTGCCTGGGTCACCAGCATCCAAACTGAGGTCTCCCTCCTCACTAAAGGAATGCCAGGGGGCTTCCCTGATGGCTCAGTGGAAAAGAATCCACCTGCCAATGCAGGAGACACGGGTTCGATTCCTGATCTGGGAGGATCCCACATACCGTGGAGCAACTAAGCCCATGCGCCATAACTACCGAATTTGAGCCTGAGCTCTAGAACCCAGGAACGGCAACTACTGAGCCCACGTGCCACAACTCCTGAAGCTCAGGGCCCTAGAGCCCATGTTCCACATCAAGAAAAGCCGCCACAATGAGAAGCCTGTGCGCTGCCACTAGACAATAGCCGGCGCAGCAACGAAGACCCAGCACCGCCAAAAATACATACAGATTTTTTTTTAAAAAGGAATTCCAGGAACTCATCTGGCTCTGCCGCACACCAGCCCTCTAGACCTCAGTATTCCCATCTGTAAAACAGGCACATCCGCCTTGCTGGCTTCACAGGGAAACAGGGAGAATTTGATATTCTGGAGTCAGAACAGACAGACATGGGCAGAACTGGAGGCCTCGAAGCACTGGCAGAAACAGAACCCAGGGTCAGCTCGGGCCCCCGTCCAGCAGACAGCCCAGTGACTCACAGCTCCACCCCTGGACAGCAGAGCATTCCAAGGCTGCCGAGGACGCTGCTGCGCTGCCTGAAGACGAGCTGAGCTCCTGATGCCTCAGGTCCCCCCCTCCATCCCTGTCGCTGCTTCCAAGAAGACTTTTCCCTGGGGCTCCAGCCTCTCCCACCCTGGCACCTTCTCCAGGGAAGCCTCTCTAGGGCCACAGGGCAAGTCTCCCATCACTCCCTTCCCTGCCCCAGCAGAGCCTGCAGCCCAGGACAGGCTCCGTTAGAGGAGGGGGCTACTGTTCTGATGACGGTGAAGAGAGACTTCACTGCACTTATTTCTCCTGGTTTTCCCTTCCAGTTTATTCATGTGGCCAAAATGTTCACCTCATCTGTTCAGGTTGAGATGCTCCCCTGGCCTGGCCTTGCACCCTGGTCCTACTGCAGTCTGAGCCCCCAGCAAGGCCCCAGACCTCTCCAGCTTGAACCCCGAACCAACCTCCAGTGCCAGTCCCAGCCCTCACATTCAACCACATCCCTGGGCTGAACCCTGACCCCGGGCTGAACCCGGATACGCAGGCTGGGACTCCATTTCTGCCTAGGGCTGAGCACAGGCCCCACCCCACTCAGTGCCCCTCCCCCTTCCTGAGACTCACTGTCTTCTCCGGAAAAGGAAGTAAGTGGACTCCTGACCCTCTGCCCTTCCTGTCTGGTGGTAACTTGCAATGTCACCACAAAACAGTTTCGAGAACATGGTCTTTATCTCACTCCTTATTCCCCCATCACCTTACTTTGACAGATGTCAAGGAGGCTGGGCTCGCTGGAGTCCACTGGCTACAGAGGAGCCTGGGCTGGGTTCCAGCCCTGCCTGCCAATCTACCCAGGGCAGCTCCTTCCCATCTCTGAGCCTCAGTCTTCCCATCTGTACTACAGACGCAGAACCTTCCCAGATTCCCAAGCCTACAACAAGGCTTGGAAATGGACTGTGGGTAAGGGCATGGTCCAGACCCCCTGTATCTGACACCCAAAGTATTGAATGAGTGGTAGCCTGGTGGAGCTGATGTTGGCATGCAGAAAGGAAGGGGGAAGGGAATCTAGACTGGCAACCGGAAAAGATATGGACACTGGACCTAAAGGAGTGAGGGGAATGTGAGCATCGGGGAGGCCTCCCTGGAGGAGGTTAGAGTGGCAAATAGACTAAAACATTGGGAAGGCTTCTCTGAAGTAGGTGAGGAAGTAAGTAGGGCTGGAGCATCATGGAGGCCTTCCTGGAGGAGACGGAATGGGATTAGAGCATCAGAAAGGCTTTAGGAACCAGATGGTTGCAAGAAGGAAGAAGCCAGGGCTAAAAGGAATCCTCCAAGCCTGGCCCACCCTGCCACCCTTCCCCCTCACTCTGTAGGTTCTTTTTCTCCCACATAAACTCCACAGATGAGGGTTCTTGTCTGCCTCGTCCCCATTCGACCACTAGCCTCTGCAGCAGTACCTGAGGCATCGTAGGAGTTCAATAAATATTTGCCACACTGATCATTACAGTCCTGGCCCCATTACACAGATGGGAAAGCAGAGAGGAGAGAGGGAACCCCAAGGAGCTTAAGGTCCCAGCTCACAGCAGGGAACCAATGGCAGTGTCTGGAACTCTTGTCCTCTGGTCCCCAGCAGGAACCCAGGGGCCTGAGAACCATCACAGGCAGAGGCCACAGGCTGCCGAGCCCAACAAATTTGCATATGATTTTTCCTGAGACTGTCACCCTTTTTTTCTCAGATGAGGAAAGTAGGGCCTCGCAAGGGACAGGGGTGGATCTGGGGTCACACCTCCGGTCAGGGCAGACCCTTCCTGCTCCACTTTGGGGCCCTGTTCCCTGGTTTAGGACCCAGGCTCTGAAGCCAGGCTGCCAGGCCAACGCCCCTTCCTGGCGGCATGCCCATCCACGGGCAGGTGACTGACCTCTGTGCCTGGGTTTTCCCCATCTGCAGAATGGGGTTAGCAGCAGTATCACTGCCCAGGTGGCTGGGAGGAGTAAAGGAAGGAACGCCCTTACCAGGCTCAGAACCGGGCCTGTCCCTAACAGAGCCCCGTAAAACTGAGTTGTTGCGTTGCTGTTGTTGTGATTGCCTGGGACACGCGGTGGCCCAGATGGAGGCGCGGGCGGCAGAGGCAGCTGTGAGGGCTGACGTCAGGCCCTCCACACTCCCTCCCGCCTGGATCAGGTTCAGGTGACTAAGCACGGCTATGCAGGAGGTGCCCCGGGGAGGCCCCAGGTTCCTGCCTGTGTCCAAGCGACAGGGCCTGGCACCCTGTATGTGAGGGTGTGTGTCAAGCGAGAGAATATGGGCGAGTGGAGCTGTCAGCTCTGGGTGACAGTGTGTGTAGCAGGGAGGGGGTTCTGCACACAGGAGCCCATCTGCCCGGAAACAAAAATCTATGGCTGTGGTCTACATTCAGTGGTTAAGCATGTTCATGTGCATTGTGTGTCTTGAGGTCTTTGTGTGCCCGTGCCCCAGGACTGGGGGAGGGGGGTGGGCCCTGCACCCGCTGGGCGCCATGGGAACCTGATCTCAGAAAGTCAAGTTGGAACTTCCCACGTTCCCACCCAGTCACCTGTCCACCAGCCTGGGGCTGCCTGCTGGGCTGCGCTGTATGTCTTGGGCAGGACCCACCCCTCTCTGGAAGCTCACCCAGGGCGTTTCTCAAGGCCCTCCCAAGCTGAAGCCTCTGTAGACACTGTATAGAAACTGACTCGGCGGCTAGCTAGGAGCCACATGGGCAAAAAGAAGAACAGACAGGCTGGCAGCCAGGCCCAGGGCAGAGCAAGGACTTCTACAGGCATGGGGAGCCTCCTAGGGACCAGCTTGGTCCTGCAGCTGAGAATGGCCAGCCTCAGGCCCTTCCTCACTGAGAAGCGTGACCCCCAGCTGTCCTCCCAGACTGGGGCTATGTTGCCCTGGACACATCATTGAAATTTTGGAGCCTCCGTGTGCTCACATGTGAATAGGATAGATAGCCCCCATCCTGCCACCTCCCAGGGCTATGGGAGGAAGTGAATGAGACTATGGACATTGAAGCAGATTGTGCCTGAGTGATGTGGGGCTAGGATACGTCTATCGCAGCCACCGAGAGAGAGAGCCTTGTTGTGCATACAAAGTGCAGCCTCAAGGACTTCCGTGGTGGTCCAGTGGTTGAGAATCCGCCTGCCAATGCAGGGGACACAGGTTCGATCCCTGATCCAGGAAGATGCCACATGCCTCAAGGCAACTAAGCCTGTGTACCACAACTGCTGAAGCCTGCACGCCTGTGCTCTGCAACAAGAGAAGCCCATGCACGTGACTAGGAAGTAGCCGCTGCTGGCTGCAACTAGAGAAAGCTCACATGTAGCAACAATGACCCAGTGCAGACAAAAAAGAAAAAAAAAAAGTTACTCTTAAAAAAAAAAAAAAAAGCCCACAAAGTATAGCCCCATATCTACCCCTGGCTCCAGGATGGCCTGGCACATTACCCAGCTCAGACTTCTCCTTCCAGGCTATGTCCCTCATCCCACCTCATTCCCAGGTATCTGGCTGCTCCTAAGGGATGCAGGGGGCTTCCCAGGAGGCCCTCCTGCTTGCCAATGCAGGAGACACAAGAGCCTTGGGTTCGATCCCTGGGTCAGGAAGATCCCCTGGAGGAGGGAATGGCAACGCCCTCCAGTATTCTTCCCTGGGAAATGCCATGGACAGAGGACCCTGGCGGACTACAGTCCATGGAGTAGCAAAGAGTCGGACATGACTGAAGGGACTTAGCCCGCAGCACGTAATGCAGACCCTGGCTCCAGACCCCACAGGACCAGGTCTCCTCTTCAAGATCGAAGCTCATCACCTTGGTCCCTCAGAGGAGGCCCCGAGAGGACAGAGCAGGCATATCCTGCTCTCATCCACATTGGTTCAAGCAGCCCCGCCCGGGATGGATGTCTTCAGACCTCGCCCTGAATTCTGGAAGGCCGCTGGGAATCTCAGGGCCAGATTGAGCAGGGGCCCAGCTACCATCTAGGCAAGGCAAGGCATGGTCCTGGTTGCCAGGGGGCAGGCCAGAAGGGAAAGCTGTAAGGAGGTGGTCTGGTCCCCTGGGACCAGACACAGAAGGTGGCCTTGGTATCCCTGGGCTGCCTCACAGGAGCTGTGTTTATGCTCCTGACAAGTGTCTGGATGGCCCTGGCAACGGGTGGCCTCCTCGGCTCCCGCCTCCGCCTGGGATGACTCAGTCCCCTCGGGGGAGGCCCAGGCGTCTGGTGCCAAGTCATGCTGGAGGATGCCTGCTGTGACAACGCCCCCTCCCACCATCCCCAGGGAGGCCCCAGCCACTGAGGTGGGCTCTGCGCCTAATTCAGCCCAGCAGCCCTCAGCACATCCTCAGAGCCTCCTGCTGATGTCCTCCAGGTCCTCCCTCCTCTCTCTGCCCCTCCTCATCCTCCAAACCAGGTCCACGCCTCCAGCCCAACTCCTTCCAGCCAGCTGCCTCCTCCCCTTGGTGCTCCCCAGCAGCTCAGTTCCAATTCAGCTCAGCATTTCCCTCGAGTCTGCTCTTCCTCCCCTGTCCCCATCACAGAGATGAGTGCCACCGTCCTCCCGGTTCTCCCAGGCCAGAAGCCCGGCGGCCCTCCTTATCACCCATCGTTTCCCTTTTGCCCATCCTTAACCCCCGAACCTTACCCCACTTACTCTCCATTCTGGCCACAAGTCCCAAACTGCAGACTCTTGTGCTGCCAGCCCTTCAGACAGGCTGTGCCTTCTGCCAGGAACACACCTCCCTCTCCTTGGCTGCTGGAGGACAATTCAGACATCTCCTCCCTGATCTCCCCACAGCTGGGTGAGGTCACCAAACTTAACTCCTTAAAAAGTCCAGATCCAGCCCTCCACTTTGCTTCCCCACTATTTCCTCCATACCTGCCACCCACCCCCAGGCTCACACCTCAATCCCACCCCAGCCCATCCTCCATATCACTTCCTAGAGGGAATATTGCTAACATGCAAGTTAATTTGGTCTCAGTTCTTCCAGACCTGGCCTTCCAGGATCCAGGAATCTGAAGGACAGGAGACCAGGACAGCTTGCCCTGAGCAGCGAGGAGACTGGGGCTCAGCGGCTGGGAAGCAGCCAGGGAGACCAGAGCCATTCATTCACGTGGAAAAAAACTCAATTGCGCACTTGCTGTATGTGCCAGGAGATAAAGCAGCAAACCCTGCTTCAGTGAAGTTTAATTTCTAGTGGGACAAGAAGCAACAAACAAGAAAGCTGGGAATTAATGGGTGGCATGTCAAGCGGCACATGCTGCGGAGAAAAAAATTACAGTGGTCTGAGGGGAGTCAAGAGTGAGGCCCAGGGACTTCCCTGGTGGTCCAGTGGTTAAGGATCCACGTTGCAACGCAGGGGTCATGGGTTCCATCCCTGGTCAGGGAACCAAGATCCCACATGCCGCTGAGCAACTAAGACCATGTACCACAAATAGAGTCCATGAGCTGAAGATCCTGCAACGAAAGATCCCACAGGACTCAAAGAAAGATTCCACGTGTCAGAACTAGACCAGTGCAGCCAGGTAAGACGGTGATCATGCTATCTGAGGAACAGCAAGAAGGCCGATGTCCTTGGAGTGTGGTGTCTGTGTGTGAGAGGTACCTGATGGCAAGCTGAGTTCCACCTTGATGAGAAGGCGCAGTCATTCACTGTGCCTGGTCTCAGGGATGGCTTCCTGGAGGAGGTGGCATTTACGCTCCCGATGGCCGAGTAAGAGTTTCAGAGGAGGCGACGGAAGGCCACACTGTGCATGACAGAGAGCCACTTCCTGGCTGGGACGCAGGCTTGGCCTTGGGGGTCTTTTCGGACAGAGACCAGGAAATCTCGAAAGGCAGAGGAAGGGTCTGAGTAGGGGAGTGACTGCACTGGATGCGATTTAAAAAAAGATCCCTCTGCCCTCTGCGGGGACTAGGGGTAACAGGCCAAAGAAGAGGCAGGGGCCCCCAGAGTCTGTGGGCCTAGGATACAGTCTGGCACTCGGTGGGTGCTCCATCTGTGTGCTCTAGAGGGAAAAGTGAGGGATGTGGGGGCGACCAGTGCATCCTCAAGGACACAAGCTGTTTGCTCCTGCAGACTCCCCGCCCCCGTGGCAGATAGAAACCCCATATGTGCCCACCGAGACATAATCCTGTGACCTGGGACAGAACCTTCTCTACACACTCCTGTACCCCGAAGACACATACACACACCACTCCCGGAGCAGGCGCACGCCCATGTCCGCGTGACCCGCCCTCATACACCACTCCATCCAGTAAATGCACCCCCCTCACACACACAGGCACACTCCTATGCCCACGTGACACACGCACACCCGCCTCCAAATACCACACACAGGTCCCTGAGCACGTGTGCACCCTCCGAGCTACCAGTTCTGCGCCTGTCAGGCCACAGCCACCGCAGCCTCCACCTCCGCCGCCCACCTCCGCCCCCGCCCCAGCCAGGAGGACTGCGCAGCGCAGCCGAAGCCACGAGAGCGTTGCATCTGTCCCATTCATCCTCCAGCCCCAGCTCCTGCAGGAAGACTCGGGGGAGGGCCGTGTGGGCGGAGCGCTCCGCGCAGATCCACACGTGGGTGCCCCGGTCTGGGCCCACTCCGCATAGGCACGGCCTCTCACCAAGAGCAGGGGAGGGGGTAGTGCGCTGGGTATGGACGCGGTCCCGCAGATCAGAGCTAGGCAAGGGACGCAGATGGCGGAGCGCCTTCGGAGATGCGGTCCCGGGTCCCGGGTGCCGGCGCAGACAGATGCAGGCTCCGGGAGGCACCCCAAAGACTGGGCCCCGCAGACCGAAGGGGGAGGATCCCCGCATGGACTAGGTCTGGGCTGTCTTCGCAACCTCCCAGACCATCCCTTTCCCCTACAGGCTCCGGGCAGACGATCAGGCGTTCGTCCCCCGAGTCCCGCTCCCCTGCCCTTGACCCCCCGCCCCCCAAGCCGACCCCTACCTCAGCACCCAACGACAGTCTCCGCGGCCCTGCGGGCTGCCAGGCTCGCTCCCGCGGCGCGCACCCCGCCCCGCCCGCCTTCCCAGGGCCGAGATCACCGAGCTCAGACCCGCGGCGCCGCGGCTCCAAGGCTGCGCTCGCTCCTCCGCCAGCTGCCGCGCCCGGTGCGCGGTCATTGGTGGAACCGCACGGCCCCCCTCCGGCGTCGCCCAATCAGAGCCCAGGACTCTCGCCCGGCTCCCGGAGGGGAGGGGCCGCGGCGGGTGGTGGCTCCAGAGCGGCACCTCCCCCTGCGGCGGGACCGGCCTCGTCACGCCCCCATCGCCCGGCTCCAGGGTACCTGGGGTCCCCCGAAATCCTTCCAGGACGCGCCCCGCACCCCTTAGCGGGGCCTGGAGGGTACGGGTGCTTTCCTACCCTTTGTCGGTCTGGCAGGGGCAAGAGCGCACCCCCCGCCATCGGGGGCGGGGATGAGGCGCAGTGTGTATTAGGGGAGGGACGAAGCGAGATCAGCCACTGGATGGGGCCCAGGCCTAGGGCCAGGGAGAAAGGCCTTGAATGATAGACTCTGGAGTTTATCCTTCTGCCGCGTGGGGTGTAGGGGAAAAGGGAAGCGGTTCTAACAGAATGCTGGGGTCAGAATCGAGTTCTCACTTGGGGAAGGGACCTATGAGCAGGCAACAGGAATAGCCTAGCTGGGACGGGAGGTCTTGACCTTCGAGGTAGCCCACCTCTTCCCTGGCGAGTTCATCAATTATTGGTTCAGTTACGTTCTGCACTTGTATACCCGGCACCTCACTCCACCACTTGTCCAAGGCGGAGCCCCATATCACACCCGCAAACCTAGCCTCTTGCATCCCTGTCTCAATCTGGAGCCAGAAACCTGGGAGTCTGGATAGCCGACCCCTTTCCTGTTCCAACCAGTAGATCACCAAGCCCTACCCAACTTACTTCTTAAATATTCCTGGAATCCAGCCACTTGTTTCTACTTCTCTGTCCCTCCCTTATCTCAGATCACTGTCTTCTTGCACCTGAATTGCTACAGCCGCCTGCTCTTGGGACTCCCAGCTCCAAGCAACCTCATTGCTATCCCCCACCACCCTCACCCACTTGGCTTTTCTCCACCTGGTGTCCAGAACAATATTTCAGAAACACAAGTCCAACCAGTCAGCTCCTGCTTAGGGATCTCCCATGGCTCAGCAGTACCCTGGGAATAGATCTAATCAGGCTCTCCATGACATCAGTCCTAACCACCGGCTCTACTCCTTTCAGGGCTTGATTCAATGCCTCTTCTACCAGAAACCCTTCCCTATGACCTCACTGCATAGCATGGGTTAGCAACCCTCCTTAGGGACTTCCTTGGAAGTTTACCCCATCTGTTTACTTGCCTGTTCCCTTCTCTGAACTGTGAGCTCCTTGAGGGCAGGACTGTGCCTGATTCATCCAGCACACAGCTTGACACATAGCATGAAAGATGTTTGTTGAGTGAATAATTAATTTTATATGGCAATCAGGGGATCGGATGTGTGGGATTGGAGTTCAGGGAAGAAAGCTGGGCCAGTGAGACGTTTTGAGGAGCTATCAGGAAGATCCCATAGTAGAGCCATTGGGAAAGGGTGAGATAACTCAGAGCAAATACACAGGGGCTGAGGACAGACAGTTTTAGGAGGAAAAAATCGCTGTAGTAGTATAGTGTTAGATGCTCAGTCATGTCTGACTCTTTGTGACCCCATGGACTGTAGCCCACCAGGTTTCTCTGTCCATGGAATTCTCCAGGCAAGAATACTGTAGTGGGTTGCCATTTCCTTCTCCAGAGGATCTTCCCAACCCAGAGGTCGAACCCAGGTCTCCTGCACTGCAGGCAGATTCTTTACCATTTGAGCCACCAGGGAAGCCCAAAAATCTCTGTAGTAGGCAGAATCAGTTCTGACTTATGTAATAGAAATTCCACATAAGAGCCTCAGGGTAAACAGTCCTGAGTTGGTATTGTAAGCAGATAAAGTAAGGAGCCCCAGAGAAAAAGGACCAAATGTAGCATTTTGGCATAAGAGAAGTCGTTTGTGCCCTAAGCCGCTTTTGTGATCCAAGCCTGGCCACAATGCTTGTCTTTGAACAGGTCTATGGAGTGAATGAACAGGTCCCAGTAATTAATGATTGTAAAGGAACAAAAGAATGCAGGATCAAACAACTGTTGTCAGGCAAAGAAGTAGCAGCAGCAAAGATGATACATCAGTTGTAGACCCCCCAGTTCCGTTTCAATGGTAAAGATTAGCCTGAAGCACTTTCTTGAGCTGTTTTGCAGAATTGAAACACCCTTCAACCACTAGATCAGCCTAAGGGATGACCTTGAGCTTTTCTGACCCTCCTGTCAACCTTTGCCCCAGTTCTATGATGCGTAAACTCCCCAAGCCTCTTCATGAATAGTAAGCATGTGCCCTAAGCTTGAAACTTCCCCAGTTTTGCTGTTCCAAGAGACACTGTTACAGAGAAAGGTCCCCAGTGTTCTCCTTTCTTGCTACAAGTAATAAATCCTTCCTTCTCCCAGTCTTGTGCTTGGTTGTGTCTTTTCGCTGGACACCCACCACAAGATGAGCCTAGTTTGGGGGCAACAGTTCTGCTCCAGCGCTGCTCCGCGAAGACCTCCCAGATGTGACTCTTTCCACTCACTGCTCCAGCAACCTCTGGATTTGACTCTTGTCCTCATGATTCAAGGTGATGGCTAGAGTTCCAACCATCACATACGTATTCCAGGCAGTGAGATGGAGACAAAGATAAAGAAGAGGGCAAAGGATCTACCAGCTTTCTTTTAATGAAAGTTCCCAGAAGGTGTCACATGACACTTCTACAAACATCCAATTAGCTATAACTTAGAAGGCGATTGCACCCCACTCCAGTACTCTTGCCTGGAAAACCCCATGGACGGAGGAGTCTGGTAGGCTGCAGTCTATGGGGTCGCGAAAGTCAGACACGACTGAGCGACTTCACTTTGACTTTTCACTTTCATGCATTGGAGAAGGAAATGGCAACCCACTCCAGTGTTCTTGCCTGGAGAATCCCAGGGACGGAGGAGCCTGGTGGGCTGCCGTCTATGGGGTTGCACAGAGTCAGACACGACTGAAGCGACTTAGCAGCAGCAGCAGCAGTCACATGACCAGAGCCAGTTGCAAGAGGTGGCTGAAAAATGCAGCTTCTAGGCAGCCTCATACCCAACCAAGAACCAAAGGCTGTATCACTGTAGAGACTACATATCTGGGGACAGCTTGCTGACTCCACC
This sequence comes from Oreotragus oreotragus, assembly GCA_006410675.1. Taxonomy (NCBI): domain Eukaryota; kingdom Metazoa; phylum Chordata; class Mammalia; order Artiodactyla; family Bovidae; genus Oreotragus; species Oreotragus oreotragus. Next base: position 133,657 of record SJYX01022008.1, read on the forward strand.
ATTGACAGAGAGGATAGATGGAGGAGCAGAGCACTGCTGTGTACCAGGTTCCATGCTAGGTACTTTACATATCTTAGCCCAACCCAACCTATTATTATCCTTGACTCACAGAGGCGGCTTGGAAAGTTAAGCAACTTACCCAAGGACATATAGTGGCAGAACTGCAATTCAAAACTATCTTTTCCCTATATACCAGGCTGGCTAAGAAAATCAGGGGAGGGTGGGACCTAGGAGTTGCTGAAAGGAAATCTTTCAACAAAGCAGGGCTTGGCCAACAGTGTCAGAGACTGACAGGCCAAGCAGGATATGGGCTGAAGTGTCCGCTTGGATGTGGCAACAAGGCACTGCTGGTAACCTTGGCAAGGGCATCTAGAAAGGTGGTAGGGGCTGGAGGCCAATTGTAGGTGGCGGGGGATGCAGAGGGAATACATGTAGACTGGTCTTTCCGGAATGGTGTTGGCAGTGAAGGGAGGGCGGGCTGAGCAGCAGGGAAACCGAAGGGTGAGAAGGTAGCAGGGTGGAGAAGCAGGGCGAGAAGGAGGTGGAAGAGGGGAGCAGACGCAGGAGTGGGAAAGAGGAGAGACAGCCTCTGGTGGGAGGTCTCCAGGCTGGGTGAGGTTTGGCAATCAAGAAGGAATCCTCTGCTCGCTCAGGAGGGAAGGAGACAGGAGGTGCGAAACCCAGTAGATCCAGAGAAGGAAGGGAGGGAAGAAGAGGGAAAGTTCCTGTTTTGTAAAATCCGAGACACAGCTCTTTGCTAGGGAAGAGGGCAGAAGGCCAAGGGCCTGAGGGCAAGGGGTGGGGCTAGCCTATGCCATCCAAAATGGTAGCCAGTAGCCACATGTGGTGATTTAAATTAACGCAAATGCAATTAAACATCCAGTTCCTTGGTTGCGTGAGCCACATTTTAAATACTTAATGGCCACACGTGAATGCTACATTGGGCAGCACAGATAGAGAACGTTGTCACTGGTGTTGGACAATGCTGGTCTAGACAGAGCATGGTGACGGGGGTGCTCAGAGACCCCATTTGGCCAGAAGGTCATGCCCACAGCAGGGTCCCTGGAGACCCCTTGCACACTGTCTCCATTCAAGACCTGCCTCTCCTCTTTGGGCCTCCAGCACAAGTCTCTCCTAGGACAGCCAGCCCCTTCCTCAGCCCAGCTTTCATGAGGCCATGCCTGGGGTCTCTGCTTGTCCCAGTGCCAGGCCTTTCGAAACCAGGGGAGGGGCCTGTGGAAGACCGGGAAGAGCGCCAGTGTTCAGGGCTGTGCCAGGATGGTAGCCCACGGATAAAGGTGAACCAATCCCCAGTACTGCCTCTGCTTAAGGGTCAGCTCACCTCCTCCACAGAGAGATCCAGGAGGACCGCAACGATCAGTCAGCTCAGCCCTGAGTTCCACAGCTGGGAACGCTGAGTTTCAGAGAAGGCAGGAAAGAAAAGGCAGAGGGCAGAGGTTTGAACTCATTTACCATTCCTTTTATTATCCTCCACTCCTTGATTTCTCAGACCTTGTGTTAACAGAGCTGGGCCGGCCTCAGGAGCTGGGGCTGGGTCACAGGCAGAGAGCCCAGGATTTGGCTGAGGCTCCCACCCTGACCAGAGGTAGCTGAGTAAGGATCCATCACTAAGAAGGGCCGTCCTGGCCTCACACACTTTCTGAGTTTCAGAGAAGGCAGGAAAGAAAAGGCAGAGGGCAGAGGTTTGAACTCATTTACCATTCCTTTTATTATCCTCCACTCCTTGATTTCTCAGACCTTGTGTTAACAGAGCTGGGCCGGCCTCAGGAGCTGGGGCTGGGTCACAGGCAGAGAGCCCAGGATTTGGCTGAGGCTCCCACCCTGACCAGAGGTAGCTGAGTAAGGATCCATCACTAAGAAGGGCCGTCCTGGCCTCACACACTTCAGGATAACACATCCCCATGGAGGCGACAAGGCGTGGACCATGAGTCTGTGCCTGGGGGTGTAGGTGTGTTCAGATGGCTGTGTTTGCAGGGCCCAAGCTGTTCAAACACACAGTGTGGATGGGAGGAGGGTGTGCATGTGGGTGAGTGCACGTGTGTGTGTGTGTGCATGAGACACTGTGTGGCTTGTGAGCACACTACACACCTGCTCAAGGCCTGCACCTGCCGGGCGATGCTGGCTGCAATGAAGTCTGATACCCCATCGGGAGCAGTTCTAAAGCTTAGGTCCTGAAGGGTTATGCTATCCTTGGAGATTGTGACCAGCCCTGGCAATTCTGGTTCAGGAGATCTGGGGTGTGCCCAGGAGCCGGCGCTGTTTTTGGATTTCTTTTGTTTGTTTGTTTTTGGCCTTGTGGGATCCTAGCTCCCTAACCAGGGAATCATGCCCTGGCCACTGGTGGTAAAAATCCTAACCACGGGACCACCAGGGAATTCCCAAGTGCCAGCACTGTTGACAAGCATCCCAGGGAGATCTGGGGCCAGTAGGAAGCAGGGCTCAAGGTTAGCCATCCAATAGAAGTCTCTGCGATGCTGCAAACATCTCTTGTGGTTCAGTAGGGCAACTGCTAGCCACATGTGTATTTACCAATTGTAATGTGGCTAGTTGGAGGAACTGAAGTTTTAATTTTATTCAATCCTAATTAATTTAAATTTAAATAATCCCCCGCAGTTAGTGGCTGCCACTGGGGAGAGCAGAGGTCTGGAGACACGAGGGAGCAGGATGGATGGATGGAGGGCCCAGAGGGACAGGCCCAAAGCTTGGGGCCAGGAGTGGCTGAGGCTGGGGAAGGCTTCCTTGGGAGGGTTGCAGAGTTGGAGCTGGAGCCCAGAATTGTGAGCTTCCGGCAACTCGGGGTCTGCCTGGCTGAGAGCGTGGGAGAGCTCCTGGGGAGACCCTTCCACCCTGGCGGGGGGGCCCCTCTGCCCTGGCTGGGACTCCACCAGCTCCCCAGGGAGCACGGCTCCCCTCCTGCTGCGTCCGGTAGGAGCCGGGGACGGAAGTCAGGATGTCTTCATGTTCTCCTGCAGAACCAGGGTGGAGCCGGTGGCCGCGGGGTCACGCTCTCCCTGTGTGAGCATCAGTGGGGAGGGGGTCAGCCACCCGGAAGCACTGGGTCCCCGGCACAGACACGCGGGCCTGAAGCCTCTGAGGGGCCGAGTGGGGGAGTTCTCTTACCGCCCCTGGGCCCATGTCCTCCGCGTACTTGAACTTCTTCTGCTTGTAGTAGTGCCTCTTGGGCAGGATGTGGAGCAGAAGGAGGTCACAGAGAACCGTGGCCTGAGGGGGGCGGGTGGAGGACAGAGCACAGGGGCCTGGAGGCAGGACCCTGCTGCGCACCCCCTCTCCGTCCCTGCTGACCTCGGGGCCCAGGCTGAGTCCTGTCTGGACTCCAGTCCCCTCCCACCTCTGTCCTGCCCCAGCTCTGGGCCTCGGTTTCCTCAGACAGGCTGTGGGTCTATGGAGGTGGGGTGGGCTCAGAAAGAGTGAACGATTTCGGTCAGGTTTGGGGGTAGGAGACTTGTTGCTGAGGTGTGGGAGGAGAGGGACTGACCCCAGCACAATGACTGCATGGCCTCAGCACTTACCACCCCGAAGATGCCAATTCCAGAGCCGATGGTGGTCATTGTGGGAATGATGTCAAACTTCCCAGCCTGGTGGCAGGGCCCAGGGGAAAGAAGGGTTAACGGTCTGGTGGACAAGGCCTTCCTCAGAAGCCCTAAGATCAGCCCGGGGGCAGAGGGACTTCCCCACCCTCCAGTGTTTCCTGGCCCCATAGCCCACTGCCCACGGTTCTGGCTTTGCATGGGGTCGCAGCCACTGGTCAGGAGCCCTGGGTTTTGACCTTGGCTCTGCCACCCTGGACATGGGGAGATAGAGGGGCAGTGTATTCATAGGCTGGAAAGCCCTGCCCACAACAGCACGTTATCAGATATGGAAGTGCTGAATGAGGCCCATCCAACTTCCCATTGCCTAAAACCATAGACACCCCAGAGACACCAGCAGGAACCAAGAATGTGTCTCAGGCCGCCCGTCACACCAGACACTCACCTTGCCGTCCACCAGGATGTCAAAGCGAATCCCAAACACCTTGAAGAGGTGCCGGTAGTTGGTCCCATTCTCCACGAAGTGCCTGGCAAACCTTGGGGAAGGGGAGAGGTGGCAGGAACGATGGAGAAATGTCTTGGGTCGAGAGTTCCCAGAGCATCAGGGATGCAGGAGCCCTTAGAGGTCCATGAGGAAGCCCCATGCCCCCCAATATTATATAGAAGAGGAATTGTTGGCAGGAATCCAACCTTCATTCCAAGAATGCTGTATTCAGCCGTCACCCTAACTCCTGAGGTTGGCAATTTCCCCAGCCAGTCGCTTCAAGGGAATGGAGAGCCAGGGGTGGGGCTCAGGCCTCTAAGCTTGTGCTCCCATCCTCCCATCAGGAGGATGGGAGTTTCCCAGGCTCCTCTGCTCCCCTCCTGGGGACACCTGCTTGATCTCAAGGGATGATGGGAGTAGAAAAACCCATGGGGCCCCAAGGAAGGATGCACTGGGGGGGGCCCAGCAGGCACCTGAAGCTGAAGCCTTGAGACAGTTTTTTCTCCTCGTACAGCCCATGGAACTCGTAGACGGGTTTGCAGTGCCGCACGTGCCAGTCCAGGTCACAGTGCCAGTCGATGGTGATGCCCACCACCCCACCCTGCCAGGGACACAGGAGCTCAAGATCCAGGGTATAGGATCAAGAAGTCCTGCCTGATAACTGGTGCCAGCAGTCTCTTGAAGAGGGAACATTTTTGTTTAGCTGTTTGTTTGAGAAGAGACTCTGAGAAGCTGCTTGAGGGTTGAGGTCCTGTCACCCTCTCTGGCCCTAGCTCCCGCCCATCACACTCCAGTTTCTAGAATACACCAAATTCTTCCTACCTCAGGGCCTTTGCCCACCTCCCATTCCCACAAGGCTGCCTCTTTCTCATCCTTTGGTCACTTCTCCTGAGAGGCCTCCGCTAACCACCACCTTCAATCTCAAATATGCCCCTGTGATTCCTTCTGAAGTGTTTTCTTCTAAACCATGTTTTACTTTATAGCCATATATTTATTCTCTGTGATTATTCACCCATGACCATAAACTCCACAAGGGTGGGACCGTCTCATTTGCACTGATTCCTGAGTCCTAGCGTGGGAGGCGGGGAAATCGCTGTTGAGTTAAAGAGTGAGTCTGTAGCGACTTCCCTGGTGGCTAAGACTCTGTGCTCCCAACGCAGGGGGCCCAGGTTCAATCCCTGATCAGGGAACATGCCAAAGCTGAGAATTCCCAGGCTGCTCGCCGCAAGGAAGATCAAAGATCCCATGTGACACAATAAGACCCGGCACAGTCGAATAAATAAATAATACATACTTTTAAAAGTAAGTCTGTAAAGACATGGGCTGGGAAGAAAGAACCTGAGAAAGTAAAGCTCCTCTGGGCAAGGCAAGAATCAGGGACAGGTGGGGTGGGGCTGGGCTGAGCAAGAGGAGAGTTGTGTCACGTCAGAGCAGGTGTGGAACTAGGCAGGTAAGCCGGAGGTAAGGCAGGTAAGCATGGGATGCTTGCAGACAAGGGAGATGGGTGAGAAGTTCCCAGCTGGGGTGGCAGGGAGATTTTTAGGAAAGGGGAAAACTATAACATTCAGCTTTCTGGTCCTGTGTGTTGCTACAGAGTAAACCCCCTCTGGGGGTTGGCAAACTGAGGCTTGGGGGCCAATTTTGTTTACCTATTGTCTGTGGTTGCCTTTATCCTGGGTCGTTGGAATGGAGACCATGTGATCTGTGCCTCATACTTATTCTCTGGCCCTTTAAAGAAAGTTTGTTGACCGCCATACTAGTTAAAGGTATAGTGAATGAGGGCTTGCCAGGTGGCTCAGTGGTAAAGAATCTGTCTGCCAGGCAGGAGACGTGGGTTCGATCCCTGGGTCGGCAAGATCCCCTGGAGAAGGAAATGGCAACGCACTCCAGTATTCTTGCCTGGGAAATCCCACGGACAGAAGAGCCTGGCGGGCTACAGTCCATGGAGTTGCAGAAGAGTCGGACAAGACTGAGCGACTAAACAGCCACAAATGGTGGGTGAGTTGTTTTGGGGGGTGATGTCACAGAAAGGGACTGATTTCCATCTCTGAGTCCTGCAGGAGCCTGATGATGTGAATCACGGGCAAACATGTCCCTTGGATGCCTCGGGCCAGGCAGCACTGAAGTGCCGTCCTGTGTGTGAACTCACTCGACCTCAGGACCACCCCGCGAGACTTGTACTATTATTTCTCCCACTTCAGAGGAGTACAAGCTCAGAAACACTGAAGGGAGGGAACTTGTCTGAGGTCATGTGGCTCGTTCAGGCCACAGCCAGGATCCGAACCCAGTCAGGCTGGTCTGTGCTCCTTATAAGGTTCCCCTCCTCTTGGAGCCCCATGCGACTGCACATCTGAGAATTCCTCCAGAATTCCCAGTAACCCCAGGCAGGCATAGGACTTCTCAAGGGCATGGGCCATGGGATTTAAGTTGCTTTTATCTAATAAGTAAAAGGCAGGACTTCCCTGGTGGTTCAGTGGTTAAGAATCCACCTGCCAATGCAGGGGACATGGGTTTGATCCCCGGTCTGGGAAGAGCCCACTTGCTGTGGGACAACTACGCCTGCGTGCTGCAACTTCTGAAGCCTTTATGCCCTAGAGCTCGTGCTCCCCAACGAGAGATGGCACCGCAGCGAGAAGCCTGCTCACTGCAACAAGTGTAGCCGCCACTCGCCGCAACCAGAGAGTAGCCTAAGCTCGCATGCAGCAGTGAAGACTCAACGCGTCCAAACATTAATTAATGAACGAAAAAGAAAAACAGCGGGCAGGTCTCATCTGCCTACGGCCATTCATTCCGGGCACCTCCTCAGTGCCAGGTCCATGCCAGGGCCTGCCAAGGACACGGGCCTGCATCTCAGGAACCCCAGTATTAAGGGATAGGTCTGTATATATGGTCAGCCAGAACCAGGGACTTGGGGGGATGGGGTGGTCAACTGGGCCTGTTAACCCAGGTCAAAAAATAAGGCCTGGTGATATGGGGTCCAGGCCTCTGCACGCACCAGGCACTATACCTTCTCGGCCAAGGTGCTGAAATTCTGGCCTGACTCCTGTACCACGTAGCCGAGCTTGAAGACTGGACACAGAGGGTGCAAGGTCTTGTGAAAGAGGCAGGTCTTCATGTAGCGGGCATCCACCTCCTCCACCAGGTTGCGCCTGTGTGAGCAAGAAGGCAGCAGCATGCCAGCTGGAAGGGCACCCACCCTGCCCAGGAGCTTGGGGGGCCCCTCCCTCCCAGGCCCCAGAGACACTCCTCCCGCAGCCCTTGGAGCTGAAGGCAGCTGCCCCACATGCAGGGGCCCAGCCGAGCTTCTGCCTCCAGAAGGAAGTCAGCATGAGTGCAGGGTGACAGAGGTGACAAGCAATGGCCTCCAAGGGCCTCCTGCGTCTCTGCCCGCTTTTCCCACGAACCTGGTAACCTTGAAGCGTGGAAAGCTGATGCTGTTCTTGATGAAGAGAGTGAAGTTCTCGGCCTCTCGGAGAAGGGCAGGGCTGGAGGAGACCGCACTCACTCACCAGCCCCTCCCCAGGAATCCCTTGCGGGCCCCCAGGAGCTGGGCTGAGGGGCTGGGGCTGTAAGAACCCACAGGATCTTCCTGAGTCATTGAGGGGTGCGCGTGCTGTAATATGGACTCCCAGGCCCCTCAATCAGGGGCTGGGGCATCTTTGGCCTGGGTGGCACAGATGGGGTGTGGGTGGGGTTGGAAGAAGTGGGGATAGACCCTTCCCAGAGCACAGATCCAGACGCCCCTCTATATGGGCTGGGGACCCTGCTCCCCGCTCCCGGGAAGGACAGGGCGTTACCACGGGATGTTGTCGTCCACCTCCACGGGGCACCAGCCGAAGATCTCGCAGGTCTGCACGGTGTCATTGAAGGCCACACACTTGCCCGTGCGGATGCCTGCAGCGAGGGTGGAACCCCTGGGTGCCCACCCCAAGCTGGGGCTGCAGAGGAGACTCCCCAGGCCCCACTCCTGGGAGCCCCCAGTGATGGGGCACCCAAGAGCAGAAGCCTGAAGACAAACCTTCTGGGATGGGGGAGGTCAAGGTCGGGGTGGCAGGAGGGGAGGGGGCAGGAAGGACTTCCTGGTGGAGGAAGCCTGGAGCTGCAGAGGGGAATGGCATTACCTTGGGCCTTTCTTTCTGCCTTTCCCGGGGTGCAGCCGCTATTATTTGTGCATGTGCCCCCTTCCGGGTTCTGGGGGAGGAGAGAGCTGCTGGCCACAGGCCCCCTGGGTTGGGTCCCGAGTAGGTACACAGACATCCCACCCACCTCCACCCCCAGGGCCCTAGGGATGGTGTGGGGCAGGATCTGAGATCCCTTCAGGGTGACCCTCGCTTACAGCCTCCTTTCCCCAGCTCCCCCACCGCCTGGACCCCTCTGGGGTTGTGCCCAGCTGTCCCAAGGCTGATGTCAGCCAGCAGGGATTGAGGGGGAAGGTGTTGGGGACTGGGCAGGCACTGAGGCTCAGCATCCCGCTTGACACACAGCTGGGAGGGAAGCCTCAGCTCTGCCAATGGTGGGCCATCACTCTGTGTGAATCTGTCCCTGAAATTCCATCATTATGGCCCCACAAGGAGGCTTAATCAGGCTTTCCCTCCAATACTCAAGGGGACCTCCTCTTCCACATCACTTTTTCCTGAAGGTTCAAGAAACAGGGAATGGGTAATAGTCCTCACCTCTGCACAGTGACCTTGAGCCTGTCGGGGGGTGGCGATAAAATTGGTCATGACCACGAAGGAGTTGTCCCCCTGGAAGTGAGAGGCAGGGGGAGGGCAAGACAGGGTTCTGAGCTGGGAGAAGAGCCTGGAGAACACCAGCATGGTCCCAGCCAGCCCCCACAACCCAAAGGACCCCCAGCAGCCTCTACACTCATGACATCAGAGTGGGGTGACGGCACGGGGCTGCATCTGTGCCTCGTTCGCAGGGAAACTGAGGCCCACAAAACCCAGCTCTGAGCCTGCACACCTTGTGGGTGGGAGGTGCCCCCTGCACAGTCAGCTCACCTGTGCTGGGAAGACGTAGTCGGCCACATCCCAGACCTGGGGGCCCAGGCTTGGGAGCTGTGTCACAGCCAGACCTTTGAGTTTAACAGACACACTGCTGATGAGGCTGCTCGAGGTCTGGTAGCCCTTCTCGTAGACAAACACCCACCTGGAGGGGGATGAGGAGGGCAGAAGGGCCAGAGCTGGGCAGGGCCACTCCAGGATGGCACGAGGCTGTGGGCCTCTGCCACTTCCTCCCTCCCTTCCCCAAGGGTATCTCTCAGGCCACTCTACTCCTAAAGCTTCATGTGGGGCTGGAGGCGGGAAATCTTCACCTGCCTCCCTGTGCTGGAGCTCCAGCCTTCTTTTCACTAGGAAAATGCTAATTCCCAGGGAGAAGAGCCCCTGCAGGTCTCTTTCGGCTTCTTTTCCAAGAGTAGGGTTTGTGGGAGGCCAAGCTTCTTGAGGGCTCACGCGGTAAAGAATCTGCCTGCAGTGCAGGAGACCTGGGTTCAATCCCTGGGTCAGGAAGATCCCCTGGAGAAGGAACTGGCAGCCCACTCCAGGATTCTTGCCTGGGAAATCCCATGGCCAGAGGAGCCTGGCAGGCCATAGTCCGTGGAGTCGCAAAGAGTCAGACACGACTGAGCGACTAACACTTTCACTTTTCAAGCTTCTTGGACCCCAGTCTTCATCCCTATCTCCTTCCTTCCTGAGTCGCTCCCACTGAGAAACAGCAGAGCATGGTGATGGCTGAGAGCCTGACCTTTGGTGTCCAAGTCTGGGCTTGCACCTCACAGGCTCTATGATTTGGGGAAGCTATTCAGTTTCTCTCTGTTTCAGTTTCCTTGTAAAATGTAAACAACAAGAGTACCAACAGTACTTGCGCTGTGAGTCAATGCCTGGAAAAGCACTTAGAATGGAAACTGACATGGGGTAAGCGCTATACAGACAGAGTTTAGCTACTATTATCTCAGCCATGCTGGGAGCTCCTGGGGAGGGGGACTGACTGGAAGGGAAGCCAGAGGGGGCAAGTGGCCCTTTGAGGGACTTATAGCATCTGGCCCCAGTTGAGGCCCTGGGAGTGGCTCAGGTGGGAGGCCTCCCAGCTTTCCTGGGAAATTCTGGCCTTCCCCTCCCAGCATCAAGAACCCCTGTTCTTGGGACTTCTCTGGTGGTCCAGTGGCTAGGACTCCACGCTCCCAATGCTAGATGCCCGGGTTCCATCCCTGGCCAGGGAACTAGATCCCACAAGCCGCCAAGACGTCTCTACATGCTGCAGCGAACACTCAACTCAGCCACATAAATGAATATTTTCAAAAAAGAACCCCTGTTTCTTCATTTTTAATCTGGCAGGTTTCGTGGGGCCAACCTCCCTCCTAGCCGCATGGTTGGGGCACATGACCACAGCTTGCTAAGCAATGTTCCATTGCCCTTACAATGGCAATAGGTCTAAGCGTGGGCACAGAATCCCGAGGAGTTTCAGCAATGAGGCCAGAATTTTTCTGGGAATTACTGGGAAAGAGACATCATCTCGGCTGGGTGGCTAAGCCAGGTGGTTACAAGACCAAACCTATGGTGAGTCATCTTTGTTATCTCACAGAGAGAGCAAGCCTGAGAATGAAGCCAACTTAAGAGAAAGGCCAGGCCGGGAGACGGAGAGGGCTGGACAGCTGACAATGCCGTTTGAGCACCTGGATCCTGCCATACCTGAAGCATGTTGAAAAATCTACTAGACTTTCCAGTTACATGAGCTCATAAATTCTTTTCCTTTATTTAAGCCAGTTTGGGCTTGGTTTCCGCTGCTTACAAATGAGGGTTCTGGAGAATACTCCTCTCCAGGGTGTGGTCCCCTTCCTTTAGGAAAGAATCTTGGCGATTCACTGTAAGAGTGTGTGTGTGTGTGTGTATGTGTGTGTCCATGGTACCCATCAGAGTGTGTAGCTGTGTATCTCCAGGGCAAATCTGTGAGCACACCTGTGGCTGCGACTGAGTGTCGGGAGGTGTTTCTGCCTCCGTCACTGCTCACACTACCTTTAACCCACCTGTCCAAAGCAGGGCTAAAAATCCCTCTTCTGTCCCCCAGAACTCAGGCCCCAAGACAGGATTCTCCCGGCCTCTTATTCTCAGAGCCACTGCTGGCCCCAGGCCCCAGGAGGGCAGCCCACCACGTCCTCCTCTCCCCTCCTAGAGTCCACTCCTCTCCTCTAAGCCCCTTCCCTGCCATCCCCCTCCCCTACCACAGCCTGGTGCTGGCCCCCAGAAACTTAAGCATGGTCGCCCCTCCCAAACTTAAGCATGGTCACTGCTGCCCCCTACAGGTCTCAGATGCCAACAGGCGAGGCCTGACGGAAGCTCCTACTGCTCAGCGTCCTGAGCCTGCCTCTCTGTCTCCAGCCTCACCAGGGAAGGTGGGCCGTCTGAAGTGGCTGTTGTCAGGGAAGATGGGGAGCTGCCCCATATTCTGAACTCACTGTGGGAGAGGTCACAGGCCCGCCTCTTGGCAGCTCCCATTCCTGACATCTTATCCTCATCTCTCTCTTTGCCCAAAACCAACTCCTCATGTAGAGATGGAAAAAGAGAGGCCAAAGAGAGTGTAAAATCAGTCCTGAGTATTGATTGGAAGGACTGAGGCTGATGCTGAAACTCCAATACTTTGGCCACCTGATGCAAAGAACCGACTCATTGGAGAAAACCCTGATACTGGGAAAGATTGAAGGCAGGAGGAGAAGGGGATGACAGAGGATGAGATGGTTGGATGGCATCACCGACTTGATGGACATGAGTTTGAGTGAACTACAGCAGTTGGTGATGGACCGGGAAGCCTGGGTGCTGCAGTCCATGGGGCTGCAAAGAGTTGGACACGATCGAACAACTGAGCTGAACTGAAGGGAGTGTCCCTTCTGTGTCCGAGACAGACCCCAGGCTCGAAGCCCCCAGCCCAGGACTCTTCCCCTTTTTCTGCAGAGCAGCCTGGCATCAACATGTCTACCGGGAGCCGCACTGAGGCTGTGCCCTGGAGCCAATGTCGCCATTCCCTGCTGTGTCTGCCCTCAGGGGCTGTCAGTCCCTGGAGGCCCAAATCTGGCCTCAGTGACCTTAGTTCTGATAATAACAGAATGACAATGGCACTGTTTGGCCCGCCCCTCCAAAGCCATGCTCACCTGAACTGGGTCTCGTAGTCACCACCCCAGGAAGGCCACCAAGGGGGCCTGATGCCAAAGACACCAGCATCTTCAGAAGCCCCTCCTCTTCCAGAAATTCTCTTTCCCATTCTTTCCTCCTCACCCTCCGCAACACCCTGACCTGGTCTCTCTTCTCTAACAGCCCCTTGTGGGAGAGGTCACAAGGCGGAGTGGCTGAGAGTGCGGCCTCTGGAGCCACAGAGGTCAAGATTCAAGTACCAGCAGCACCCCTCACCAGTTGTGTGGCTTCAGGCTGAAGACTAAACCTCTTGAGCCCTGGGTTTCTCAGTTAAAAAGGAAGTGAATGCACCTGCCTCAAAGATGCTGCTGATTCAACAAATGCAGCCACTCACTGAGCCTGGGCCTCAAGAAGAGAAAGCGTCTAGGGGATTGGAGGATGCCCCCGCGAGTTCTCTTTAAGGCAATCAGCACAGTGCTTGGCATGCAGTTAGCCCATAAAAAACCAATCCTACTTATTTACGGTTTCTGGTCCTCCTTCACTAATTCCTCCTTAAATGTCAATCTGCCCCCGTCCCCTGGCTTCTATTCTCGGCCCAGGCGGAACCCTGTGTGCACCGCTGCAGGCACACTTTGTCCCTGATTTTCTATCTCCACTTCTGCACGCACTCTCCTCCTTCAATTCCACACATTCATTTAGTCATTCAACAAGTATCTATTTATCAGGCCCTGTTATGTGCCAAGGACCGCTCTAGGCATGAAAAATACAGAAAAGAACCCAATAAACCCCAATTCTGCTCTCAAAGAGCTTATCCAAATGTTGAAGCTCCAGCTGTGAATGTTTGGTGACACACATTCTCACTCTCCTCCTTCAATTCCACACATTCATTTAGTCATTCAACAAGTATCTATTTATCAGGCCCTGTTATGTGCCAAGGACCGCTCTAGGCATGAAAAATACAGAAAAGAACCCAATAAACCCCAATTCTGCTCTCAAAGAGCTTATCCAAATGTTGAAGCTCCAGCTGTGAATGTTTGGTGACACACATTCTTTCGCCTTGCCCTGGGCCCACTCTGCCTCCAAACATCGCACAGTTGCCTCCAACTTAACTCGACCCTTTGGAAAACAGTCTGGAATTTCCTCAAAAAGTTAAATGTGGAGGAACTTCCCTGGTGGACCATTGGTTAAGAATCTGCCTTGCAACGCAGGGGACACAGGTTCAATCCCTGGTCTGGGACTGAGATCTCACATGCCTCAGAGCAGCTAAGCCCGTGTGCCGCAACAGCTGAGTCCAGGCACCACAACCAGAGAGTCTATAAGGAAGATCTCGTGTGTGGCAACCAACACCTGAGGCAGCCCCATGAATAAATAGTCAAATATTAAAAAAGAAGTCAAACATGAAATTACCATTGACTCAGCAACTCCACTCCTAGTAAGAGTCAATTCCTAGGCAGGTTGATAAGAAGTCCGGGGTCCCTGAGAAGGACAGAGGGGTCTGGGGTTCTTGAAGAGGAGATAGGGATCTGGAATTCTCAAGGAGGAGGAAAGGACAAACATCTTTTTTTCTCTATATTCCTTAGTCTTAGTCACATAAATCATTTTTTTCCTTTAAGCCTGGAACTGATGATTATGCAACAAACAACTCAGTTTAACCTCTGTACTAAAGATTATATGACAAAAAAACATCCTGCTTGAGGACAGTTTCTCCTTCCTGAAAACCTTCTGGCTAATTCTGTTATCCTAAAATGTAAAATATGGGAGTGGGTCTAGTAAGGTATTTACAACCTTGAGACATTCTTTTGATTTATTGTAATAACCAATTTAAAAAGTATATAACTCCCTTGCTTAGAATAGTGAGGGGGATACTCTCCGTCCCCCTTCTGATGCCTATGTCAGAAGCTCTCTCTGTCTGTTTTCATACTTTAATAAAACTCTGCTACACAAAAGTTCTTGAGTGAGTAAGCCTGGTCCCTGGTCCCAAAGCTAAATATTCTTTGGAGATCAAGAACCTGACACTGTTCACTGTAAGCCACTACCAGGAACTGAATACCCAAGAAAACCGAAAACATATCCTCATAGAAACTCATACACAAATGTTCACAACATTATCCACAAGCAGAAAGTGGAAACAACTCAGGTGTCCAGCAAAGTGTGGAATTTCCGTACAATGGCATATTATCCAGCCCTGAAAAGGACTGAAGAACTGACACGTGTTATAACCAACATGGATGAACCTTGCAAACAGGATGCTAAGTAAAAGAAGCCAGACACAAAAAGGCCACACGTCGTATGATTTTATCCACCTGAAATATCCAGAACAGGCAAAGTAAGGAGTAAGGAGGTCCATGAGGAATGACTGTTAACGGTGTGAAGTTCATTTTCAGTTTAGCTCAGTCGCTCAGTCGTGTCCGACTCTTAACCCCATGAACCGCAGCACACCAGGCCTCCCTGTCCATCACCAACTCCCGAAGTCCACCCAAACCCATGTCCATCGAGTTGATGATGCCATCCAACCATCTCATCCTCTGCTGTCCCCTTCTCCTCCGGCCCTCAGTCTCTCTCAGCATCAGGGTCTTTTCAAATGAGTCAGCTTTCTGCATCAGGTGGCCAAAGTATTGGAGTTTCAGCTTCAGCATCAGTCGTTCCAATGAAGTTCATTTAGGGGTAGTGCAAATAGTCTGGAATTAGATAGTGCTGATGGTGGCTCAGTGGTAAAGAATCTGCCTGCCAATACAGGAGACGCAGGAGACACGGATTCGATCCCTGAGTTGGGAAGATCCTCTGGAGGAGGGCATGGCAATGCACTCCAGTATTTTTGCCTGGAAAATTCCATGGACAGAGGAGCCTGGCGGGCTACAGTCCATGGAGTCGCAAAGAGTTGGACAAAATTGAGCACAATGGTTACACAACTTTGTGATTATACTAAAACCCACTAACTTGCATATTTTGAAAGGATGAATGTTATGACATGGGAAATCCATCTCAAAACAAAAGTTCAGCTGGGCCAAACTGAACACCTCAACTCCCCACAGAACTTGCTTCTCTGGTGCCTTCATCCTGCAGGAAGGGGTTGTACCTACCCCAGCTCCCAGGCTCACAGCCTGGACGTGGCGATGCTCACACCCCCCACTCTGCCTCTTGCTCATATTCTTTCATGGCATCCCTCCATCCTTCCTGTCTCCTCTTGGCTTTCACCAAAAGACCCAGAGAACTTTTTGTAGCGGGGAGGGGCTGAGACACAAGAGGAGCTGGATCAGACTCCAGGGCAGCTCTGACATGGGACGGTGGGGGAGGAGGACAGGTCATGCGGTTGGTGATACAGGGTGTAACCTTGGTCCACGCACTATCAAGCAGGCAGAGCATCCTTGGGGAGGGCCCAGACCAGACTCCAAGCTCAGGAAGGATTGTGTTCAGAGCTGCAGCCCACACTGGAGGCTCAGGGGTTAATCAACATGCAGACAAGTCAAGCTGATTATTTATGTCTTTAAATGTTTTGAATGAGCCGCCAGCCTCTAAAAACGAAGAAATGTTCCTTTCACCCATAAATTCCAGTTTCCTACCGCTCTTGAGAAGCCAGGAACTCTGGCCATGCCGGTCACGTCGCTCAGTGCCGCAGTGGTGGGCAGAAGAGGCTGAGGGGTGGCCACCCCCAGAGCGGGGCCCGCGGGATGATGACCTGTCTGCCTTGCTCACTGCTTCTTCCTTGGCCTCACCTTCTCCTGTCATCGCTGCTGCTGCTTCTCAGATGTCCTGCCTCTGACGGCCCCACTCTACCCCAGCACCTGCCTGTCCTGGGCCTTCCCCTGTTAGACACTCTCCCATGGCCCCTGACCACATACAGAAAAAAGCCCATGCTCCTCTCAGCTCAGCGTTGAGAGGTCTGAGCCAGTGGCCGTGTTCTCTCCTCCCTCCCCTCTCCCTTGGCTCCTTTCATGCTCCCTCAGCCTAGTCCTAGCGACTCTTTTGCTGTTCCCTCCCTGACCCAGGACCTTTGATCACTCTCTGCTTTCCTGCAGAAGCGCCAGGACTGAGGTGGGTACTCAACCAGGCTCCACCAATCAGGATGCTCCCTTTCCTTGGCCACAATGATTGGTTCTGAGATGAGCACATGACCCAATCCCAGCCAATAAGAGTTGGACCTGGGACTTTACGGGACCTCTGGAGGAGATCAGAGTTGTGCCCCAGGGCTGCTGGTGGCCTTTTTTCCACTCTGCGGACAGAGTGGTCTTGAGAATGAGACCTCCATGGAGGAAAGCAGAGCCGAGAAGAGGAGAGCCTGGCTTGCTTTTTTGGAGAACCCAATGAGACCAGCCTGAATTCCTCACCGTCCCATAGAATGTGCTGCTTCTGCACCCTCATCACGGACTGATTTTTCAGTTACATAAACCGGTCAATACCCCTAACTCTTCATTTTGCTTGGGTTTCTGTCAATAGGAACCAAGAAGTTCCAGCTAATCCATCCCCAGCCTCTCTCTCTCTCCTGTCCACCCTGTACCCCACCTCTATCCCAGCCCTAGATACAGAGAAGATGCTGTAGAAGTGTCCTCAGATACCTCTTTCCCTGTGATAATTTGTATCTCTCCTTATCTCTGATAGGTGCACTCCAGGATCAGAGACATGTGGCTTCATGTGCTTCATATATGGGCACACAGAAGCCCCATGGGAAAGCCAAGAGCAAGATTGCCTGGACTACAGCCTCCTGGCCTTTGCTCAAGCCTGGTTCTATCACTGTGTCACCTCCTCCAGGAAGCCTTCCCAATCTCCCCTTCCCACATGACGTTCACAGATCCCCTTGAGACCCACCTGTGTGTGCAGCCAGACCTCTCTCTTTCCCTGACCAGAGCAGGCCAGGCAGGGACATGTCCCATCATAACCCGTGTATGGACCTGAGAGGTCATGAATGACAGCCCACTGCCTCCAGTATGGAGAGCTCATCACCTCCCAGGAGACAGCTCTACCTGCAAATTAACTGTCTGAATTTTTAAATATTATCCTTTGTTTATTTATTTTTGTCTGCACTAGGTCTTCGTTGCTGCGTGCAGGCTTTCTCTAGTTGCAGTGAGCGGGGGCTACTCTCTAGCTGCGGCGCTGAGCTTCTCATTGCTGTGGCTTCCCTTGTTGTGAAGCACAGCCTCTGGGGTGCACAGACTTCAGCAGCGGCAGCTCACAGGCTCCAGGGTGCAGGCTCAGTGATTGCGGCACATGAGCTTAGTCGCCCCGAGGCATCTTCCCAGACCAGGGAATGATCCTGTGTCCCCTGCACTGGCGGGCGAATTCTTAACCACTGGACCACCAGGGAAGTCCTAACCGTCTTACCATGCTCAACCGCTCAGTCATGTCTGACTCTGCGGCCTACCAGGGACTGCAGCCCACCTGGCTCCTCTGTCCATGGAATTCTCCAGGCAAGGATACTGGGGTGGGTTGTCATTTTCTCCTCCAGGGGATCTTCCCGACACAGAGACTGAACCCGCGTCTCCTGCATTACAGGCAGGTTCTTTACTGTCTGAACCACCAGGGGAGCCTTGGGAGGTGGGAGTAATTAAAGAAAGGCCATTCCTCTTCAGGAAAGAGCAAATTATTCAGCCTTCAGGCAACATCTTTAGAGGGTTTCCCAATCCCCTGCTCCGTGAAACAGTTGAGAAATCGAGACCTCAATGGCTGTGGTGCCTGGCTGAGCCGTCTGTGCAGTGATGGGAAGTGGCCAGATGAGGGCGCCAGAGAGAGCGAGAGCAGGAGTCGCAGCTCCTGCCGGAGTTTGAGGGTCAGGTTAGGGGGTGTTTCAAAGGGACCCTGCCTTCCTCCCTCTGCTTTGTGACTTGGGCAGGTCAGCGCCCTTCTCTGAGCATGTTTCCTTTCCAGGATATCAAGGCCGACTTTGGAGCCACACAGCTGGATTCAGATCCTGACCCTGACTCTTTGTAGCTGTGAAAACCTGGCTAAGTCAGTGTCTGAGTCTTTGCAACCCTAAGGAGTCCACGGCCATTTGGAAGCTGAGTGCACTGACTGAGGAGGGAGGGAGAGAGGTCCCCATCCCTGGAGGCGTGTGTTCAGCACCGGGTGGCGCCCTGGGGCATATGCTGCGGCTGGGGGTGGGGTGGGAGGACTGTCCCCTTTCCCTCTGACAGTTTGTGACCAACACACAGAAGGAGGCATGGCGCTGCTCCCAGTGCTGACCCGGAAGCAGAAACAGGGAACCGCAGGGGCTGCAAGGAGGACAACATTCTCCCAGTTTCTAGGGGCGAGGGGTCGGCTGGGCCCGGCTGGGCAACCCCTCCCTTCCTGGGAGGGTCAGGAGTGTGGCTAATGGTGAACCCATTAGAGGGGTTCGCCCTTGTAAGGTGGGAGAGGAGGAGGCCGGGGATCACGAGGCCCCAGTTCAAACTGGGACTGGCGGCTGACTTGCTGAGTGACCTGGAAACTCCACTGCTCCCCTCTGGGTCCATTTCCCTCACAAGCTCACTGACACTGCAGATATCAAATTGGTTTGTGGACAGAAGGCCGAGGCTGAAAGGTCTTGGAGGGCTGGTCTGTGGCCGTGCTCCACCTGCTCGGTTCTGAGGGTTCGGGGGCTGGATGGAGCCGAGGCGAGGCTGTTTCGGATGATAAAGGGCCTGGGGGAACCAGGACTATGTGGTTGCCATTTGGCTCCTGGTCAGCCCGCCCTGGTTTGGCCTCACGGCAAAAACGGGGATGTGGAGACCAGAGGGGCAGGGTTACTGGTGCCCCAGATCC
>SJYX01022008.1:155684-165797 GCA_006410675.1 Oreotragus oreotragus
GGACCTGAGAGGTCATGAATGACAGCCCACTGCCTCCAGTATGGAGAGCTCATCACCTCCCAGGAGACAGCTCTACCTGCAAATTAACTGTCTGAATTTTTAAATATTATCCTTTGTTTATTTATTTTTGTCTGCACTAGGTCTTCGTTGCTGCGTGCAGGCTTTCTCTAGTTGCAGTGAGCGGGGGCTACTCTCTAGCTGCGGCGCTGAGCTTCTCATTGCTGTGGCTTCCCTTGTTGTGAAGCACAGCCTCTGGGGTGCACAGACTTCAGTAGCGGCAGCTCACAGGCTCCAGGGTGCAGGCTCAGTGATTGCGGCACATGAGCTTAGTCGCCCCGAGGCATCTTCCCAGACCAGGGAATGATCCTGTGTCCCCTGCACTGGCGGGCGAATTCTTAACCACTGGACCACCAGGGAAGTCCTAACCGTCTTACCATGCTCAACCGCTCAGTCATGTCTGACTCTGCGGCCTACCAGGGACTGCAGCCCACCTGGCTCCTCTGTCCATGGAATTCTCCAGGCAAGGATACTGGGGTGGGTTGTCATTTTCTCCTCCAGGGGATCTTCCCGACACAGAGACTGAACCCGCGTCTCCTGCATTACAGGCAGGTTCTTTACTGTCTGAACCACCAGGGGAGCCTTGGGAGGTGGGAGTAATTAAAGAAAGGCCATTCCTCTTCAGGAAAGAGCAAATTATTCAGCCTTCAGGCAACATCTTTAGAGGGTTTCCCAATCCCCTGCTCCGTGAAACAGTTGAGAAATCGAGACCTCAATGGCTGCGGTGCCTGGCTGAGCCGTCTGTGCAGTGATGGGGAGTGGCCAGATGAGGGCGCCAGAGAGAGCGAGAGCAGGAGTCGCAGCTCCTGCCGGAGTTTGAGGGTCAGGTTAGGCGGTGTTTCAAAGGGACCCTGCCTTCCTCCCTCTGCTTTGTGACTTGGGCAGGTCAGCGCCCTTCTCTGAGCATGTTTCCTTTCCAGGATATCAAGGCCGACTTTGGAGCCACACAGCTGGATTCAGATCCTGACCCTGACTCTTTGTAGCTGTGAAAACCTGGCTAAGTCAGTGTCTGAGTCTTTGCAACCCTAAGGAGTCCACGGCCATTTGGAAGCTGAGTGCACTGACTGAGGAGGGAGGGAGAGAGGTCCCCATCCCTGGAGGCGTGTGTTCAGCACCGGGTGGCGCCCTGGGGCATATGCTGCGGCTGGGGGTGGGGTGGGAGGACTGTCCCCTTTCCCTCTGACAGTTTGTGACCAACACACAGAAGGAGGCATGGCGCTGCTCCCAGTGCTGACCCGGAAGCAGAAACAGGGAACCGCAGGGGCTGCAAGGAGGACAACATTCTCCCAGTTTCTAGGGGCGAGGGGTCGGCTGGGCCCGGCTGGGCAACCCCTCCCTTCCTGGGAGGGTCAGGAGTGTGGCTAATGGTGAACCCATTAGAGGGGTTCGCCCTTGTAAGGTGGGAGAGGAGGAGGCCGGGGATCACGAGGCCCCAGTTCAAACTGGGACTGGCGGCTGACTTGCTGAGTGACCTGGAAACTCCACTGCTCCCCTCTGGGTCCATTTCCCTCACAAGCTCACTGACACTGCAGATATCAAACTGGTTTGTGGACAGAAGGCCGAGGCTGAAAGGTCTTGGAGGGCTGGTCTGTGGCCGTGCTCCACCTGCTCGGTTCTGAGGGTTCGGGGGCTGGATGGAGCCGAGGCGAGGCTGTTTCGGATGATAAAGGGCCTGGGGGAACCAGGACTATGTGGTTGCCATTTGGCTCCTGGTCAGCCCGCCCTGGTTTGGCCTCACGGCAAAAACGGGGATGTGGAGACCAGAGGGGCAGGGTTACTGGTGCCCCAGATCCCCCAGCAGTGGCTGAACCCCCTTCAGTGGCCCTGGGGCCTCCGGGAGCCCTCTGTGGGGTCATTGTAAGTGCACCTGCCCCCCACCCCACTCACCGCCCCCCCTCCACACACCAGGGCACTCAGTCTCAGAGACACACCCCACAGCCACACCCGATAAGCAGGTGCCCAGACACATGAAGGCACATACACCCCATGCAGAGCTCTGGGTATGACACACACGCATCCACACACCACGCGTGTGATCACACAAGCACCTGCTAAGACAGCCTGGAAGATGGCCTTTGTGTGGACCCCAGAACAGCAGCCCATAGGTCAGTCCCACCTACTTCTGCCCCTGCAGCCCTGGGACGGTAGGATAGGTCCCATGATGCCCAGAAAGGGGCTGTCATCCCTGGGGCCAGAACCGACCTCCAACCGTCGTGTGACATGGCGCCTTTAAGGCACCAAGTGCTCTGAACCTGCAGGTGTCTCTGCTCAGAGTCTCGAGCAACCCAGAACGCCTCTAAGTTCAGGCAGATGGGAGCAGGGTCTATCCCACGCTGGCTTGTAAGGTGGGGCACTGCCTCCATCCCTCAGCAGTGCATTGGAAGGTCAGAGGTGGAAGGGCTCTGTGGGGCTGGCTGGGGCCCTGGCCTCCAGCACCTCCCACCACTCGAGGGAACCGTTAGCCGTGAGTCAGTTCCTCAGAGCCCAACGGCTTAACCTCTTGTCCCCATATGACTGGGAGCAGGGCTGCCCCTCGTCCCTGCGTCCCCATCTCGGCAGTGGGTTAGCAGGTTCCCATTCCTTCTGAAGGGCAGAATGGTTTGTCAGGAGGGATGACAGCCACAATAGAAAGAGGGGCTCTCTGGGGGTCATGGGAGGCATCACAGAGGCTGGAGGACAAGCCCTGGCTGGGGGCTGGTGACGGGGGGCAGCGGGGAGGGGGGTCCACACTCACCCAACGACGTAGACCAGGACCACGAGCTGGATCAGGCGGAAGGTGACTCCCACCTTCTTGTTGCGCACGAGCACCATCCGGGGGGTGTCGTACTCGAAGAAGAAGGCAGCCAGCTCATCCTGGATCCGCTGTGCCATGGTGGCCAGGCTGGGGGCTGAGAACCGAGCCCCTTGCAAAGCCCTGGCTCCCCAGGGGTGAGCCAGGCGTCAATACTCACAGTGTCTACAGAGGCGGAGCTTCTAGGGATTCCCCACCCCTCACAAAGAGCAGGGCGGGACAGGTGGGCCCAGAGGTCAGGAGTCAGAGGTCGGTTGGCAGCGCTTGAGCTGGATGGGAGCGTCCTCGGGTGGTCAGAGCTGCTCTTGGCCCCTGGCAGGCGATGGACTGTGGGCCAGCCGTGCCTGTGGACAAATAAATTCCCAAAGATAGATGGGGGCGGGGCTGGAGGGGGGCCACCCAGGCCCAGCCCCATTGCCCCTCCTGACTCGGCCTGGGCGGCCCTGCTGGGCCTCCGGAAACAGAAGTTGTTGGCAGGAAACCATGGGCCACACGTCACAAGGCAAAGATAAAGCCATCAGCCCCCTACAAACCTGGTAGAAGAGAGCTGGGGGCTCAGGCCAGGGCCTGGCTGGAGTGGCCTCTGGCTGAAGCCCTACCCACACCAGGGACTCCTCCCGTATGCAAACATCCTCCCTGCCCTCCCTCGACCCCCAGGTGGAGCACGCAGGCCCTGGGGCTCTGCAGCCAGGAGGGCAGAGAGAAAAGAGGGCTGCTTCCTGTCCGGCTCCCTGATACTTGCTGACCCCGAGGCAGGACCCCCACCCCAACTTCCCAGACCCCCTTCCATCCATCTGCCCCTCTGGATCTGAGCCTGGCCTGTGTCCAGTCAACTTCAGCGCTGGGCTGGCATCTCTGACCCCCCACCGCTCCTGTCCTGGATTCACCTCCACTACCCTAAAACCAGCATTTCTGGGTACCTGAGTGCAGGATAAGGGCCACATCTATTACACGACATGGTCGGGCTCCCTGAGCCCAGCTCGGAAAGCCTGATGTGAGACTGTCTCGGTGCCCACTCCCAGCTCTGCTGCCTGCTGAAGGGCCTGGTACCTTGCCTCACCTCCCTTCTTCCTCCTCTGTGAAACCGGGAGATAGTGAGCTTTCTTCACAAGTCGAAATCCCGGGGATGGGTCCTGACAACACTGACGACCGAGAAACTGAGGCGGCTCTTGAGCTTGGGGTGCAGCTCCTCTGCAGTCCCTGCACACGCCCCCAGCCCAGGCTCTGAGCGCAGGTGTCCCCGGGGGCTGGGCTGGGTGGGGGCAAGTCCTGTGTGAGCTCTCAGAACACCAGAGCTGGAAGCTTCCCCACAGATCCGCCTCATTCTGCAGGTGAGGAAACCGGAGCTCAGAGAGAAGTGAATTGCCCAAGCTCACCCTGCAAGGTACAGAAAGCCCTGCTTGAAGCAGGAAGGTCTGCCTGGCCCTCCCTCAGCCCAGGCAGGGTGTCCTCGGGGTTCCCTCAGCCCTGCCCCCTACCCTGTCCAAGCTGCTCCACCCTGAAGTCTGATAGGAGTCTTCTTCCTGGCAAGGCTGTAACTGGGAAATCACTCTGGATCCGGAGCCAGGCCCCAGGGCTGGGAATCCCAGCCTCTTGTCTGGGTAGAGCAGCTTTCTGGACAGCAAGGGCCCCCCTACCCAGAGGGCAGGCCTGCAGCTCCTTCCAGCTGGCCCCCCACAACCAGGCCAGTCACCTTCATTAAACAGACCAGCCTTATCTTGTGCAGAGCACCCACCAGTCTCAGGCTCAACTCTTGTCCAATGATGCTACTTGCAAGAGGGCCTGGTGAGTCCACTTCCTGGGCTTTTCTAGGAAAATCCAGAGATGCTGGGAGGCAGAGCTGTGGTAGCCACATCCCTTTGGCTTGATCTTGACCCCAGACAAAAGGATCTGTCCTCTTCCCAGCTGACCTCATGGCGCTTGGACTAGCAGGCCCTGGACATGAATTGCTTGAGATGGGAGGTAGGGTGGTGGATGCTGACACAGTCTGAACCATTTCAGGAGAGTTGCTGGGACTGGATGAGGGGGTGTGGAAGGGGAGGAAGGGAGCAGAGAGGAAGATGAGAAAGGAAGGGGGAAAGGATGAGGGATGGAGGAAGGGAGGGAGGAAGGGAAGGAAGCCAGGCAGAAGTTCTCCCATCTGTGTCTGTGCCTTTCACACCCTCACATGTCCTCCCCCTCCTCCTCCATCTCTTTCTCCCCCAAGAAGCCAGGCTTGCTGACAGACAGATGGACCCGTGGACAAACCGGCTTGCCTGGAGCACACACATGAGCTCCTGTTACAGTCTTGGTTCTGACCCTGACCCTCAGAAAACAGGACACCCTGGAGAACGGTCTCATTCGGGGATGTTATCATAACCCCCCAAACAAAAAGAAATAAAAGAAGTTCTGTTTCTTTCCCCAAATTCCTTTCCTTGCAAATAACTCTGCAGAATAAGACAGGCAGCTGATAGAGTCAACATCCCTTCACCGGTTCTAAAATGCATCTTTCCATGGGCTGTGCTTTCCTACCCTTAGCCCCAGCTTCAGCATCCCCAGGGACAGATATCTGTGTTCATTCTAGAAATCTTGGGGCGTGAGGGAACCCTGGAATGCTGCGGGCTTTTCTTTATAGCAGCCTTAGCTGGAGAATCACCATTTTACAGGTAAGGCCACAGAGGCTCTGGAAATTGAGTGCCCACTGTCACACAACGACTAGCTCCCATGTCTGCTGGTGGCCAGGAAAGAGGTTCCCCAAAGTCTGAGATCTTGGCCCAGAGCCCACCCCAAGACTCCAGCCCTTGAGAGCCGCCAGACCTGCCTTATAAGCCCAAAGGCCGGATGGCCGGCTCGGGCACTGGGCCGGGCCTTGTAGGGAGAGAAGGCATTGCTGCCAAGCACTCAGCCCCAGGACGGCCTCCCCACCCTGGCTAAATTTAGCGGCTCTGTGAGCATGGAGGGGGCCTGTGTGCCTGTCCTGGAGGCCAGCCCAGGCTCTCAAGGGGGTCGCACAGGCTCCAAGGAGTCTTCTTGGCCATTCAGCGTCCCAAGCTTGCAGAGGCCACACCACCGCCCGAAGAGGAGTTCAGCCGAAGCTCCCCGGACCACCTGGGCCAGTCTCACTGTCCCAGGGACTCACCTGGCGCCTCGGCCTCTCAGACGCCGGCCGGAGCAGCGCCCTGGGCTGGTCTGTCTGGACTGTCTGGGGGACGTGTGGGGAGAGCCGGCATCCATGCGGAGGCTACAGCAGGGGCCCCCAGGCTGGCATCCCCCCACCACCCGGCCCTTGCATGGCTTCTCTGGCCTCTTCTGTCCCCAGCCACGGGCTGTGATCTGGCTGGAGCCCCTCTGCCTGAGTGTCCGGGGCATCACAGCCCTTGGTTCTCCTCCATGCTTGTGGGTCATTCCCGCTTGGCCCTCAGCCTCTTCCTGCCGCTGGAATGTGGGGCGATTTGGGGCGGGCCTGGGCCCTTGCACTGCACACTTTGCAGGCACACACCCAGAGGTCCACCTCTTGCTGATGCTGAAGATGCTACACCCACAGCGGCCACATACCCACCGCCCCCTCTGGCCTCCACCTCTTTCCTCTTTCTTCTAAGTCAAACTGCATTAGGGTGTAAATCTTTTGTTGTCATTCAGTAGCTCGGTCGTGTCCGGCTCTGTGATCCCATGGACTGCAGCCGGACACTCTTCTGTCCATGGGATTTTCCAGGCAAGAATACTGGAGGGGATTGCCATGCCCTCCTCCAGGGGATCTTCCCGACCCAGGGATGGAACCCAGGTCTTCTACCTTGCAGACGGATTCTTTACCGTCTGAGCTACCTTACATGCAAGCACACATACCCATTTTAGTCACACAGTTTGATGAATTTTGACAAATGCCTGCAATGCCCCCCCCACCCCAATCCGTCACTCTTGAACCTTCCTCCTGCCCCTTTGCTGTCAGTCTTCTCCGACTCCCAGCCCGGCTGTTGCTCCGTTACTAGATTTGTTTTGCCTTTTCTAGAATTTCACAGGGCTGGAATCGCTCAGTGCGGGCTCCTTTTTGGTTCTGCTTTCTTTTCCTCAGCACCAGGGTTTTCAGCGTCATGCATTCTGTTGCATAGATGGATGCGCTCATGTTTATTGCCGGTGGTGGTGGGGAGGGGGGTGTTGCCGTTCCACTGTGTGGACACACCACAGTTGGTTTATCTTGCCCCCGTCGATGGACCTCTGGGTTGTTTCAGTTTGGGGCCGCAGTGAATGCAGCTGCTGTGGATCCGTGGGCTCGGGTCTTTGTGTGGACACGTCTTCATTTTCTGTGTTTGCTCTTCCACTTGTCCCAGCGCAGCCCCAGGGGGCCTCCCTCCCAGGTGTGGGGTGTAGTGGGGGGCACAGAAGCACAAAGCCCTGGCCTCTGGAGGGAGCAGAGGGAAGGCCGCGGGCCTTTTGGTGGCTGCCATCCCTGACCCGGAATGAAGTGTGCCGGGCTTTCCCCGGAATTCCCCCCCGGGCCCGCGCCCGTGAGGTAGGAAACCTCTGTTTACCTTGGACACCCCGTCTTGACCCATCAGGCTCCATGCTGTGTGCTGGACAGGGCCGGACTCGGGCAGGCCTGAGGAGTGCGGGCGGAGGCAAAGCAGGCTTGGCCACGCGCCCGAGGCTGCCACGAGCCCTGGAGCCCGCCTGCGTCCTGAGCAGAGCCCCAGGCCCATCATAGGGCCACTCACTGCCTGTCTGCCAAGATGAGGGCCAGTTAGATGATCAGGCCAGAGTGAACCATGCCTGGCCCATCTCGTGGAGCTGGCTGAAGACGCCCGAGATGAGGTGTGTGTAAAGGCCGTGTTCTGAGATGGACCTTGTACAAGGGGGAAACCTTCTTTTCATTCCCAGGTCCTGCGGTAAGCTGTATGCCAAACCCTGTCCCCCAAATTAAACTCGGTAGCTCCTAAGGGCGGCTACAGCCTGCTCTGGTCATGGCCAGCTTCCTGGATGCCCCATCCGTGTTTTGCACAGGGCCCTCTCGCTCAGAGGAGACCTGCACATGTGGCTTATTGCTCTGCGGCCACTGCTAAGAAATTCTTTGAGACTTCCCTGGTGGTACAGTGGTTAAGACTTCACCTTCCAATGAGCAAGGTGTGGGTCTGATCCTTGGTCAGGGAGCTAAGATCCACGTGCCTCAGGGCCAGAAAACCAAAACGCGCAACACAGAAGCAACGATGGGGCAAGCTCAACGAAGACTTCAGACGTGCTCCACGTCAAAACAGAAAGAAAAGAAACTCCTAGTCTTTGAACAAGAGGCTCCACATTTTCACTCTTCACTGAGGCCCACTGGTTATGGAGCTGGTCCCACCTCTGGCCCTGTGGGCAGGGCCCGAGTCCCCTTCCCAGGGCAGTGAGTCCTCCCTTCAGAGGAGAAAACGAGGGAGGCAAGGGACCCTGGCTCTTCCCTTCCCAGAGCCCCAGAGGGCAGGGCCGTCTGGGTGAGTCAGGAGTTCATGACAAGCAGCCTCATGAGGCCCCTGGACAGTGTGCACCTCAGGAAGCCCTGGGGGGATGCATTCGAGTGGTGCTGGTAAGGACCGCAGATGGAAGGCACCTGGGGGAGAGACAGGGCCCATGGAACAGCCAGGGCTGGGGTCCCCTCTGTGGGGAACAAGGGACCCCCGATATTCAGGCTCCAGGCCCAGTCCTGCTTCCCATGGGCCTCTCTCAGCCTCGTTTCCCCATGAATCACGTGTAAAGGCCTTTGATCACGTGCACAAACTGTCAAGCGCAATGCACCTGCGGAGAAGGCAGTCATGCCAGAGACTTGACTCCAGAAGTCAGGGTCTCCCCTGCCCCTTGTCTGACGAGATCATCTCTGGCTGGGGGCATGGGAGCCCCAGATCTTGCTCACGGATCCTGGGGGAGGGGGTACAGGGGGTGGGAGCCCCCAAAGGAAGCATGGAGTGGGCAGAGAGGGGCCTGCTCCCCAGCAAACACAATGACGACCCTCACGGCCCCAGACACTCGACCTTTATTTCTCTACCAGACTGCAGGTCAGCAGGTGGGTACAGGCCCCTGCCCCCCCTCTCCGCCTTCCTCCCCTACAAAGACATGGAGACTCTGGGTTCTCTCACTTTCAAGAGAAGGGAGGGCAGAGGCTAGGGGGAGGGGCCGCTGAATGTTGAGCCCATCTGTCTGCAAGGCAGGCCGAGGGGGCTTCTGATTCTGGGGACCAGGACCGGATGTGGGTCTCGATTTACATATAAAAGAATCACTCTGTACTCTCTTGAGGAGGGGCAAGGACGCAGTCATTGCTCACTGCTTCTGTGCCCAGCTAGTCTTTGCCAGAGGGGCAAGAGATGAGTGCAGAGAACCATGCGTCCCTCGAACGCTCTCTTCCCTCCATGGAGGTGATCCAGGTGCTCACGGGTCCCTCCAGCAAGGATGGAGGGAGGGAATGTGCCCCTGATAACTCGCCATTCTTAGTGACAGACACCCTTTTGGCTCATGGGTGTGCGGGGGGCAGGGCAGAGACTAAGGCCAAGGCTCACCCGGCCATGCAGAGGTGGAGATGGCTGAGCCCTGGGCTGGGCGGCAGGGCTGTGTTCAGCGACCCCGAGGTCTCAGGTCTCAGGCGCAGGAACACAGAAGGCAACTCCATCCTCTGCTTGGTAGGGCAGGCAACGCAGAGATGGCGTGTTTCGTTCGCTTGGAACAGAGAACCCTGAGTCTGGAGCTGAGGCGGGCAGGCTGGCCGTTTCCCAGGAAAGGGGCATCCCTGCTCAGCCCCCCTCCCCCGCTCCTGTGTCCCTCTCTGTGAGTCTTCAGCTTCCTGCATGGATAAACAGAAACAGGCTCAAGCCCTCGTGAGTCGATTTCAAGGAAGCGGAGTGGAATGGAGGGGGCTGTCTGTCCTCGCTGTGCATGGCTGGGTCCGGATGTCCCCTCTTCACCCTGGGGCCGACCAGGCCCCAGACCAGGCACTCACTAAGAGTGAGATCAGAGTGGTTCCCAGAACTCCATCAGTGTAGACACGCCCGCAGGTCACTAAGGGCCTGCCCCGCCTCAAATCAGGGGAAGCGTTCAGAATGTGAGTGTGCGTGCTTGTGTGCTTGTGGATCCGGGGAGGAGGGCTCTGGGCCAGCTCCGGCCTCTGGGCAGGCCCCTCGCAGGCTGCAGATTCTGGACTAGAGCCCAGAGACCTGAATCACAGAGCCCCCAGGCAGGTGGGAGTGGGGACGGACACCCCAGGCCAGGCCTGGTGGTGAGCCCAGTGAGCAAGCAGGCGAGTGTGCAGGCGGGTGGCGGGTGGCGGGTGG
>SJYX01022008.1:165994-189253 GCA_006410675.1 Oreotragus oreotragus
TGGCGGGTGGCGGGTGGCGGGTGGAGGCGGCAGAGGCGAACTTGGGCACCGTCACTCTGAGGTACATGCTGGAGACTCCACTCTGCTCCCCGCACTCACTTCTGGCCCTTGTCTTCTGGAAGAAAACCCGAGAGCGTGTGAAGACGTTTGTGTGGGAGCACACACCCAGGCTGGCTCCCTCGGGCCCCTTCTGCCTCCTTTTCTCCCGGGAGAGCCCCACTCTTCCACAGCATCTCTCAGTCGGCCCCCAGCCCTGCTCCATCCCTCTGGACATCCTGGGGCTTCCGTCACCCCACATATTCCATCAACACCCCCAGAGCATCCGATGCACCTTCTCTTGGTTTCTAGTTTGGTGAACCACCGCCCACCAGGAAGAGGTCCAGGAACCAAGGCCACCCTGACGCCTCGCCCATCTCTCGTCCTCTGCTGCCTCAAGGCCTCTCACCAACATCCTCCTGCCCCTGGCATCATGCCACAGACTCAGCCCACCGCTCCCTTCCAGGGCTCCCTAACTGCCATCAGAATAAACCCCAGGCCCACCTTGCATCTTGAACCCTCTCAGATCGGTCCACACTC
This sequence comes from Oreotragus oreotragus, assembly GCA_006410675.1. Lineage (NCBI taxonomy): Eukaryota > Metazoa > Chordata > Mammalia > Artiodactyla > Bovidae > Oreotragus > Oreotragus oreotragus. The sequence continues at coordinate 166,571 of SJYX01022008.1, forward strand.
AATCTCTCCAGGCCTCCCGCCCCCCTCAGCAAGGCCCACAGGCCTCCGCCTGACAGATACTCAGCCACACCTGGGCAGAGCCAGGAGATGGGGCAAGGGGACACCCCTCAACCCCCCGGGGCTGACCCAGCACCCACAGTCCTCTGCAGGACACACTCCTCATAAATCGTGGGGAAGTCATGAGCATCAGTCCTCTGCAAAACTTCCCTAAAAGGCCACCAGGCTGGCTTGGGAACATAACAGGGTCTCCCATCTCAGCCCTGCCCTGGATGCCTTTAGGAGACCCAAGGGACCGTGGCCCTTGGGGCAGAGCTGTCTGGGCTGCCAGCGGGCACACTCCACCCCATCTCTTTGATGTGGGCATAGATGCCCAGCCTGCAGGCCCCACGCCACTCCTGACAGCTGAGCATCACACTCACAAGCCAAGCCTCACCAGGACCACAGTCAACATCTCAGGTTATTGGTGGAGGTGGAGGCATTGCCTGGGACCAGCTCACCCTGGGCCTCAGTGTCTCCCCTCCCAGACCAGCTCTACAGGCCCCAGCAGTCTCCCTGCCTCTAGCCTCACACCCCATCTGCCCTCCATGGTGATCCCAGTTCTTCCTATGCCTCCGCCCTTCTGTGGCTTCTACTTCCCTAAGGACAATGTCCAGGCTCCTTACCTTGGTAACTGAGGGCCCTGCCCCACTCTGGCCTCACCCCTGTACCCTGCACTCTGAGCCCCAGCCCCACTAAAGAGCCCAGCTCCTTCTCCCCCAAGTTCAACCCTCCCCTTTCAAACCTCTGCTCAAACCCTACCTCTTCTATAAACCACACCAACCCCGGCCTGGCAAGGATGCTCCCTCCCCTGTCCCATCCTGCTAGGGGCCCGCTCCCTTCCCCATCCCGGCCAAATTCTCCATCATCCAGCAATCAGCACTGGAACAGTGCTTCTGGAAACAGAGGCTTCTCCCCTTGGCTGAGAAATATCCTCACTTGGGAGTTTTCTCAAGAAAATGTGCGGAACCTCTTGCCAAAGAAAGCTCTTGGAGACATGAAGCTGTCTAAGCTGCCCGCACCCCCAGGAAGCCTGACTGTGGAGGTGAGCGAGTGTGGCCAAGGTCAAGCCTTCTGGGTGGACCACCCCCCCACTCCGTGCTCCAGCCAGAGATGGGGGTCCCAAAGACAGAGCTTCAGGTGACAGAGCCGGCTCCTCCTTCACCTCCCCGGGAGCGTCCAGCGTGCTCAGTCGTGTCCGACTCTTTGCGACGCTATGGACTACAGCCCGCCAGGCCCCTCGGTCCATGGGATTCTCAAGCGTCCAGAGCGGGGGCCAGAAAGAGCCCCGCAGCAGGCACAGTGCCGTGTCAGGCTCCACTCCCCGCACCCGTGGGCTGGAGCCTGGCTTTGGCTCCCACGCGCACCAGCTCCACTTTCCCCTTTGGCTGAGCCCTCCTTTCCCTCCACCATGTCTGGTCACCCTGTGGACAGACTTGGGGTGGGCCAGCTTCCCCAGAGAGTGGAGGCTGACTTGTTTTGGCCTTTTCAATAAGACAAAATATTTGTGGTACCCAGGAGGGTTGGCCAGCTTGGGAGATGGGGGCTGATGATTGCCTTGGCCCCTGTGGAATACCAAACACGTGACTTATTTATAGCCCCACACCCCCACCCCAGGCATCCCCCCCTGGGCCCAGGATACATCCCTGCCAGAGGTGGCCCTTAAGGATCCACCCAGCTGCTCCAGCACAGGCCTGGGTCATCTCCGGGCCTAACACGGGCCAGCAGCCTGGCCACAGACCCAAGGCCTTGGCTCAAAGTCCCAGGAAGAGGGAGTTTCTCACCCTGCTTCCTCCCTCTCTGGGCAGTTCAGAGAGTGAGAATGATCCTGCTTCCCTGCCCTGGGAGTTTCAGAGCTGCCCGCTCTCTGAGCCCCTGGCAGAGGCGGGTAGAGACGGACAGATGCCCCAGCCCACCCCTCCACACGCCGCCCCCGACCCTGCCCTTCTGCCCTCCATTCCCCGAGGTAAGACAGACCCAGAGATGGGAACTCAGAAAATGCCCCTTTCATCCACCACAAGGTGGTGCCAAAGAGGTCGACCCAGTGTGGTCTGGGGTCCCAGAGGAGGCAGTCAGCAGCTGCCCAGTCTGTGTCTGGGAGGCTGTCCTGAGAGTGCCTGCATTGCGAAAGGCTCAGCTCAGAGAAGTCCAGAGGGGAAGACCCAGTGGACGGCACAGCAGGCTGGGCTGGGCAGGGCTGGCAGCGAGCGAGGAGAGCGAGGTGGCCCAGCCCCGAGTAGTGCTCCCATCAGCCGCCCAGTGAGCCCAGGGCCCCAGCCCCTGCAGTGCAAGACTGCCGACACCCACTGCAGACTGGGGGCAGAGGCAGGCGAGGAGGCGGGCTGGAGGCGAGCCGGTAGGGGGGTCTGGGGCCTCCACTCACCATCCACGTGCTTCCGGGACATGTACTTGAGAGCCTCGTCGAGCAGGATGACAGGCAGGGATATCTGGAGCACCACCACCCACTGGCGCCCATTCAGTGGGGTCACTTGGAAGATGAGCTGGGATGGGGGCATCTGAGTTAAAGGAAGGAGTGCCCAGAGCCCCCCACACCCACCACTTCACACACCGCTGGCTACTGTGGACTCCTCACAAGCATGTCTTAAGATGTGCCCCCGTCCCGCCTCCAGATCTGTATCCACTCAGTCCCCTCTGCCCCCGGCGCCCTCCCCCGCCCTCCCCTGCAGGACCAAGTCCTTCTGTCCCGGTGGGAAGTGGGAGGGATGCTGCAGTGGCAAAGGGCATCGTCTTTCCTCCTGCCCCAGCCTTTTTTTTCTATTTCTTCTGTTCTGTTCCCCAAGTCTGGGGCGGATGTCCTGAAGTGGGGGACACATCTGGCTGACCAGGGTCCAGCTCCATGCGGTCATGGAGCACCATCAGACCTCTCCCCCATCACAACCACCAGGCAGTTTCACACAGAGGCCCCGGAAAGGCCCAGCCTCAGAGGGGAATTAGGGCCCTGTGACCCCAGGAGCCGCAGGAGGGCAGCAGCGCTGGGCAGCGACTCACAGGCAGGGGCGGCACAAGCAGAATGAGGAAGTGCAGGGCCATGGACATGGCCACAGCCGCCAGCAGCCAGGGGTTCAGCCAGGGCGGCATCCGCAGCAGTGACTGGTTCTCCGACACGCTGTTGAGGGCACACGGGGCACTCACCTCAGGCCAGGATGCGGGCAGGCCCCGCTCTGGTCCCCCACCCATCCCCCAAGTGAGGTGCAGGGAGGAGCTGGTCTGAGTTTCAGCATCGCCCTTTAAGATCCGGAGCGCTTCTGGGAAGGCAGCCAGGCGGGGTGTGCGGCTATTGCCCACTCAGCCCCCGGGGGCCAGTCCTGGGGCTCGGACCCCTTTCTCTGACCCTCAGACCTAATCCCGGCCCTTCTATTTCCTCAGACCTCAACCACGTCTCCCTTGACCGCCTGGATCCCAATTCTAGCCCCCACTGGCTCTCAGAACCCTCCTCTGGACCCTTCTGACCCTCAGACTGTAATCCTGGACGCCTCCAACCCCAGTCCTGGGCCCATGCTGACCCTCGGCCCCCGTCCCAGCCCCCGCTTCAGGGCCCCCTGCCAGCCCACCTGTTCAGGGCATTGCACATCTCAATGGTCACCAGCACGGACAAGGCCATGGTCGTGGGGAAGCGTGATTCAAAGACCTCGCAGTCAACGCCGGCAAAGAGCGGGCTGTCCTCGGAGCACTTCAGGAAGTTCCTCTGGGGGCACCCAGGGGAGACGGGGTGCAGGCAGAAAGAAGAGTGGCGGGGCCAGGGCGTGGGAAGCCTCACCGCCCCCCTCACCCTCAGCTTACATCTGAGGACAGCGTGCAGCCAGTGCTGCTGTGGAGAGGGCCCAGGGAGGGGTGCTTGCTCACCCAGGATGGGGACAGAGGGGCTGCACTGTGCCAGGGGGAAGGGCAAGATGTCCTGCAGTGGGTTTGTGCTGAGCAAAGGGGAGAGCAGCTGGTATGAGGCTGGGGAGGACGGCAGGGGGCCCTGGAATCAGGGGGTGAGGGCCTGAGTATCAGAGGTGCAGGGGTTGGGGGAGGCAGTGATTAAATGTAGCCACCAAATGAGTTGAGCTTCCCCAGTGGTTCAGAGGGTAAAGAATCTGCCTGCAATGCAGGAGACCCGGGTTCTATTCCTGGGTTGGGAAGATCCCCTGGAGAAGGAAATGGCAACCCAATCCAGTACTCTTGCCTGGAAAATCCCATGGACAGAGGAGCCTGGCGGGCTACAGTCCATGGGATCGCAAAGAGCCGGACATGACTGAGCGACTAATACCAAGTAAGTAAATGCATATGAAAATCGATCAGCAAAATTATACTTGAATAGAATTCACCTTTGGCTGGTAGAAGATGAGGCTGTGAGCGTGCGTGCTAGGTCGATTCAGTCATATCCAACTCTGCAACACAACCCTATGGACTGTAGGAGCCAGGCTCCTCTGTCCATGGGATTCTCCAGGCAAGGATACTGGAGTGGGTTGCCATGCCCTCCCCCAGGGGATCTTCCTGACCCAGGGATCAAACGCAAGTCTCAGGTCTCCTGTACTGGCAGGCAGGTTCTTGACCACAAGTGCCACCTCGGAAGCCCAGAAGATGAGGCTACTGGGGCCCTGGTCATGATTATTAAATAAGATTCCATTCACACCTCTCTTCATTTCTGCCACTGAAATCGAGCTCTACCAGACCTGCCCTTCGCTCATGACAAGGCCTAACACAAGCCCGGTCAGGTGCAGCCTTGCTACACAGCTTCTCCACAATGAACAAGGAGCTCTCAGGACTCGATAAGGGAGGTGGCGCTTGCCCCTGTGGCCCCAGGGGAGTTTTCTTCCTGCCCCTGACCCTTGCTCTCAGAAGCTGCTGTAACAAGATGCTGAACTGAGGCCACTGAGAACTTCCATCTCGTTTTCTTCCGCACCACAGGGATTCCCGTGAACATTCACAACCATTACACTGCTCTGTTCTCTAACTTCTGGCCCCTGCAATCTCCCCTGAAACAGTGATCCTTTTAAGATTAAAGTTTAGAAATGAGGGCCACGTGCTGCGAAAGTAAGCCTCAAAGAGAAATCTGTAAAATGATTGGCAGCCTGACCTCCTGCCCAGGAAACCCATCCCTCATTCCCCACATGGCATAAACGTGGGTAGAGCAACTCTGTCAGCCTGAAGGGACTGCTGGTTCTTTCCTCTCTCATGCACGATGCAAAATGATAAAAGACCATGGCTTGGCTAGACTTCTCTCTTGACAAAGAGATGGAGAGTCTCATTTAAATCAACAGAGGGAATTTCTCCAAAAAAAACCAAGCTCCAGTATTTGGGACAAGGGCACAGTTTTATTTGGCACTGATCACAGGACAGAGAAAATGTCCTACACTTTGAAACCACCCAGCTGACCAAGAGGACAAATGTTCTTTCGGGCTGTGTCACCACCATCAGGCCTCACCTCCAGATCTTAACGGTAGGGACCTTCCTCAAACGTGTACGCGCAAATGCCATGCACACTCCTCCCATTTGGGCACATGCGTGGTTGCATCCCTATGCCCGTGCACAGGGAATGCAACGAGAATAGGATCACATGGAGGTGTTTCGATAGATTAACATCCTGGGACTTCCCAGCTGGCACAGTGGGTAAGAATCTGCCTGCCAATGCAGGGGACACAGGTGTGATCCCTGGAAGAGTCCAACTGCCACGGAGCAACTAAGTCCTGAACGACTGAATTCCACGTGCCCTAGAGCCTGTGCTCTGCAAAAGGAGAAGCCGAGACAACGAGAAGCCCCCGCATCGCAATGAAGAGTAACCCTGCTCACCGCAACTAGAGAAAGCCCACGCACACCAACGAAGCCCCATTACAGCCACACAGAAACAAACACCCCTGCCCAGTTCCAGCCTTCGGGGTTTCAGCAGTGAGCACCTGCATCGTGCCTGGGACGTGGGCCGCAGCGTGGCCTCCTGCACTGTTCGTTAGAAGGTGCTCAGGGGCTGGAACTTCTGCCTCACAGTGTCATCGTGAGCACCCCTCCCCTGGGGGTGGCAGGCCCGTTTCTTTGGGTGAAGCTACTGTTCTCCCTACTTCTTCCCTTGGCTTCCCCAGCTATTTCCCATTCACCTTCACCTGTGAGCCTCCCTCTGGGTTTCATTAACATCTACATAGCTCTTGCCACATGCCAAGTGTTGGTTTAGGCACTTCATACGTACTGACTCGGGTAATCGTCTGGATAGCCCCATGAGGCAGGGTCTATTACCCAGTTTATATGGGTGGAGAAATGAACAGAGAGGTTAAGTAGCTTATTCCAAATCACACAGCTCGTGTGTGATAGAACCAGGGTGTGAACCTGGACAGCCGGGATCCAGGATCGACTCTCCTGCCTTTATTCACCATTCCTCCAGGAATGCTAGCAGGGCTCCGGGCACCTCTCCTGAAATTCCAATGCCTGCAGCTGAGGGTTCTACTTTAGGTCTAACTCTTGACCACCTCCGAGTTCCACAGCCTCCTGCCTTTTCTCTGAGGAAGCATGGCTCACTGTAAAACGTGACCGCCCATTTCCCTGGCTCTCTCCCCTACCAGACGGCACACTCTTTGCAGATATTCTGCCATTTCAGTCACCCTCATTGCTCTAGCAATTTGCGCCTGGCACAGTCAGTGCCTAACAGCCACTTCTTGTCCAAGTGGATAAATGAGAAACGGAATGACCCGAGGACAGTTGGGAAGGCAGCCCCAGGGGGACTGAGGACGGACTGGTGGTGGGTGTGGGATGTGTGTCTAGCAGGACTGCAGGGGTCTGGCGGGGTGGCCAGAGAGAAGATGGAACTGAGACGCACGTGGAAGAAGAGGGAACTGTTTGCAAAAAGGCAACTGATTTTGACTTCGGACTTGGTGAGCGCACTGGGACCATGGGATAGCCCATAGGAGGTAGGTATGCAGCTGGCTGTATGGGACTGCTCAGAAGGTTGACATGGGGGGAGGTCCCTGGGGATTTGGGGTTCATAGCCCAAAGGATGGTGATAGTAATGGGACAGGAGGAAGGCTGTAGCGGGACGGTCAGCACGCCCCCACTCTCCACCTGCTGTCCCCACAGGAGCTGCAGGGGCAGGTGTCTGATCCATCTGCCGAGGGCTGGGGGCCACCAGCCTCTGGGATCGGGGTCTGGGCCCAGGCTCTGCACTGCTGCCAGCAGGGGGGCCCCGTGTGCTTGAGGGCTGGTGGGAGAAAGAAAGTACCCCCAGCTGCCTCCACCTAAACCCCGGAAAGAGCCCTCACACTGCCCCGGGGTGGGGAAGACTGCGCTTCCCTGACACGCCCAAGACGGGGGCAGAAGTCGAGGACCCTCTCTTGAGCTCTTCTGTCTACCAGAAAATAGGAAGGCAAGCACACCAAAGGAAGGAGAGTCTACATCCAAGCAGCTGTCGCCTTTAAACCAGAAAGCCACCACTGGCCTGGCCAGAACTGCGGCGGCGGTTCTTTCAAGCAAAAGAGATGCGTTAGCTGCTCAGACAGAGGGACAGATGGACAGACGGCAGTTGAGGTCAGGATGGAGGTGGCGTCTCCTTGCTTGCTTCCAGAGGGGGCTGAGCTAAGCCAGGCCTGTGGTGTGCACCTGCCAGCCAGGGGACTTCAAGAGGTCAATGGGTCCTTTCCCCAAGAGACAGGCTGGCTGTAAAAGCCTGGCAGATTCCTTCCTTCCACTACTGATCACTTCAGTCTGACCCTCTGCCAAAAGTTCCACCATTTAGGTGCTCCGATCACTGAGCCCTCAATGTTTGGGAAGTTTCCCAATAAAGGTAAGGCTTCCGGGCAGTGAAGCCCTGAGGCCCCCTGTAACTGAATGACAGGGGGAGCGAGCAGCATCTTCTCTGGCTCGGGGGCTGTGCTCCTGTCTCTAGGCTTCTGGCGGCTTCTGAGCTTGTTTCCTTAAGTGGTGGGTGTCTACAGGTGTGCAGGGATTGGGAGGGACACCACTGGCCACCCGTGGGGTCTGGACGCCCTCGATCCTGGCCACCCATGGGGGTCTGGACACCCTCGATCCTGGAACTCCAGCAAGAACACGGGCTGTGAGTTCTGCCTCTCAGATGACCCCAATGGGCTTCCTGGCCATCCCGTGCTTACCAGCTGGTAGAAGGTGACCTGCGGGCCCTCGGCATCATATAGGAACCACCAGGTGGCAGCAGCCACTGTGGCCAGGCCGACGTACACTGCGGGGAGGGCAGGGAGAAACTGGCTATAGGGGACGCCCGTGGTTTCCTGGCATCTGTTTCCCTTTCCCAATAATTTGCTGAATCTCTCTCAGGGAACCACTCTCTCCCTTTTGGATGTAGCAGCTCCCTCAGGGTCAGCAGTGGCCCTGATGGGCAGTCAGCATCTGCTCCATCCCTGGGCACAGTGACTGGCAAGAAGATAAGCAGGTGACTCAACATGGGTGGAGAACAGGCCTGAGAATTTTATCCTATTTCTACAGGAGTCCTAGGATAAGACTCTTTCTTCTGCTTTATTTGGGATTGTAATGGGGCAAGTCTGAGGGCTGGAGCTTTGGCAACCATCCTGCCATTCCAAGGGGCACCTGCTTAAGGATGAAGCTCAGGCCGAGCTAAAATATGACAATGAGAGTCTGAGGGCTGGATCCAAACATGCCTGAAGCATACCTCGTCTTTTCAGTTACAAGAGTCCACATATAGTTTCTCTTGACATAAGCCAGGCTGAGTCATGTTGGTCTGGAGTTTGTAAGTATAACTTATACAGGGTCTTAGGAAACTCCAAGAACCCCTATGAAAGCTGGGGCCCCGCTCACCTCCAATAGCCAGATATCGGAAGAAGAGCCAGCCACTGATGAGGGCCTCTCGAGGGTTTCGGGGTCGTTTCTCCATGATGTCCAGGTCTGGTGGGTTGAAGCCCAGGGCTGTGGCAGGTAGGCCATCTGTCACCAGGTTCACCCAGAGCAGCTGCACAGGGATCAGGGCTTCCGGTAGGCCCAGAATTGCTGTGAGGAAGATGCTGGAACCAGAATCATGGGCTTGAGCCCCCAGCAAATGGAAGGTCCAGCTGCTACTCACACCCCAAGCCCGGGAGTGCCGCCACTGTCTCTGCAGCAGCCCCGCCCCACTCTGCTAGTTGCGATGTGTGTGCACGAGTGAAAAGTAGGTGCATACACTCCGCTCACACTGGGCCACCCTTGAACCCCCAGTCCCAGCTCTGGGGCCTGGATAGACCCGCCCTTTAGGCCTCTCCCACTGAGGACAGGACACAAGTTCTCTTTAAGACACACACACAGACACACACACGTGGCCAGTGCGTGCCTGAGCAGATAGACATTTGTCAACAGGTGTGTGCAGAAAACCTAGTGCAAGACACACAATCCCACAAAACACAAGCAAACATCTACACGCTTGCCCTGAAGTGCACAGATGCAGAATTCTTACACGGCCAGGCAAACGTGTGCTCGCCATTTGCCACAGGCGTCACTCACATGTGAACCTAAGTGCATACGCGATTACATGCAAGCACAAATCCTCGGTGCCTGTACTTATGCCCAAAGATGAACAGGAAGTCACATGCACACGTGTACACACGCCTCTCACTCAGGCACACACCCTATGTGCACACACACGAACATATTACTGCCCAAAGGTGAGGTGAGTTCTCCCATCTCGCAGGACTCTGAAAGTGGGAAGAAGGTCATGGCTGGAGGGATGCCAGGGGATTTCTCCAGCACCACCCTGGGGACTAAGGTACATCAGGGGTTCCGAAGAATGATGGGGTGTCCCCGGTCCTGCCAACCCTGAGATGGGACTCTGGAAGGTCCCAGTCTTCCAGGGAAGGACATGGGTCCCATCATCCCTGGAGCCCCATCCCAGGACCAGGCATTCTCCCTGTCCTGGAGATCCACAGCTGGTCCAGAGGGCTGGGAGGACGGAACACAGGGCCTCACCAGACAACCTCGCCAACGTTGGAGGAGATTAGGTAGCGGATGAATTGCTTCATGTTGCTGTAGATGGCCCGGCCCTCCTCTACCGCGGCCACGATGGAGGCAAAGTTGTCGTCTGAGAGTACCATCTCCGCCGCTGACTTGGCCACGGCCGTGCCAGAGCCCATGGCAATGCCAATCTCTGCTTTCTTCAGGGCTGGGGCATCATTCACTCCGTCTCCTGTCTGAGGGCCAGGTCAGGGGGGTTCACACCTGAGAAACTTCCCTGACACCTGCCTGACTCCCCTCCCTCAGCCTGTCGCCAAGTTTAGGGCTTGTCCCCGAGGAAGCAGACAGCTGAATGGAACCAATGGTGAGGTCATGAGCCTAGAAACTGATCTGGGGCTGAGGCTGAGGACAGGGCAGGGAGTGCAGACAAGGACAAAATTGAGAAGAAGGTCAAGTTTAAGGTCAGAGAAGATGGTGAGGTGAGGACGGGAAGAAGGTGAGTCAACACTGAGGGCAAGGATGAAATCAAGGTGGGATGTGGGGTAGAAAATGAGACTGAGGTTAAGGACAAAGTTAAGGTCAAGTCAGGCATGAGGTGAAGGTCATGACCCAGGTCAAGGGTCAGTTAGGGGTTGTAGTTAAGGTGAAGGTTGGAGCCAAGGTGAAAGACAGGATCAAGAATGGACTCATGCTCATGATAAAAAAATTAGATTAAGGGAGAGATCAAGTCCAGGCTATTGACTCTATCAGGAATGGTGTCATGGTAGAAGTTAGAGTTGATGTCAAGGTCAAGACTGAAGGCCAGATCAAAGTTGAGGTCAGCATAAAGTAATAGATTGTTGGGGGGCGGTCAATGTCGGGGATCAGATCAGGGTCCAGGTAAAGACTGGAACCCGTATCAAGGTTGAATTGAGAAAGGATCAGTTTAAGGTGTTTAAGGTTGAGGTCAGGGACCAAATCAGTGTGAAAGTCAAAAATAAGGGCCAAGAACAAGTTCACAGTTGTGGTCAAGTCAAGGTTGGTGCCCAGCTCATTACCAGGTCAAGACTGAGCCATATATAAGAATTAAGGTCAACGTAAAGGACTGGGATAGGCTGGAGGTCAAGATTATAAACTGAGGTCAAGACAGGGGGGAGTGAGATCGAGGTTAAGAATAAGATCAGTGCTGATGAAGAGGTCAGCAATCAAGAATGAGACACCAAAAGAGCAGAGGTTCCAATCTCCAAAAACCTTGAAACATCTCTGGCTTCCAGAATAATCAGCCGTTTGTATACAAACCACATTTCTTTTTATTCCTCTTGGTATTTGGCAGAAAGCCTTTGCAGATTAGATGTCTAACAATTTCTAATGCACAATAAATGAAAATACAAAATGAAAAAAAAAAAAAAAGAATGAGACAGAGCAAAAACTGAGACCAAACCAAGTGTTCATCCAGAGGGGAAGGGATGAAGAGACTGGTATTACACAGTGCAATGCCACTGAACAATATGCGAAAAATCATGGTGTTGAATCCCTCAACAACACGGATAAACCTCAAAGGAAAAAAGCCAGACACAAACAGCAAATGCTGTATGATCCCACTCGTGAAAATCCACGAGAGGCAAAATAATCCATGATGCGAAAAAAAAAAAAAGAGCAGAGACTGCGAGTTGTGGCCTGATGGAGAAGGTGCGTAAAGGAATCTCATGGGTTGATGGTAAAGTTCCCTCTCCTGTGTGAGGGCAAAGTGCACTGATATCTACAACTGAGTCTGAAATGCATTAAGAAAGATGGGTTAAAGGTGGGTAGATGGACAGATATGGGATAAAGCAAATATACCTATGCTATTTATAGACTCTAGACAGCAGATATTTACAGGCATTCACTATAAAAATCATTTCAATTTCTCTTTGGGCTTGAAATTTTTTGAAATAAGATGTTGGGAAAAATAAGAATGAAGCAGAGGCAGGGGTTGGCCAGTTGCTCTTTCTAAGCCCTGTGGTCAGTGGTTCCCACCATATCCCAAGCCGCTACCTCCCCCCAGGCTCCCAGCTTGTGGCCTCACCATGGCGGTGATCTCATTAAAGGACTGCAGGTTTTCCACAATGCGGGACTTGTGGGCGGGCTCCACTCGGGCGAAACAGCGGGCTGTGCGGCAGGCATGGCGCTGCTGCTCGGGGCTGAGGTCATCGAATTCACGGCCTGTGTAGGCCTTGCCCTCCACGTCCTCCATGTCCTTGAAGATGCCAAGCCGGCGGCAGATGGCCACGGCCGTGCCTTTGTTGTCCCCTGTGATCATGACCACACGGATGCCTGCCTGGTGGCAGCGTGCAATGCAGGCAGCCACCTCGGGCCTCGGAGGGTCCAGCATACCCACGCAGCCCACGAAGGTCAGGTCCGTCTGTAGGGAGGGGGCAGATGCCAGCGGGGCCTGGACCCATCCTCAACCTGCCACCTGCCCAGCGCTGCAGGCAGACACGCGGGCCCGGGGCCCCAACACCCACCTCCTACTGCACACCCACCTCATATTGCAGGTGGACACACAGCCTTGGGGTCCCAGCACCCACCTCGTACTGCACAAACTTGCTGCAGTCATCCAGTTGCATGTCCTCCTTTCTCGGGGGCATGTCTCGGGTGGCCAGTGCCAAGCAGCGCAGTGTGTCCAAACCTGAGCCCCAGTCCTTGACCTTGGCCAGGATCTGCTCCCTGGAGGTGGTGTCCAGGGGTACCGTGAGGCTCCCCACACGGACTGAGCTGCAGCGCTCAATCACACTCTCAGGAGCCCCCTGCAGGAGCGGGACAGGGGAGGAGATAACTCGGTCAGTCGGGACCACTCCCCTCCCTCCTGCTTAACTGTGAGTTGAGGCCTAGATCTCAGGTAAGGTCGCCCAAGGGGACACACAAAAAGAGACACAACAGAATCCATCTTTAAGAAGGTTGGTGCAGGAACCAAGTGGGCCACACTGTGAGAGAGCCCAGAGGGTACGGGGGGCTCACATAGAGTGTGATGCAGTGTGAAGCCCCCAGCAGAACGTCCCCCTACCCCGGCAATTAGCCTGCAGCTGAGAAGGCCTGACGCAGCATTCTGGGGGACAGGGTGGGAATGGCACCCTCCTGCAGACCCCGCTGCCCTGCCAGGCTGGTGCTGCCACGATTCCGGTTCCGTAGGGTACTCTGCATCAGGAAGTGGGCTGAGCCCTGCTGGGGGACCAGAAACAGGGCCCAGCTGAGGGTGTGGGGGGGTGTGGCTCTGGAGGGTAGTCGTGGGATGCCAGGCTTCTCACTGGCCTTGGGGCCTCACCCTGGACCTCATCCCAGGCCTGGAAAGAACCTCTGAATCCTCCACCAGTGCCTCCTCCCTCTCCCCAAAAGGTACCCCAAACACTAGGGGGGTTTTGTTTGTTTTTTGTGGCCAAGCCACAGGGCATGCGGGATCCTAGCTCCTCGACCAGGGATGGAACCTGAACCTCCTGCAGTGAAAATGCAGAGTCTCAACCACTGGAATGTCAGGGAAGTCCCTTGATATACATACATACAATCTATATGTATATATACATATGTGAATATATATATATAATGTATGTACACATATGGTCAAACACTAGGTATTTTAAGAAGCCCAAACTCCCAATACAGAAGCTTTTTGTTTTAAAACAGGTTAAAACCCCCCACTGCAGGTTTTAAAGCAGATTTTAAAGATTTTGCTTTAATCTGACTCCTACTTCAGATTCAAAAATCAGTGACAGGAAGGACTATGGACGAGAGTCTGGATGGAGCTGTTTCTTTTCCTCCTTAGGACTGTTTCCAAGACACAAAGCACCAAGTGTGGACACCAACCACTTCAACAGTCCCCATCAGAAGCAAAAGGGCTCCTGAGGCAGTCCAGCCTGACCCGCTATTCAGATGGGGATCAAAGCCCACGTGGGAGCACGGTGGCCCCGAGGTCATGCGGCAAGGCCGTGCCTCTCAGATCAGACCTGGGACCACAGGGAGGGGCAGGCCTCAGCATCTGGCCTGAGTTTCACCTGCCCAACACCAGGTCCCCCTCCCAGTTCCCCGTGGCAGGCTGACCACCCTCACTCTGGAGGCATCCCTTTGCCGAGGGTCTCCCACCTCCCCCAGTGTCCCACAGCTGCAGGCTCTGGCTTGTCAGAGGACTGGAGAGCAGGCCCCTGGGGATTCCAGGTGTGCAGAGGCCCCAGGCCGGTCGGGCAGGCCCACCTTCACAAACATTTTGCTGCCCTGGGCTGCCAGGCCAGGGCGGGTGGGCGTGCAGTACACTGACATGGACTTCCGGTCTCGGGAGAACTCCAGGGTGAATTCCTTCTCCATCAGCTGCTTGATGACCTGCGGGGCCCGGGAAGGTCAAGGCGTGAGGGGCAGGGCCAGAGATCCTGGCTGCTTCCTCACCAGCTGCTCGATCCTGTGAAGAGCCTCTTGCTCCCTACACAGTGGTGAATCTATCCTTCTCTAACCCCGACATTCAAGGCCTCCATCTCCCTCTCCAGCCCCAGAAATGCCCCAAAGTTGCCATTTCCTGACGAGGCTGGGTAATTTCTGACTCCAAGTCCTTGCCCACACTCAGCTGTTCCTCTCTTTTCTCCCTAGACCAGTCTTACTAGGTAGACATCTGAGGTCCTTCCTCCTCCCAGAAGCCTCCCAGGACTTCTTTCCCCTCTCTCCCTTCTCCCTTCTCCAGAAGCCCCAGCCACACAGACTGTGGTCAAGCCCCCCATGGTGCTCACCGCGTTGCAGGCGCCAGCTCGCTCCACCCGGGAGAGAGCCTGCAGGTCCGTGTCAAAAACATTCATCTTCTCCACCAGGCACGTCAGTGCCGTCTCTGTGGCCTCTCCCACCTTCTCATACACACCTTTGGTCTGGGGGGCTCAGGCACAGGGAGTGAGGGTCAGGGCGGCCCCGGTCTCGCCTCCCCCTCAGTCCCTGACCCTTGGGGCTCCCAGGCACTGCTGCTTCCCTCCCTCTTCCCTCCCTGAGGCCTCTTATGCTCCTGGCTCCACCACTCTTCATGGGCTCACAACAGCCAGTGCCCACCGAGGTCACTGCTACCTCCCTCTTGAGCTCCACGCCCACTCATGCAGTCGCTGCCTGTTGGACCTGATTCCCTTCCGACCCTCAGTCTACCTCCATCTCTCTGTATGTGCCACTCCAGTGACTGTTCCAGCCAGAATGGCAGCTAGAAGCTACCTGAGCTCTTCCCTCTTTCACCTAACTGGTCACCAAGTCCCAGGATTTGGGCTCCAAACTCTCTCCAGCCCATGCCTACTCCCCTCTTCCTGAAGCCCCAGCCAGGACTCAGCTGACACTCCTCGGGCCCAGATGACCACACAGGGCTCCCTGGCCCTGGTCTTGTCCAGTCTGTTCTGTCCTCCACACTGAGACCCAGGTGATCTTCTGTGAATGCAGATCTGACCATATCACTCCCCTGCTCTAAACCCTTTGCTGTCTGTCTGCTGCCCTCAGCTGGGCATCAGACTGACTTGGTCTGGCCAAGTGCCCCCACTCAGGGGCAAAGAGCCTCCCAAATGCACCATCCTTCTGCTCCAGCCACAAGGAAGAGTTCATTGCCTAGATCACATCAGGTTATAGTGGCCTGTGGGCCGTTTCTGGGCTGTGCCTTTTGCTTTAAACACTTCTAGTGATTGTCCCCTAAACCTCTTCTCCCAGGTATCCCTGGCCTTTCTACCTTTTACATTACAGTCCCCCACAGCCCAAGAGCCCCAGAGCAAGGTTCTAAAGCCAAACTGAGGAAGAAGGTGGGGGAGCAGCATGGAGTGGACGGGGATGGCAGTGCTCCTGGGGTGTGGCACTCCCAAGGGGAAGGGACTTCCAATCCTGGGAGCTTGGATACTCTCGGAGAAAGGTCTGTTCTGAGCGCCTGGATACCAGGGAAATCACTGAAAATGGGTAGGGGCCCACCTCGTTGTAGTCCAGTGCTGAATCATTGCACAGGGCACAGATGGTCGCCAGCTCCACCAGCCCATCATACTGCCCGCAGCGCACTCGCCGCTCTCCCTGACGCCTGTGGAGCCAGAGCGGTCAGAACTGGGTTCTTGGCCCCGCCCCTGGGCGACGCCCAGTATGTTGGCCGCGCCCCCACGAGGCCAATGACAACTCTCAGTTGTCCTAAGTAGCCCCACCCACCCGTAAACCCCGCCCACTTGGGCCCCTTCGCCATGCACTCACACTTCGCCCTCCGGGGCATACGTGGTGCCCGAGACAGTGAACTCGTGCAAACGGCAGGCACCCGCTCTGGCCTCGGCTACCACGAACATCTGGGGGCACAAGGGTGTGCTCATGTGTTTTTCAAACCCTTGTTTCAGAACCCCTAGTAGGACTGTTCAAAGGAAGTCCTACTAGGGATTCTAGCAGGTCACGCAAGCTGGTGCCCCCAACCCTGTGGCAGCCTCTGGTGCGCTTCTGTCGGGGACTAAGGTCTCAGACACAGAGCGTGGGTTTCCAGGGTTTTATGGGAGCAGGGGTGAGACAGGAGTGACCAGGGGGCCTGGGAGAATGGGAAACCCACAGCCTTCAGCATCACCCCACCCACTCCTCTACCCCAGAGACCTGCTGGAGTCTCAGCCAGACTCCCTGGAGCATGTGGGCAGCAGCCCAGGATCTGGGATCCAGTGCCAAGGAATGAATAATTCCTGCCTGGGCCCTTCCCAGGTCACTGGAGCCGGTGTATCGGGTGACAGGCACTGACCACAGAGTGTCACGGTGGAGCAGGATTAAAACCTGGGTCCAGGCCCGGCTTGGCTCAGATGCTCAGGCTGTACTTGACCCTCCCCCATTTCCTTTATGGTCACCTGGCAGGGTTTGCACACCCAAACTTCAGATGAGGAAACTGAGGTTCACAGATGGCCTGTGAGGCCTGGCAGGACCCCACGTGTCCAAATGATGCATGTCCAGCCAGGCTTTGCTACTCTGCCCCAGGAAAACCACGGGACTGGTTTTCTCCATGTCACTTAGTGCTTTGCTTCCCATCATGGGACAGCGCACATATTCCCTCCTCCATCTCTGGAGTCGGGCAGTGGCCCAGAGAGGTAGCCCAGCCCGCCAAGCATCACACAGCAACACCCAAGGAGGCTGCAGCGACTCACCCGGCAGACCGACATCTGATTGGTGGTGAGCGTGCCTGTCTTGTCCGAGCAGATGACCGAGGTGCAGCCCAGGGTCTCCACAGAGGGCAGACTCCGCACAATGGCATTCTTGCGGGCCATGCGCCGTGTGCCCAGTGCTAGGCAAGTAGTGATGACAGCCGGGAGGCCCTCGGGGATGGCAGCCACAGCCAGGGCCACAGCGATCTTGAAGTAGTAGACAGCACCTCGAAGCCAGGAGCCGCCGTGGGCAGGATCGGCAAAGTGACTGATGTTAATGACCCACACGGCCATGCAGATCACGGAGATGGCACGAGACAGCTGCTGCCCAAACTCATCCAGCTTCTGCTGCAAGGGCGTCCGCTCTGGCTCCACGGCAGCCATCTGACTGCGGATCTTACCCAGCTCGGTGTGCAGGCCTGTGGCCACTGCCACACCCACCGCCTTGCCCGATGCAATGTTGGTGCCCTGGCCAAGGGAGGGATAAGCAAAGGGGCTGGTTGGCACCTCAGCAGGGGACCAGGACCCCTGACCCCTTCAGGCTGGGATGAAGGCTCGCTTCCCGCTCCTTGGCTTTCTTTTTCTCCGTGTCACTTAGTGCTCCCAGACAGATGCAGGTATGTAGTCTCGAGTTATGACTGTCATCGCCTTGACAGTGTCAGCTCTATGAAGGCAGGGACTTGGTTTGGTGCCACATTCCCAGTGCCAGCATGGGATATGGCACAGGGGCAGCAACAGCTGATATTGACAGCACAGCGCAGCACCAACCCATTAAAATGAGGATCATTTACAACCAAAACAGCCACAGAGGGGTCCTGCCGTGATCTCAGGTAAACAGTTTTAAACAGTATTTACGGAAGAATCGAGAAAATCTGAGCTTAAGTACATCCATTCCCAAGGCCCCAGTAAGATCCCCAAGCCCCGATGCAAGGGCTGGCCAGCATGAGCCTGCGTGTCCTCTCCTGTAAAATGGTCCAGCAGAGGCGAGAGAACAGCTCTTAAGAGGAGGCTCATAACGCATCCCCTTCAGATGGGTGCCCCGTGCCAAGGCTGGAGAGGTGGGTGCTGGCAGCTTCAGTATCTCTTCAGCTCCTGCCCCCACATACAGGCCCCTCTGCTAAGGAAGGGCTTCCCAGGTGGCACTAGTGGTAAAGAATCTGCTTGCAATGCAGAAAACCCAGGTTTGACTCCTGGATGAGAGAAATCCCCTGCAAGAGGAAATGGCATCCCACTCCAGTATTCTTGCCTGGGAAATCCCATGGACAGAGGAGCCTGGTGGGCTACAGTCCAGGGGGTCGCAAAGAGTTGGACATGACTGAGCGACTCAACACATACGCACTGCCAAGGAAATGACCTGCAGTTAGCCAGAGCGCCCTCCTTAAAAGTTTCTTGTGACGGCTGCTGATGCCTGAGCATGCCACTTGGTGTTCCCTCCCCACCCAAAGCAGCTTATCCAAGGCTTCCGGGCACCTTGGTGGGGCGCTCTCCTCAAGCAGAGCTGCAGGTGAGTATCACTTTCTCCCTTTCTGTTCACTTCTGGCGACATCTGATAACTTGGCACCCAAGGCCACTGCCAATTGGCTTGACCACTCTTTGTGGCCTCTGTGCTCGGCTTCAGGCTGTTACTAGGCAGCCCATGAGCATCACTGGTTAGGTCTCTCTGGGGCCACAGGGGCTGATCCCTTCCCCCAGAGCTGAACCCCATCACTCTCCCTGAGCAGACACTCTCTCTGGTGTCTTGTCTTAGGGATCAGTTTTCTTATCTGAGAAACGAATGGTTCCTGACATCCTCCACCATTCTGGCAATGCTCCTCTCTCTAGAGGATTCTGTTGAATGTCTATACACAAGCTCTGCCCTTCTCTAGCTTAAAGCAGGATAAGCCTAGCAGGTAGTAGAAAAACTCTGGGGTCAGATGGCCAAGTCCACATCCCAGCTCTGACGCTCACTGGCGTGTGACCTTGGGAAACTTACTTAACTTCTCGGTGCCTGTTTCCTTGCTGGAAAATGCAGACAAGTATACTTATTTCAAAGGCAATCCAAGCATAAAATAAATTAATACAGGTAAAGGTCTTAGAACAGGGCCAAGCACACAGCCTCCACTCAACACGACTATTATTATTACTAGAAATTTTCACGTATTCTCAATGATTGTGAGGTTCTTTCCCATAGGGCTTTAACTGATTCATCTAAATGCTATTATTTTTATTATAAGGCACTTACAGAAAACAGCATGTTCTTCTTGTCCTGGTTGACAGCTCTGGGGTCTGGGATGGCATCTGTGTGCTTGGTCACAGATACAGATTCACCTGAATGTAGAATCAGAAATGAGAAGCCCAGGACTTCCCTGGTGGTCCAGTGACTGAGACGTCTCACTCCCCTTTGCAGGGTGCCTGGGTTCAGTCCCTGGTCGGGGTACTAGATCCCACGTGCCGCAAGTAAAGATCAAAATCACAACTAAGACCCAGTGTATACAAATACATACATACAGACAGAAATATTTTTAAAAAGAAACAAGAAGCCCCATGTGAAGTCCTCCCATCCCCTGGCCTCTGGGCCTCACCAGTCAGGATGGACTGGTCCACTCTCAGCGTGGTTGACTTGATGTCAATGAGACGGAGGTCGGCAGGGACTTTGTCTCCCACTGTGGAGGGAGAACGGCTTGGCTGAGAGTAGCTCTGGGCACCCCTTCCCAGGAAAGCCAGCAGGGCTCCCAGAAGCCAAGGCCAGGGCTGGAAGGCAAGGCTGAACTGTCCCCTGGCTTACAGTCCCCTTATTCATCCAATGGGGTTCTGCAGCTAAAGAGCTGCAGAGGGATCCAACAGCCCCCCTTACAACGTACAGTCAGAAAGAGAAGGGTGGGCTCATTAGTGTCTCAATGCAAGAATACCCCGAAGCACCTGCCACTTCCACGATGTCTCCAGGGACGATGTCCCGGGCACGGATGCGCTGCACACCCTTTCGGTCCGCGCGGATCACCTTGCCCATCTCAGGCTCATACTCCTTGAGGGCCTCGATGGCACTCTCCGCGTTGCGTTCCTGCAGAGGCAGGAAGGCTATCTATCTCCGCTGGCCCTAGCAGGCCACCCCCTTGGAAGGCCATCCCTTGGGGCCTGGGATGGATCTGCAAGCAGAAGGACCTGCAGGGTTCCAGGACCAGGTGAAGGTGACACCTAGCGGCTAGGAGACCCCAGGAAGCAGCCACACCCCCGAGTCTCCCACCTGCCACACGCCCACGATCGCATTGGCCACAAGGATCAGCATAATGACCAGGGGCTCCACGAAGGCTGTCGTGGTCTCCTCGCCCTCCTCAAACCAGGCCAGGACCTGTCGGGATCAGAGCTGGTGAGTGGCAGCTACGCCATGGGCCAGGGTCTACCTGCCATTTCCTGTGTACTCTGGGTCCGTCCACTCCTGTTTGGGAGGAAGTACCTCTGGGGAGCCCTGGATTTGAGAGGTCTGCTCTCAGAAGGCCTTGGCTTGGTTACTACTCCCTTCAGGTACTGACCGCCACAGCCCACGTCCCACTCCACCCACTCTCAGGGTCGTGGGGCCACTGGTGGCTTGACTGTGGTTCTCCAAGTGTGGGGCCCAGAACACCAGCAGCAGCACCTGGGAAACTGTTAGAAATGCAAAGTCCTGGGGTCCGTCCCAGACCTGCTGAGTCAGAAACTGGGGTGGACCCCAGAAGTCTGTGTTTGAAGCCGCCCAGGTGATCCTGTTACAATCTCAGGTTCATGGCCCTCTGCTCAGGGACCACGGTCAGAGGACCAGCCAGAGCCCAGGCCTGGAGGCGGGAGACCTGGTTCCAGTCTGTTTCCACCTCCTGGCCCAAGTGGGTACTTATCATCCTCTCCAGGCCTCTGTGTGTCCATCTGTTCTGAGGAGGGGGTAACAGAACCCTTTTGGCTTGGCTGTATTGGGCACCAGCCTGGATAGACTTTTCTAGGAGTCCTCAGTTTCCAAGGGACAGTGAGTGGCCAGGATGGTCAGACTTAGCTGGCTGGGCCCCTGCCGGCTGGAGGGGAGGGCTGGGAGCAGGAGTCACAACCACCCTCTGGACTACATTCCCTGCATGACCCTTGGTCTCTGCAGCTCTGCCACCAATGCCCCCCTCCCCACTGCTCCACCCTGGGCCCATGGCCCTGCGGGTCCAGAAGGAGTCTAGGCTGAGGACATGGGGGGCAGCAATGGGGAGCAGCAGCCAGGAGGCAGCTGCGGGAGGCTGAGGTCTGAAGTCTCTCTGAGGAGCCATGGAAGGTACTGCATGCGCTCTCAGCCCGGGGGGTTCGCCCCCCAGGAACATTCGGCAATATCTGTAGACTTGACTGTCACAACCATGGGGTGCTAATGGCATCTGGTGGGCAGAGGCCAGGGATGCTGCTGAACACTCTCCAGTACACAGGATGGTCCCTGCCTCAGAGAAACGTCTGGTCCAAGAAGCCAACGGTGCTGATGCTGAGAAACCCTGCACTAAGGCAGGGAGGGGTGGAGTCAGATGTGCTTTTGCAAGCTCACTGAAAACTAGGGTGGAAGAGGGGCTGGAGGGGACAGCTGAGAGCCAGGAGTTCACTGTGGGGGCTGCAAGGGTTTGGGCAAGGGCATGGGGTGGGTGAAGAATTGATGCTTTCAAACTGTGGTGCTACAGAAGTCTCTTGAGAGTCCCTTGGACTGCAAGGAGATCAAACCAGTCAATCCTAAAGGGAATCAACCCTGAACATTCACTGGAAGCTGAAGCTGAAGTAGCTGCAGCTACTATTCACAACCTCCAATATTTTGGCCACCTGATGCGAAGAGCCAACTCATTGGAAAAGACTCTGATGCTGGGAAAGATTTGAGGGCAGGAGGAGAACGGGGTGACAGAGGATGAGATGGCTGGATGGCGTCACCAACTCAATGGACATGAATTTGAGCAAACTGGGAGATATTATCGAAGGATAGTGGAGCCTGGCATGCTGCAGTTCATGGGGTCACGAAGAGTCAGACACGACTGAGAGACTGAACAACAAAGCGGGTGGAGAGGGGCCCAGGGATGCCCACAGCTGAGAGAACAGCCCTGTGGCTCAGAGCCTGGGCCCCTGAGCACTGCCTGGACCCGCTCCCCGGCCCAGGCTGCCTGATGCCGTGGGAAAGGGCTACTTACGAAAGAGACCAGGGCAGCCAGCAGCAGGATTCGAACCAGGAGGTCCTCGAACTGTTCCAGCACGAGCTCCCACAGAGACTTCCCTGGGAACGGGAGTGCTGCATGAGGGCTGGGCTCCTGACCAGCTGACCGGTCGTGTGCATGCGGAGCTGCAGTGGCCCACTCCCTCCCTCCCATTTGAAGATGAAGAACCCAAGGCCCTGAGAGGCACAGACGGGCAACGCTGGGGGCTCAGCCAGGCCCCACCGCCTGGGAGGGGAGGACACCGCCTGACGGTGACTGGCCCGGGGTGTCATCTGGTGCCCTTGCAGGCGGCCCTGGCCCCAGCCTCACCTTCCTCGGTCGGGAGTTCTGCAGATCCAGGCAGCCACAGAAGCCATGAGGAGACAAGAAATGACTGGGTTACTGAGCAGAGTCTGAGCAGTCCCCTCCCTGCGGTGCCCAGCAGAACCCCCACGATGGGCAGGACACATTCCCCCCAGGTCTCTGAGGTCACAGAACATGTGGTTTGTGCC
>SJYX01022008.1:203569-316605 GCA_006410675.1 Oreotragus oreotragus
TGGTCTGGTATTCCCATCTCTTTCAGAATTTTCCACAGTTTATTGTGGTCCACATAGTCAAAGGCTTTGGCATAGTCAATAAAGCAAAAATAGATGTTTTCCTGGAACTCTTTTGATTTTTCCATGATCCAGCGGATGTTGTCAATTTGATCTCTGGTTCCTCTGCTTTTTCTAAAACCAGCTTGAACATCAGGGAGTTCACGGTTCACGTATTGCTGAAGCCTGGCTTGGATAATTTTGAGCATTACTTTACTAGCGTGTGAGATGAGTGCAATTGTGCAGTAGTTTGAGCATTCTTTGGCATTGCCTTTCTTTGGGATTGGAATGAAAACTGACCTTTTCCAGTCCTGTGGCCACTGCTGAGTTTTCACATGAGTCAGTTCCTTAAAATAAATCTCTCTGTACCTCCTGTGTTGTTTTCTGGATAACCCTAATACAAGGAGAATATGGTGTAGTGAATTACTGCCTCTCCCAGGGGAGGGCTGGTTCATCCAGGCAGTCATTGAGGCTGAACATGTAGTCAGCCTGAATACCGGGGGATAACTTGGGTTGGGGCTGCTGCTGCTGCTGCTGCTAAGTCGCTTCAGTCGTGTCCGACTCTGTGCGATCCTGTGGACGGCAGCCCACAGGCTCCCCCGTCCCTGGGATTCTCCAGGCAAGAACATGGGAGTGGGTTTCCATTTCCTTCTCCAATGCATGAAAGTGAAAAGTGAAAGTGAAGTTGCTCAGTTGTGTCCGACTCTTAGCGACCCCATGGACTGCAGCCCACCAGGCTCCTCCATCCATGGGATTTTCCAGGCAAGCGTACTGGAGTGGGGAGCCATTGGGAGCTCCATAATTGCCAGTCATCCCAAATAAATGTGAACTCTATGAGTGTGATTGGCCTACAAAAAAAGCTTTCAGAATTGTAGTGATTTCCTCTGGAAAACAAGGCATGGAGCTTTAGAAAGCACCCACACCCATCCCTTATGCCCATAAGGGCCCTGGGCTTTGGTCTTGAGGTTTCCACAGCCTCGTGGAAGCATCCATGTCACCAAGGGGGATCATTCTCAACACAAGGTCTCCCACCCCAGCGGACGATCCCCACATCTAGGGGGAAGAGGGCTTCCTTCTTTCTGACACCAGCCTCAGAAGATTTGAGACGCTTCTCATTTCCCTCTCTCCTCAGTTTTCCCAGCTTGGAAGCTCTATCTTCCATGAATTCATCCATGACCCTCACATACAAAGAAGGGAAATTATTAACACTTAATTATGATTAAGTAGAAGCAAGAAAAATGCTTAAATACACAGAGTGAAAAAATAGAATCTGAAATGATGTCTATACTGTGATTACAATTATGAAACATTTATGCAAATGAATGAAAGACTGTAAAGTAATCATGGAAGATACAAACAGAAATTGTTAAAGACGTGAAAGTGTGGTGAGTCCTCCTCTCCTGTAACAAAAGCTTGTTACACATTGGTATTGTCGCTCTTCAGTCAAAATGAAATAAGGGCTGTTTTGCCTGAGGAAGACAAGGTTGGTTGTCTCTACTGGGCTTGTTTCTTACCTCCGGATCTCCTGGAACCAGAAACTAGAATCTCAGCAGGTGCCAAACCATGTTTGTACCTATAAGCAGCATCTCATTTAACCACTGCCCTAATCTGTGTGGAGAAGGCAATGGAAACCCACTCCAGTATTCTTCCCTAGAAAATCCCATGGACAGAGGAGTTTGGCAGGCTACAGTGCACAGGGTCACAAAGTGTCAGACATGACTGATCGACTGAGCATGCATGCTAATTCTGTAAGGGAGATATCATTGTGTAACACCAGATCTCAAAATCCATGTGTCAGCTGGGTTGGTTCCTTCTGGAGTTTCTGAGGGAAAGTCTACTCTGAGTCTCCCTCCTAGTTTCTGGTGGTTGACAACAGTCCTTGGCGTCCGCTGGCTTGTAGTCATGCCACTTCAATCGCTGTCCTTGCATTTTTATGGCATTCTCTCTGTGTGTGTATGTGTGCATCTTCATGTATCTTATCTTCTTATGAGAAATATAGCCATACTGGCTTAGAGGCCACCTTAATCCAGTGTGACCTCATTTTAATTTGCTTACATCTACAATGACCCTATTTCCCAATAAGCTCATGTTCACAGGCACCAAGGGCTAGGACCTCAGTATCTTTCCAGGAGACAAAATTTAACCCCCAACCACGGATGTCAAACCCAGGTCTCTGTGCAACCAAAGCTGCGTGCTGGGGTGGGACACTCAGAAATCTTGACAGTACAATTAGAGATTTTTATTGGTACAAAATGAGGCAACACATAAGAGAATATCATTGTAATCATCTTGAAAACGCATGCTGGATAAATGGTGCATTAATAAAAAACATCACAAATAGCCCAGAAAATATTTAAATAGGCAGTGACCAAAGTAATATAAAAAACGGACAATTTAAACACAGTAGGTTGTAGCACATCTGGGCTCATAAAAAGAGAATTTTTTAAAAACTGAATTTAACTTTTAACTGGTACTAAACTGATGACTAAAAGCTGTTGACAACCTCTTCCTGTTAAGGAAAGCAAGTTTAATTTGGTGGTAAGTAAACATAACGTCCATTATATATAAAAATAATTTATTCATCCCTTTTGTCCCAGGGCAAATCATGAAATAGATTTACACACACACACAGTAATTACAAAGAGAACAACATGGGCAACTTAGTGTTAGAGAAGATGAGAGTCAATTGTAATTTGTACATTTTTCTCTCAAGTATTTTTCAGCTCTGACAATCATTTCCATGATTTAGATTTAATCACTTGATCCTAATTTTTGCTGCAAAAATCAAAATCAAAATAAATAATTTAATGTACTGACTGCACTGTATGAACATTGCTCTTTACATTATCTAAATTCAAAATCTCTGCCACAAGACAAGAAAATTAAATTTTCTCATTGTTAAAAATGATTAGAATAATTCAGCAGAATGCCTCCAGGATATGGTTTCTCTAATTACCTTGTATCCTGAATTCTTAATTAATTATATTCTGAGACAAGAAAAAGTCCCATTGTGCTCAGAGCTCATCCTGAGCCTTTTTCCATGCTAGGTGAATTATTTACACAGTAAATCTTATCACTGCATTTCAGTTTTGTGCCTGAAGTTGCTGCCCTTTTGGTCATTTTAATATCATTCCTCTCAGAGTCAATTTCCTACCATTTAGAACAAACATCCAGACCTTTAGCACCGCACCCCCCCACACACAAGACCTTGACGCCTGTCACTGAATTCCTTTGTGACCTAGTTAAGTGACCATTTTTTCCTGGGTCACATGAATGATACAGCCTTGAAATCTCTGCCTGGAGAAGGCGCTCCTGAAATTGGCCAGGGCCTCGCCTTCATCAGAAAGTGAGTGGCCAAGATAGAGACAAGCCTCCACACAGATGGGCATCCACATCAAAGCCCTGTGCCTCCTATCTGTGCAAAACACATTTATTTAAATAAGATGATGGATAACGCTCCAAAGAGTTTTCCTGCAAAGCTAGACTCCGGAGAACACCTGCGCGTTAAACTCAAAAGGATTTTTCTTTTGTTATGAATAGCTTTAATCATTATTAACTGAACTGTTCCTCCAGCTGCCACTAGTTGGAGCTCTTGGAAATGATGAAAGCGGCTTCTATACAGAAGGACCTGGATGAAAATTAGGAAAAATCATCTGTGTCTACGATTTGAGTACTTCGTATTTGTCTCTCTTTGCATGCATTACATCATTGTCTTCCTGTAACCTGCCTGTCTTACAGATGAAGCAGCTGAAGCGCAGAGTGACTAAGTAACTCACCCAAGTTCACACAGCTGGTATGTATCAGAGTCTGAATCAAAAGTCCAGCCAAGCTTCCCACACATTCGCGTACAGATGTATGTATCACTTGGAGAACTTGTTAACAAATAGATTCTGATTCAGTGGGGCCGGGATTCTGTGTTTCTAGCAGGCTCCTTGGTGAGATCAATCGTGCTGGTCCCTGGACCACTGTCTGAGGAGCAGGATGCATGCATGCTAAGTCGCGACCGATTCTGTGCGACCCCATGGGCTGTAGCCTACCAGGCTCCTCTGTCCATAGGATTCTCCAGGCAGGAATACTGGAATGAGTTGCTGTGCCCTCCTGCAGGGAATCTTCCAGCCCCAGGGATCGAGCCCGCACCTTCTGTATTGCCAGCAGATTCTTTACTGCTGAGCCACTGGGGAAGCCCAAGGAGCAGCGTGGTAGAGCCTAACTTCACAGCCTCTAAGGGAATTATCATAGTTTCTGTCAATGGTACTTTTTTGTTTCCAGCTGATGAAAGCCCTTATGAAAATCCATGCTTTAAGACTGCCTTTGAGCTTTTCTACATTGCAGATATAAACAATCTCAAAGTTAAAGTTTGTGGAATCACAAAGGGTCAGATGTGGCCTGATGTTATGAGAACCTCAGCATTCAAACTTTATAAAACCTGCTTACATTTTTTTTGCTAACATCTGTCTTGCTGGGACCCTCCTGTTGGAATGCACGGCCTGAGAGCCGGACATTTGGCATTTCAGTGAGAAGGAGCTCTTGGTGGTTCTGCTAATCAGCTGTCTGGCCTCCTCAGAGGGCCCTGCCCTGAACAGGCCGAGAAGAGAGGCACGCGAGACAGTGTTTACAGATGATATCGAGACCCAATGGGTTGGTGCTCATGCAGGCAGCAAGTTTGTTTGCTCAGTTGCCAAGTCGTGTCTGACTCTTCACAACCCCATGGACTGCACGTCAGACTTCCCTGTCCCTCATCATCTCCCAGAGTTTGTTCAAGTTGATGTCCATTGCATCAGTGATGTCATCCAACCATCTTCTCTGTCGTCCCCTTCTCCTTCTGCCTTCAGTCTTTCCCAGCATCAGGGTTTTTTCCAATGAGTTGGCTGTTTGCATCAGGTAGCTAAAGTATTAGAGCTTCAGCTTCAGCATCAGCAGTTATCATGGCAGTGCCTAACCTGATCTCCTGAGAATCTGGAGCAGCAGTATGGCTTCCAGAACAGAGGCCAGCTCTATGCACCTGGTGGAGAGAGTAAGTTATAAGTTGCTACATATTGGGTATTACTGTTGGTGGAATGGGGCTTTCCAGGTGGCACTAGTGGGAAAAAACCCGCCTGCCAGTGCAGGAGACATAAGAGACATAGGCTTAGTTCCTGGGTTGGAAAGATCCCATGGCAACCCACTCCAGTATTCTTGCCTGGAGAATCCCATGGACAGAGGAGTCTGGCAGGCTACAGTCCATAGGGTCTCAAAGAGTTGGACATGACTGAAGCGACTTAGCAGGCATGCATTGGTGGGATTATTATTTGATGAAACCATTTTGAAAGCAATTAAAATGGGAGAAAGGTTCAGACTTAAAAGTGGAGGTCTTCTTTGACTTAAAAAATTCTGCTTGCAGAAATCCATTCTTCAGGAATCTTAACATGTGTACACATTTATACAAGAATATTCATGGGAGTCTTGTCTGTAATATCCAAACATTAAAGCAGTCAGTCTAGAAGGGAATGATTGATTTATATGTGGAATCTAAAAAACACAAGGAATGAATGAATATAACAAAATAGAAACACATTCACAGATATAGAGAACAAACTAGTATGGAGAGGGAGGGAGAAAGGGGCAAGGTAGGGGTGTGGAATTAAGAGATTAAAACTGAGACATCTGTATGCAGGTCAGGAAGCAACAGTTAGAACTGGACATGGAACAACAGACTGGTTCCAAATAGGAAAAGGAGTCCATCAAGGCTGTGTATTGTCACCCTGCTTATTTAACTTATATGCAGAGTACATCGTGAGAAACGCTGGGCTGGAAGAAACACAAGATGGAATCAAGATTGCCAGGAGAAATATCAATAACCTCAGACACCACTCTTATGGAAGAAAGTGAAGAGGAACTAAAAAGCCTCTTGATGAAAGTGAAAGAGGAGAGTGAAAAAGTTGGCTTAAAGCTCAACATTCAGAAAACGAAGATCATGGCATCCGGTCCCATCATTTCATGGGAAATAGATGGGGAAACAGTGGAAACAGTGTCAGACTTTATTTTTCTGGGCTCCAAAATCACTGCAGATGGTGACTGCAGCCATGAAATTAAAAGATACTTACTCCTTGGAAGAAAAGTTATGACCAACCTGGATAGTATATTCAAAAGCAGAGACATTACTTTGCCAACAAAGGTCCGCCTAAGTCAAGGCTATGGTTTTTCCTGTGGTCATGTATGGATGTGAGAGTTGGACTGTGAAGAAGGCTGAGCACTGAAGAATTGATGCTTTTGAACTGTGGTGTTGGAGAATACTCTTCAGTATCCCTTGGACTGCAAGGAGATAGAACCAGTCCATTCTGAAGGAGATCAACCCTGGGATTTCTTTGGAAGGAATGATGCTAAAGCTGAAACTCCAGTACTTTGGCCACCTCATGCGAAGAACTGACTCATTGGAAAAGACTCTGATGCTGGGAGGGATTGGGGGCAGGAGGAGAAGGGGACGACAGAGGATGAGATGGCTGGATGGCATCACGGACTCGATGGACATAAGTCTGAGTGAACTCCCGGAGTTGGTGATGGACTGGGAGGACTGGCGTGCTATAATTCATGGGGTTGCAAAGAGTTGGACATGACTGAGTGACTGAACTGAACTGAACTGATGTTTAAAATAGGTGAGCAACAAGGATATATTGTATGCTGCTGCTGCTGCTGCTAAGTGGCGTCAGTCATGTCCGACTCTTAGCGACCCCATGGACTGTAGCCTACCAGGCTCCTCCATCCATGGGATTTTCCAGGCAAGAGTACTGGAGTGGGTTGCCATTGCCTTCTCCGATATTTTATAGCACAGGGAAATATAGCCATTATTTTGTAAGTAACTTTAAATGGAGTATAATTGTTAAAAGTACTGAGTCACTATGTTGCACACCTGAAAGTAATATAATTTTATAAATCAATCATATTTCAATTAAAAAAAGGGCATGATTACATAAAATTATGGGATAATCATGACATGGAAAACAATGTCACTAAGCAGAATATAGCATGGGCCTGTGAAGATGTCTCAGACAGAGGGTTAAGGGAACACAGAGCAATTCAGAATCCCGTTATGTGACTCTCGCTCATCTACATATGTGTATTTGTGCTGTGTGTGCTAAGTCGCTTCAGTCGTGTCCGACTCTTTGCAACGTTATGGCTGTAGCCCACCAGACTCCTCTGTCCACGGGATTCTCCAGGCAAGAACCCTGGAGTGGCTGCCATGCCCTCCTCCAGGGGGTCTTCCCCACCCAGGGATCGGATTTGTGTCTCTTACTTCTCCTGCATTGGCAGGCAGGTCCTTTCCCACTAGCGCCACCTATACAGTAGGTCGCCTTTATCTGAACCCCTCACTGTTAGGAGGTTGAATGGGGAAGCATAAGTATTCACACGAAGAAAATATTCACCAATGAACCGAAAATTTGTAAAAATAGTGTCTGCTCCAACATCTCTTCCTGCTTTCTCCTGGAGTCAAGGTCTGTGCCGGTCTGGCTCTAGCTGATTGATCAAGAGCTCTGAATACTAAGTGCCAGTTCAATGCCACTTGCTACCAAATGAAAGGGCACATCTGGGAAAACGGATGGAAGGAAGGATTTCAGAAAGCCTGGGAAAGTGACATGGAAGGAGAAATATTTGAATCTTGTGGAACCTGCTAGACCAACGAGGGAGTTGTAGATCAGGAAACATCTAAAAGGGAAATCAGTACAAAAGGTCACCAAAAAAGCACTTAATAGAGAATAATTTGAACATAAAAAGTTCCCCTACATTTTTAAAGAAATGATCCTGTTTGTTTTTGAGGGAACATCAGTTGAAAAGTGCAGGGGAGAGAGAGGTCCTAGAGCAAGGGGACCGTATATCTACAGCTGATTCATGCTGATGCATGGCAGAGACTAACACAATATTGTAAAGCAATTATCCTTCAATTAAAAGTAAATACATTTAAAAAAAGAAAAAAATGTTCAGGGCACCGTTCATGCTTTGTTTTGGATGTCTTTATGTTATGTCTGTCTTTTGGTGGAAAGCACTTATCTACTACTTGGGGCAATATTCCTTAAAATTCCAAGAAGTATATTCATAAAGATTCTCCTTTAAAATATTCAATCTATGTAGACAGTGTCCTAAAATCATATACTCTGAAAAACAAATGACCAGCTTTAGAGACATATGCAAGCGTTCTATAAGCCCTTCTTTTGCCTGGCTTCCTTTTCCTCATTTTTGTGATGAACCTGCACTGGTTTGGAAGCAAGAAAGGACGAGGAAGAAAAGGCAGTACAAAAATTAAAGGGGCGTGAGCAAGTGTTCTAGATAGAGGCTTCTACTTTTAATCCCCCTATTCCTGCTTGATCCGTGAGGCTGCTTTAATGTTGAGGCCAATTAGTTCCAAATTATCATTATTGTTCATTATTTAGGTTGTTCCAAATCTTTATTAAGAACAGTACAGAACAAGCATAAATGGCTGAAAAGTAAGTGGAAAGTGAAAGAATGGAGAGAAAAATGGAAGAAATTTGAGAAACGAGCCAAAGTGCTTCAAGATGAATATCTAGGTTGGGAAACTGCCCTGTTGTGCACCAAAAGAGAGCTAGTGACCACAGAAATCACAATCGAATAGTATCATCTGTTGACCAGCTTGATTTCACCCAGATGTTTTGGCAGAAGTGTTTTGTTTGGATCTTCTGTTCACACAGAGAAGGGCAGGTCAAGGTGTGAAGAGCTGCCGGCCGCATGGAGGGGCCCGTGGAAACGCAAAGCTGCTAACTGGTAGGAGCGTGGTCAAACAGGAGATCAGTCTGATAGAAACTTCAGAGGGTCTGTGCAGAGACTCGCAGGCCTGACGCTGTCCTCTGAAAAGCCCTGCTCACGTCAGCGCTTGACGTGTGTTTGGAAAAGCGAATTTAAGGGGGAGTTCCCACCATTTTAGCATCATTTATGCTGAACTCTTACATTTCTTCTGGGAGTCTGGAATTTTGGTACATTCCAGGCAGAGGTGCTGACAAGACCAGCCTTCAGTGAAACCCTGGATGTTGAATGTCTGTTGGGCTCCCCTCTGCTTGACTATTTTATAGCCCTGAGTAGACTCTGTGCTGAGTCTCCAGTTATCTTAGGGAATCACTGAACTCAGGTGTGCCTTGGGGACCCCTGACCCAGACAAATAAAATGGCCTGTCCACAGAGATCTGTTTCCAAGCTAAGAACCAGTCCATTATTTCAAAGGAACAGCAGAGAATGGAGATTGACATTAAAAAAAATTCTTTCTTTTCCTCTTTCCCCAGCCAGACCATTGTTATTCCTTAATTGACATCTCTGGAGGTGATGTCAATTACCTTACCATCCTTACCTACCATTTTGGAGGTAAGGATGGAGATTTAAACACATTCTCTTTCTGCTAAGGGTGGCCATAGGAGAGTCATGAGCACGAATATTTTCTTGGTGTTCAATTCATGAGCACATCCCTGGGTTGTTGGATTGAAAGGCAGGAGTCTCCGAGCATTCTCAGTGCTTCCTTCTCTTGACATCTTTCTTATTGCAGTTATTAGATTCACCAAAATGAGGAAGGATATATAAGATCAAGGGAATTGAGTTGGAGATGTCATTGATTAATTTTTCAATCAGGAATGTCTAGTGAGGGTCAGTACTGTGCGTGCGTGCTAAGTTGCTTCAGTCGTGTCCGACTCTTCACGACCCCGTGGCTCCTCTGTCCATGGGATTCTCCAGGCAAGAATACTGTGGTGCATCCCCACATCCTCCTCCAGGGATCGAACCCTCATCTATTATATCTTCTGCATTGGCAGGAGGCTGCTTTACCACTGGCACCATCTGGGAAGCCCGGTATTGTGCTGGGAACCCAGGAAATAAAGACAGTAAAGACTCAACTCTGACCTCAGGTAGCTTCTGACCCAGTGGGGGAGTCAGGGCTCTGACACTGGCCCAGACTGGGTTTCCAGAGCCCAGCAGTCTGTGAGCTGGTTCACATTATCCTGGTGGCCTGAAGCCAGCCATGACACAAGTGTTCATACTGAAACCGAGCAAGACCCTGTGGGGCTCCTGGGCATGGAAGCCTCTCTGTGTCCCTTGTTCCTAGTTTGTAGGGAATAGATTTTAGCCCCATGCCCTCCCCTGAGTTCCAAAGGGCAGGTTCAGTTATTAATCTGGCAAGGGAAGGGATGCAGAGACAGAGGAGTAGCAGTCAAGAAATAACAGTGTAGCCTTGGGGCAGGATCCTGGTTCCACCTGAAAGGAAGAACACACCGTCTCTGAGCTCTTCTGCAGAACTAAAGTCCCCAAGGAATGGAAGATGCTAACTACCTGATGAAGCATTCTTCATTCCAGAAAGAAGGTCACAAATTGGTGACTTGGGAATCACAGAAGCTCATCAACAGACCACCTGAGATCAGATTAAAGGACGGCAGGCCCCGAACCCACTCTGATCCTTATCAACAACCCTATCCTTGAACCATTGCTGTAAGACTCCTCACCAAATCCCAGACATACAGTTTGGAAGGCAAAAGCCCATGTGACCTCCTTCGCCTGGCAAAGCAATAAAGCTCTTGTTTTCTACTTCACCCAAAACTGTGTCTCTGATGCACCACCAGTGCCCAGAGGCTAAGTTTTTGGCATCAGTACCATGGAAGTGGGCAAAGCTAGCAAATTGGTGTGTCCCCTCTTTCATCTGATTATCTGCCTACCAATGCATGGATGCGTTAGGGGAAGCACAATGACTGAAACCGCCCACCCTGGCCGGCACCATAGTAACTATTTGCAGGAGTCGTTTTACGACAGGAGGTTCTGGTAAGGGACAGGGAACTAGTAAGTCACCACCAAACAGAAGAGTTCAGGAAAGGTCAGAAGGAGACACCATGTGTCCAGCCACCTCCCAGAATCCTCGCTGGCATCCACCTTGGCCGAGTGATGCCTGCACCACCAGAAAGGACTCTGAGTCAGAGCGACTGGCTAAATAGAACCCAGAAACTAACAACAATACCCTAGACTGCAAGCCACAGGGCAGANGGAAAGGTCAGAAGGAGACACCATGTGTCCAGCCACCTCCCAGAATCCTCGCTGGCATCCACCTTGGCCGAGTGATGCCTGCACCACCAGAAAGGACTCTGAGTCAGAGCGACTGGCTAAATAGAACCCAGAAACTAACAACAATACCCTAGACTGCAAGCCACAGGGCAGAGCAGTCCTCCCGGGTTCCCTCAACCCTCCTGCTCTCGCCCGGGGGGCCTTTCCCAGTAAAAGCTCTTGTTTCGTCAGCACGTGTGTCTCCTCGGACAATTTGTTTCCGCGTGTTAGACAAGACCCACTTTCAGGCCCTGGAAGGGGTCCCCCTTCCTGCAACAGATGGACAGGTAACCAGAGGATCGCAGCCCACTGGGTCAGGGGAGCACAGCGCTGGCGCTCCAGCGTCTGGGGCAGGGAGGGGCCGGCGGAGCTGGGCTGCCCTGCGGGCTGGGCCAGCCCCCGGGGCGCTCAGTCCCCTAGAAGGCGCCTTTGTGCCGCTGCTGCTCAGAGAGGCTCTCACAGAGGCCTGGCCCTCCCACGCCCACGCCCAGTGCCGCCCCTTTTGTGGTCCCTTCTGGTTTCAAGTTAACTTCCTGTAATGCCGCTTCTTCAGAAGATCAGTTCGGCACTCCTCAACTTATCTTGTATATATTTTGACTTTTAGTCTGTATACAAAATTGCCTAGAGCTCTGCTTTTCGGAGGAAAATTCAGGTGCTAATTGTGCCCCCAACTTTTGGATTTATTTATTTATTTAGGAAGAGGCTTGCTGGTAAAGCTGCCTAGAATGCATGGGGATGCATTTACAAAATATTTCTGCAGTGATGAGGCTCAGTGATCCAGCCCCATCAGGAAAAAATAATGCCTACAGGCAATGGCACCCAGTAAGAAGCTACATCAAATTTCAATGTAGGCGTGCACCAGAGCCCGTGGAAGTCTTTATGGCAGAAAGAAGTTTCTGAGAAAACTACTATCCCTACAAATATAACTGCCACGTTATATTTGAAGACAAATGAAAGGCAACACTTAAAAAAAGTCAACACAATTGATAGTTTCATTTTTTTCTTTTTACTTGAAAATTTGTTTAACCATCAAATTTTGGCAGTTACAAACCTGTACACTGTTCGTTTTTTTTTGTGTTTTTTTTTTTTTTGGTCATCTTTTTTGTTTTTCTTTCATTTTTTTTAGAAAAAGAACACAAGACTGAATACTGCCAACAGTATTATGTGCAGAAACAATTCATCTCCATAAGGGACAGGACCCACTTTAAGTGTTAGCTTTCCCTTTCCATAAGGTTTGGTGTGTGATGTGTGTGCACGTTGAGGTGAGTGTACGTGAGTGTGAAGAAATGATGTGCTTCATTCTGAATCTGAAATGGCATACAAATCAGGTACTTAGTAACTGGGCAAAACACACTCGATTTTTAAAATGTCAATAAAAACATTTTCTTGGAAACAGAGAAGGTTAAATGAAAACAGTAGAACCAAAGAAAGGCTACAGAACATTTGGAAATGACTCAAAACGCCATTTTCAAATCTAAAATGCTTTATGTGTGTGTGTGTAGTTACCTCAATAGTTTGCAGACCAACAGCATGGGTGACTTAGAATTATATTCAACCCCCCAAATTAAAGTATCCTGATAGGCATCAAATACAGTATATCTACAAAAGCCTGGAAAATTGAAACCATTATATACAATTTTATAAACATTTTAACACCGAAACATACATCTTTTACAAACCAGCCTGTTTGTAACAGGTAAATTTACATGACAATCTCTCTGATACAGTGCTTAAAAAGAACTGCTTCCATTTCTGAACACATCTGAACACATTTGTCATTTCCCGAAATGCAGTAGTATGGGCTCATAACGTTGTTTCAATAGTAGCAATTCAGGTATTTGTTTGCCAGAAGGGTACTACAGTACATACTGATGGGTCCAAACACACTCCAAACGACTCTACGGTTTTCGAGTGCATTCTAAACACTGGAAGAGACTAATTATGGCCTTTGTGTAATATTACATACTTGTAATTATTGCTTTTCATTATTACATAAGGAAAGAAAACCTTATTCTTTTCCTATCTTTTAGCCAGCTGGCTAAATATTAACTGATGCCAAATCCACATATGGCAACTTTAAACCCTAGAATTATACAACCAGAAGCTTAAAGACATTGTGGATTTCCACCAGAATAATGTGCAGTTGAATGCTGCAGGACAAACCCCAGCAAAAACACAGAAACCCGCCTTCTCACAGACCACACAAAATGATGATGCTAAAGAAATGCCCCTTCACATCTCCATTTCTCATGATTGGAAGCTAAAAACAAAAAACATAAAACCTAACCGCTTTAGCAATATCCGTGCACTGGGAGGGCAGCAGAGAGGAGAGACCAGACTATTATCTGGACAACCCATGCCAAAGGAACACCAGAGCTCCCAGAATTCTCCCATGGAGGTGTCCCTGGGTCCTAAAGGATCTAGTTTGCTTACCTCCTGTCTCCCTGATGCTGATCATGTAGACTCAGGCATCGGCAGGGCAGCGGGTGGGTAGGGGTGGGAGGTAAACAGGAATCGGCCGACAGTGTTTTCCTTGTTTTCTTTCCCCAGGCTCTGTTACGATTCCCGAGTGGTTCCACGTAAGTTCCAGGAATGCATCAATCCCCTCTCTAGGTTTTCACCCCCACTGTCTGATAGGATAAATCTTAAATGCGTGGACTTGACTTGTTCATATCACTAAGTCTTCTACAATGGCATTTCATGAACTGGCAGGATAGGAGTACATGGAAAGTTGGCATGGAATGAAACTCAGTAACAAAATCCTCATAGAAGAAAGCAAATAAATTAAACACCTACCGTCTTTAACTTTTTCAGCCCCAGAGCTTCTGCTGACTGTATGACAAGCATCGCTAGTTCAGCTACTCTCAACCTAATCAGAATGTGTGTGATACAAGTAAATTGCCTACAATGGGCTATGGAAAATGGCTTCCAGAGGTAGCACATACAGGTTAGGAAAACATGTATGGGAAAGACACTAACTGGCTTAAATCTTTCCCATGTGGTTCATCAGGGTGAATGGGGCAGGAATAAATACCAGGGCTGGGAGGAAAGAAAAAAAAAAACAAAAAAACAAATGGACCCGGTAGGTAATATAATCAGAGCTTTACTGTACTTACTGGTCAGTTTGAGTTCCATTTTATAACTATCATTTCACCCTCATTTTAGAAAATATTCATTTGGTGAAAGCAGTTTTGATAGATGTCCAAAGAAATGTGTGAATTCTGTCACTGCACCTTTCCTATGGGGGCTGCAAAAAAAAATCTAAGATCGTGAGGCTTCCAGAGACATACTCTCCATGAGTTCGCTCTTCTAGTATATTCCAAAGCAGGAATGGGGTGAAATCAAAAGATCCAGCAGAAGCAGGCAGATACCATGCCCCATGCAGGTTAGTGGCGAATAATAGTACTGGTCAAACAGATGAGTGCTAGTTCTTGTTCAGCTACTCAACTTCCTGTGTGAGCCTGGGTGAGTCCTTTTCCCTCTCTGGGTATGTTTCCTCTTGAAAAAATAAGGGGACTGGATAAGCAGATCTTAAGGACCCTTCCAGCTCTTGAATCATTGGTCACCCCACCTACTTCCATCTTGGCCTGGCTGCAAACCATTTCAGAATCTACAGGAAAACCTAATTATCTAGAAAGTGAAAAGATACCATGTTTTTAAAGGTAATTGATCAAAACATAACACACTTGTCTGGGATACATTTAGCTGCAGAGCTACTCTGCAGAAAACCAGGGGAAGATATCCTGAAGAAAGAGGTATTTTATCCAGGTCAGAGCCAAGAGTGGGCACAATTTTCTTGGGTGACTTCACAGCAGCATTGGGATCTATTCATTACTTCATTACTGGGCTCCAAGGGCACTCTGCCTGGAGGGTATGCTGTGCAAGCTGGAGTGGCTGGTCGGCATTAATCTCCTTCTAATATTTCCTGGGGCAAGAAATGAATTGTTGGTTTTGCTTTGATTGTTTTTTACGCCACTGCATTATAGAAAGTGTAGCTGCGATTCTATTCTAGACCATTAGTTTGTCATTTTCTCTGTGATTCTTGCAAATGGGTTTCTTACATAAAAAAATACCAAAGATTTCATTCTCCCAAGCAGCCTTAGTGAAATTCATTTATTTCAAGACCACGGTGCAGATAATGTTTCCATGAGTAGGTCTGACTAAGAGATAGGAAGAGGAGAAAAGCTGAAAAATCTGTGAAGTGTATGAGTGTACAGTTTACTCAGGAAGCTTGAGAATGAAAAGGAATTTTTGTTTGTTTGTTTTAACCACAAACTTTTGGAAACACTGATTCCTATAAATAAGTGGATTGAACATGACCGAAACAACTGAAAAATACGTCTGAGTGGGTGATACACAGATTCAGGACAGTATAATGGACACAGCAACGCCATACGTCACCAGAAACTGGACACAGACTCGGTCATATGCAGAGAGTGCAAATACGCATTCATTTAACCATGGCCTCTGTGCACGTGCCCGTGAGCCCACTGAAGCAAAAGAGTAAAGTTACTCAGCTCATCACCTTTAAGCTTCGAGTTGCTGTATTTCCAGTCAGATGATTCTCCTGGCAGTGTTGGAAACTCAAGGTCAAAGCCCGCATGTCGGAAGAGAGGAGAACCAAAAGGCAGGGTGTAATGAAACTTTATACATTTTTCAAATAAGAGTTTAGTTCTGAAAAATTATAACAAAATACTGTTTTATCTTCTTCCTTAAAAAAGGTCAGTTTTGCTTCAAGTTAATATAAACGGCAATACCAAAATAAAGTTAACTGAATAGGAAAAAAATATGGCGTTTGGTGTTTCTCTAATATCATCAAGATCAGAGAAATTGGAAGGTTGGCCTTGCTGGCAGGATTTTTAACACAGGTTGTATCCTAAAACCTTCCTGTCACTTTTCCTCAAGAGCAGCCTTACTGAGTGCAAGCACATATCTGTACATAGGCCCAGACACACACACTATTATAATTTATACACAATAACTTTCTTCTCCTTTAAAAAAAAAAAACAAAATTGCATCTATAGTGATGATGCTACCAATTTAAAACATACACCCTTTATCTGCATTATCAAGAACTGTGATTATCTAGCTGAAAACTTTGGAAGTATTAAATTTTCTTTTTTTCCTTGGATTTGTGAATTTTGCTTAAACCTCTCAATATCTCTCATTCTAGGGAAATGTACTAAAATATTCCTTTTTTTTTGTCTATTTCCTGATTCTCAGAACAAAGGCCAATTTCTGCCTCAATGTTAAACCTGTAGTTACAGTCAAGAATATTCACTGGAAAACACAAAGACAGATAATCACATTCTTTCCAATGTTTCCACAATGTTAACTTTCCCCTCAACCTACAAAATGGGACCCAGATATCTCAAGTATTCCTCTTCATTGATATCTTTCTCAGTGACCATAAAATATAACTATATTATTTTGGATGCTTAACACAAACAAACAAACCAACTTAACTGAACATACTAAATATGTTACCCAAACCTAACTTTATAGCTGAAAATTGGGTAGCTTATTTAAAAAAAATAAAAAGTTGATTTGAAAGGCTTCAGCCCATTTTCTTATTTAATAATGGTCGTTCCTCTTTTCTTTTGCCTAAGAGACTAACTTTTCCAACAGTCATAACTACTATTTTCACTTCCCCCCCATTGGCTCAAAATTATATGCAACAAAGCCTCTTGGCTTGCTGCCAGTTATTAATACTGCAAGGACCGGACCGACGCGGTAACGCTTTCCAGGGCAGGGCACAAGACTGCACAAAGCAGACAGGCAGGCCGTATCAACGTCACAGCGGAGCTTGACCCCTCCTTGAAAAACTCGGTGCACCTTCTGGGTGGTGTAGGCAGGCACGCGCTGCCCCGGGCGATGGATGGGTCACCTCTCAGAAACAATTTGTGAGCCTCTCCTTTTCACCCAAGCGGAGTCGAGCTTGCCTGTGACAGTACTGGGAAGGAGCTTGCAGCTGAAAATGCCACGTTGCCTGCTGCACGGAGCGGCGAGCCGCGCCGGTCTCTGCGCGTTGTGCCAGCCCGCGGGCGCCGCACCGCCTCTACACCTGGGTCTGCTGCTGGGTCTCCAGAAAGGGAATGTGGAGGCTGGCGAGGCTGAGCTCCCCGACGCTCTCACAGTCACTCACGGCCGCCTCGCAGTCGTCCAAGCCGCAGCTGGCCGACACGTCGGAGGACGAGGGGCCCCGGGGGCTGTGCCAGGAGAGGGCCGCGCCGTCTGCGGGGCCCGCCGCGGCCTCCTCGCCCGGGCTCACGCTCACGGCGAAAGTGCTGAACTCGCCGGCGGGCGGGCCCCCCACGTCCGTCTCGCGGGGGAAGGCGTGGGGAGGCAGGTACTGGCTGGGGTGGAACTGCGGCCGCCTCCGGCAGCCCGGGCTCAGCGTGCCGGCCAGCGAGCCGGGCCGCGCGGGCGGCAGCCCGTCGTACTGGTCCGCGAAGTCCTCGGGCAGCGGCGGCGGCAGCGGCTCCTGCCCCAGGAAGTCGACGTCGTGCGGCGGCGGGTACTCGCTGTCCACGTCGTACCCGCCCAGGTAGTAGTCGCTCTCCAGCCCCCGCGCGCTGCCCGGGGGCGCCGCGCCCTCCTGGTTCTCGTAGGTGGGCACCTCTTCTATGTCCGACAGCCGGGCCCCGGGCATCCAGTCGGACGTGTCCCAGTGGTAGGCTGTGAGAGGGAAGCCGGGGCAGTTAGTTTCCTCCAGGGCGGCGCTGGGCACAGGGCACAGAAAGCCGCGGGCAGGGGACCTAGCATGCAACTCTCAGTGCCCAGGAGACAGCTAAGAAGCCAGGCGCAGCCCCATGCTTTTACAGGGCGCTCGCTTCTCAGGCCCAGCCGTGCTCTTCTTGCCCTGGGGGTACAGGCAGCAGCCACTCTGAGGAGGACGCCTGATTGCTGCGGCGTCTCCCACTCAGCCATGGCAGAAGCCTTAGCGAGCAAGGGCATGCTGTGGAAACAGTTCTAGAAGGTTCTCCCCTCCACTCCCCCTTTCTAGCTGCAGGCTAAGTGCAGAGCCAGGCTGGCAACATGCTCTAAGAGGCAAGATGCACCAGCCTTCCTGTGGACCGCAGGAGGGCGGGAGATACGCGTGCAAATGAATGAATGACTGGGGCAAGGGAGAGGCTTAGGGAGGGAGATGTGGGCGGAGCTTTCACCCCGAGTGCCGAGCACACAAGACACCTGGAACATGCAAAAGTCATGGCAAAGACACTTAGACACGATGGAGGGAGACGGACAGGGTAAGAGCAAACTCGGAAATTTCTAATGCATAAGGAACATCTCGTGCTGGGGGTGTGGCAGTGTCACCTCGATTGAAGTTCTGTCCTTGATCCATGACAGACACTGTTTAAATACAAAGTGAGAAGTGAAACTGACAATCCAAGGCACGTGAAGAGGGTACAACAGGACATTTTAGATGACTTTTAACAATGCTCCTATTTCTCCCTGTTGTTATTCACAAAACAAACCAAAAAACCCATCTAAAGCAGGCCCTAATAGTTTTAAATCACTAAAGAAAGTTAGTTGATTGAAATCAATCCCCATAATACTGTAGCTTCGAATGATTTCTTAAATATCCTTAGCTCATGGTAGGTGCTCAATCATGTTGAATGTAAGAATGAACTTAGTATTAATCTGGACTTCAACTAAGTGGCTATTCTTCTCCGGGAAGGGATTTTGTAAAAAGAGTATCTCACATATTGAAAAAATTATGAACTGGATTTTTTTTTTTTTCCAAAACTGTAAAATTCCTTCTAATTCAGAAAGAGACATTCAGTGTCTCATTTGAAACCACCTTTTTACTGTTGCCAGCTGATTAAAATCACCCTTAGTTCATAAAATAAAGAAGCTACAAGGATGTATTATATAGCCCAGGGAATATAGCCAATATTTTATAATAACTATAAATGGAGTATAACTTTCAAAAAGCATTAATCACTATGTTGTACATCTGAAACATATATAATACTGTACAACTATACTTGAAACAAATAAAATAAAATCATCCCTTTTTCAAAGTAACAAGGAAGCAGTATTTCCTAAAAATCAAAACTGTAAAATTCCTTCTAATTCAGAAAGAGACATTCAGTGTCTCATTTGAAACCACCTTTTTACTGTTGCCAGCTGATTAAAATCACCCTTAGTTCATAAAATAAAGAAGCTACAAGGATGTATTATATAGCCCAGGGAATATAGCCAATATTTTATAATAACTATAAATGGAGTATAACTTTCAAAAAGCATTAATCACTATGTTGTACATCTGAAACATATATAATACTGTACAACTATACTTGAAACAAATAAAATAAAATCATCCCTTTTTCAAAGTAACAAGGAAGCAGTATTTCCTAAAAAGGTAGTTGCCCAGAGAAATGCTACGGAAGAAAACAGTAAATACCTTCATTCTCTATAGTGTCAACCACATTGTTGACAAGCTGAATGACAGTCACTATGGATGCTTGTGGCCAGGAAAGATGACAGGAGGGAGGAGAAGGAAAGTCTCAGGTTAGTCATGTCTTCTGAACATGCACTCTCAGCAACAGCACAGCAACGACAAAGGCACAGCACGCAAATGCCCAGAGTTTCCCACAGTCCATCTCCTGGGCTACAGTGGACACTCTCCTCCCCTGGGATTCTTAGAGGAAGGGAAACAGCAGCAAATCCAGGGTCAGTCCTCCTGAAAGGCGTGGTCGGCAGGAATTGCCACGCCGTAAATTCACACCTCATGGCCCAGGGAAATCAGTCTAGGAAGGCAGAGGCTCATAAGCTCATGCTAATTTCTCATCAGTAACTCCCAAAGGCTCCGAGGAAGATCGCACTATTCCCAGGGATAATTACTTGCTGGTCAGCCATGCTACTCCGAGCCAAATGCCAGTGATGGACGATGACCTTTGCAGGACTGATGGTTTTGCCCTCAGATGGCGCCACTGGCAGCCTGGGACGACCCGAGGCCCGGCTCCCACCCGCAAAGTGTAGATGGGAGCTTGGCCTCTGAAATAGTCAGCAAATGGGGAGGAGATTTCTGTGCCCACCTGGGTCACCTTAGCATCTGATACCAGAAGCTTTTGGAGAGGTGATCAGGCTTAAACCCATCGGTAGAAGGCTAAGTCAAAGATCTCTTTTTATAAATGTCATATTACTCTTGAAAACATATGGGTTATCTTCAAATATCTTTTGATACTGATTTCTAACATAATTCCATAGTGATTAAGAGAACAGACTCTGTATGATTTCAATACCTTTAGACCATCAAATTTTTGCACCTTGTTTTATGTCCCTGGATATATTCCAGCGTCTCCTAGTTTATAGTCCATGGGAACTTGGATAGAATTTGTACGTTACTATTGTGTGAAAATTGTATAA
This sequence comes from Oreotragus oreotragus, assembly GCA_006410675.1. NCBI lineage: Eukaryota > Metazoa > Chordata > Mammalia > Artiodactyla > Bovidae > Oreotragus > Oreotragus oreotragus. The sequence goes on from SJYX01022008.1 coordinate 224,035, forward strand.
ATCTTCATCATGTTGAACTGGTTCCTGGTGCTCTTCAGGCCTACTTTGTATGTGTGTGTTAGTCACTCAGTAGTGTCTGACTCTTTGAGACCCTGTGGACTGTGGCCCACCAGGCTCCTCTGTTCATGGAATGCTCCAGGCAAGAATACTGGAGTGGGTTGCCATCACCTACTCCAGGGGTTCTTCCCAACCCAGGGATCCAACCCAGGTCTCCTTCACCGCAGGCAGATTCTTTACCATCCACGCTACCACAGAAGCCCTCAGGTCCACTGTATCCTTCTACTTTTCAGTATATTCATTCTACTAACTTCTGAGAGTTTGATATTGAAACTCCAACTAAAAAATCTTAATTTACTTAAAAAATTATATAGTGAAATTATCTGTAATTTTGTTCTGTCTTTTCCAAGTCCCCTATAACCTTCATAATTTAAAAAACAAGAATGAGGAAAAAACAATACTAACTGGAAGACAATTCCTAACACTTTAGGAAGCCTGCTAGAATGGACCAGCCTAGAATGCTAAGCATGAAAACCCAAGTGTGTCATGAAGCAGAGACTGTGAAAGTAGTCAACCAGACATCGTCCCTGGAGTTGCTGTCCGGAGATGGAAACGCTATGTTCTTGGGCGCCTCTAGATGAAACACAAACCAGAGACAGCTCTTCTTTTGGTAGGGCTGAAGAAGGGGGTAAACACCAAGGCAAACAGATCTGGAGACCTGCCTCTGACCTTTTGAGATAGCCTGGAAGAAGTCCGCTGTCAGCGTGGCTTGTGGCCCAGTGGTTTCTGCACCTCTCAGGAGGGCCAGGGATTTGGGAAGGAAGCGGGAGGGACTGGGGGTAGTGATGGGGAAAGCAGACTGTTTTACTTCCATGATCGATGTTATGGTCTTGGGGCTCCCCTGTTTCTATCTTTACCTGTGGGGTGGGAGTGGGGGACAGCAAAGACTGTGTTGTTTTCATTTTGTATTTTATGGTACAGAACGCCCAGTGTTGGAGTCAGCACTCAAGAGAGACTTTGCAAGGGTTTAGGGTTGAATGATGACATACATTAATACATATTCCATTCTTACCAGTTGTTGACAAATGGGAAAATGGCATAAGGTATCGACTAAGATAAGGTTGCCTGTCTGTTGATGACTACTGGAAATTATTCTTGGTTCACCACCATGTGGTAAATTCTCACTGTTTCATGACCATTTCTACTCCCCTCCCCTTCCTGGGGGGGTCAACCCAGTCTCCAAGCCTGGTTCCTCAGGTCAGAAGACCGAGTCCAGAATTAATGCCCTCTCCGTAAGCAGGGGCTCGTAAGCAGTGGAGGCGGCGGCTGTGGAGTCAGTGGGGCTCATGAGCCACATGGCACTGGATGCACCATTTTCGGTCCATCTGCAAGTTTCAAAGGAGTGGATGTATCATGTCTACTGGAGGCTCCAAAAGCTCATGATCCCACGCGATCATAAGGGTTCTCAACTGAATGAAGGCACTGCCTCTCTGGGAAGCAGGTTCTATTGGAAGGAGGCCTTGCCTCTGAATGAATTTCTAATGATGTGGAGGTTGGATGTAGAGTGAACAGTAAAGACATCATCACGAGTTAAAACAGGAAATAAATCACAGTTTGCTAGAGAGTATTCTTTGGTATAAGGTAGTTCCATCTTGACCCAAATCAAAGAGGACACATTACTGGAGGTCTGGGGGAACCTCGTCTCCTCCTGCGCCTGCTCACAGCTGGGGAAGCTCCTTGAGAGCTTTGCTTTTTCTATGAAAACACCCAAGAGTGGACGTCACCAAAAAGCTGTGAGCATAGGCAGAAGTCCAAGATCAGGTCAGGAAACGAAACAGGTCCCATCACCCTCCCCTCAACCAGCGGCTGCCAGCACAGGAAACACAGTCCTCCATGGCTGTGGAGTCAGTGGGGCTCATGAGCCACATGGCACTGGATGCACCATTTTCGGTCCATCTGCAAGTTTCAAAGGAGTGGATGTATCATGTCTACTGGAGGCTCCAAAAGCTCATGATCCCACGCGATCATAAGGGTTCTCAACTGAATGAAGGCACTGCCTCTCTGGGAAGCAGGTTCTATTGGAAGGAGGCCTTGCCTCTGAATGAATTTCTAATGATGTGGAGGTTGGATGTAGAGTGAACAGTAAAGACATCATCACGAGTTAAAACAGGAAATAAATCACAGTTTGCTAGAGAGTATTCTTTGGTATAAGGTAGTTCCATCTTGACCCAAATCAAAGAGGACACATTACTGGAGGTCTGGGGGAACCTCGTCTCCTCCTGCGCCTGCTCACAGCTGGGGAAGCTCCTTGAGAGCTTTGCTTTTTCTATGAAAACACCCAAGAGTGGACGTCACCAAAAAGCTGTGAGCATAGGCAGAAGTCCAAGATCAGGTCAGGAAACGAAACAGGTCCCATCACCCTCCCCTCAACCAGCGGCTGCCAGCACAGGAAACACAGTCCTCCAGGGGAAACAAATCCCAGGACTTCTTACCATTGTCATCGCCCGAATCCGACTGGAAGGAGCTCAGGGACTGGACTTCTGAGTTGCTGCCTTTATTACTGCCTGCAAAGCAGGTCACTTCTCCCGGGTCATCAACCCCTTTGTCTTCGTGGACAGCCAGAGAGAAAGCAGAAATGACACTGGTTACCTTGTGCATATTTCCAGCCCCGTCCCCTGCCAGAGTTCACTTCTTGGGGCGCTTTCATCTGCTTAGAGAAAAGAATTTAGCCACACAGTAGAAAATTGATTGTGTCATCGGGGGCAAAGGTCTGTCAATCAAGAGATTTACATTATGGATTCGAAACCCTTAACCCGTGGCAAATGAGCTTCCAAACAGCTGACAGCCGAAAGTCACTGTTCGGTCTTCAAAGGGGAGCGACTGAGTGAGGAGTGAGGGAGGCTGGAGTGGGCTGGGTTTTGCCATTCAGAGTTAATTTAAATCATTTGCATGGACCGACATGGTGTCAAGACCAGGTTAAGTGAGATTATTTTTAAAATAGGGGTATAAATATTTTATAGGCGAGAAGATCATTACAGGTCTCCAAACTTCATCTCTGGGGAGTGAGTGAAGTTTTCTGCGTCGCCTTCTAGAGGGCAGCGTCACACCACTTTTTGGGAATGACAGCACGTGGCACTCTGGCAGAAGGGCGGTCAGTGGTGTGGACATGCTGTTAGCCACACACTTCCCCTTTCTTTGCCGCACAAAGACAGCTTGCACACACACACACCAACAGACACCCACACAGCCACACACACACTACAAGGCTACTGTCTTATTTGATGGACTAAGGAAGCAATGGAAAACAACCCGTATCTCCAAGTTGTCAGGTGAAAAATGAATTAGTCGCCCAGAGACTGTCTCGCCAGCTAGCGCTGCCTTGCTTAACAAAGGAGGAAATGTATTCCATAAAAACTCAACAATACTTTAGGGGGCCGCGTGAGTTTTGGCCTGAGGTGGAGTCTGGAAATAAAGCTGTCACATTCCGAAGTAGGGGGAGGGAACTGATCAGCAGGAAAACTTGCAATCATTACAGAGTGTGACGGCACCAAGAGAGGGGCCTCGTGCTTCAGGAATGGTTGTTCTTCTCTGTGACTAGAGGGATCAGTTTCTTCCACATGGGGTGGTGGTGGGAGCTGGCACTGCGGCGTGGCCTCTGCCACCAGAGGCTGGAGCCACAGCAAAACAATCAGTTGATAAACAGCTGATCTAAGTGGAGAGAGATGCCAGGGAGACATTCACCTGTCAGCAGCCACACCACAGAAAACAAGACGTGCCTTGGAAAAGCACAAAGTGGGCCCAGGCTCAGCCATGAACACAGCTGATGGGAGGGAGGAGATGCCGGGTAACCCAACCTGGCGAGCGCAGTACTGGGCAGAAACTCCTCTCTGCACTCCTCCATTTATTTAAGCCCCCCACTTTTCACTGCTAAGTAAAAGAGAAGCTTTCCATTAACCAGAGGATTTAGCAAGGCTGCAGTGAAGTCTAACTCTACAGATAATGAGAGAGAATATATTTATGGGTAAAATTCAAGGGCAACTGCTGCTGCTAAGTCACGCCAGTCGTGTCTGACTCTGTGCGACCCCATAGATGGCAGCCCACCAGGCTCCCCCGTCCCTGGGATTTTCCAGGAAAGAACACTGGAGTGGGTTGCCATTTAAAGTGAAGTTGCTCAGTTGTGTCCGACTCTTAGCGACCCCATGGACTGCAGCCCACCAGACTCCTCCATCCATGGGATTCTCCAGGCAAGAGTACTGGAGTGGGGTACCATTGCCTTCTCCCAAGGGTGGCTACTTGAAGTATAAGTGTGTCTCCTTAACGGTGGACTCAGCAGTGGGGGCGCACTAGAATAGCATGTGTAGAGGCTCTCCGCCATCATCAGCAGACCCTCCCTCTCCTGTGCCTCTTCCTCCTCCCTGTAAAAGTTCCAGGATTAGTCTTGGTAAAAGAACCTGATGCATCAGGTTCGAATCCTATCCTTCCCTTTCCTAGTTACTGCTCGTGAAGTGAAGTGAAAGTCACTCAGTTGTGTCTGACTCTTTGCGACCCCATGGACTATACAGTCCATGGAATTCTCCAGGCCAGAATACTGCAGTGGGTAGCCTTTCCCTTCTCCAGGGGATCTTCCCGACCCGGGAATTGAACCCAGGTCTCCCGCATTGCAGGTGGATTCTTTACCAGCTGAGCCACCAGGGAAGCCCAAGAATACTGGAGTGGGTACCTATCCCTTCTCTAGAGGCTCTTCCCAACCCAGGAATCAAATGTAGGCAAGTTATTTCACTCATCCCTCCTCCAACTGGCGCCCATGTGGGGCAGCGTGGGATTTAAGGAAACAATTCATCACACAGCAGTGGTGGCTTTGCTGCCTCTGTTTTCTCACCAAATCTCTTCATCCTTAACCCTTGCACACTTGGACTCTGCCTTGAAGACTCACTGAAACATTCCTGAGATCACTAAGAAACATCCAGGTGGTAAGCATAGTATATCTATTTTTTTCTGTATCCTCCTGGATGGTTTTATGGGACTGAACCCTGCTGACCTTATTGATACCCTTAACTTCTGCTCGCCTCCCTTTCTGCTTTTCCGGTTGTCTCTTTGTGGCCGGTGTGTGTTTCCCTTCCTGGCCCTAGCCCCTGCCTACCTCGCACATGCAGGCATTTGCAAGTGGCGCAGATTGAGCATATTCTTTGCTCCTGCTCCTTGGTGAACTCACACTCTCAGAGATTCAATCATCTTGAGTGTAGTTGGCATCCAAACTTTTACTGCTAGTCTTGCCTTCCTGCTAAACAACAGAGCCAGACACCCATCAGGAGACCCATTCTGTGTCTCCTACACTAACTGAGCTGCTTCCTGTTTCTAGAAGGCCCTCTCAGACAGTTTCCTCTCAAATCTTCAGTTCATTCGCTCAGTCGTGTCCGACTCTTTGCGACCCTATGAATCACAGCATGCCAGGCCTCCCTGTCCATTAGCAACTCCCGGAGTTCACTCAAACTCATGTCCATTGAGTCGGTGATGCCATCCAGCCATCTCATCCTCTGTCGTCCCCTTCTCCTCCTGCCCCCAATCCCTCCCAGCATCAGGGTCTTTTCCAATGGGGCTTCCCTGGTGGCTCAGAGGTTAAAGCGTCTGCCTGCAATGCCGGAGACCTGGGTTTGATCCCCGGGTCAGGAAGATTCCCCTGGAGAAGGAAATGGCAACCCATTCCAGTATTCTTGCCTGGAGAATCCCATGGATGGAGGAGCCTGGTGGGCTACAGTCCACGGGGTCACAAAGAGTCGGACACGACTGAGTGACTTCACTTCACTTCAACTCTTCGCATGAGGTGGCCAAAGCTTCAAGATACCAGGAGGCATGCTCCCTTCCTCCATGGAGGAATCCTTTATCTCCTTGACTACAGGTGCTTTCTAGCTTCATTTAAAACCAGCCCCGCCCCTGCCGCTTCTGCTCCAACATGTATTAGAGTACTGTATCCCCAGCCTTTGGAAACTCCAGCCACCCAGGGTGTTACTGCTGCTTGAATATAAAGCCACTAGGCCTGATGAAAAGTCACAGGATACAACAGAGCTTGCCTGACTGATACTAGAGCAGGGAAAACAATCACCACCTCTCGCCTAGATGTTCATAGAGGCCAACTGACTGCTTCCTTCTTGCTTACTTTCTGCTCAGTCTCTTTTCCACAGATTGGTCACCATCTTTTAAAAATGGAAATTATACTGCCCTACTTTCCTGCTTAAAATTCTGCATTAGTGTTGCTCACCAAGATCAAACTACATTGACCTTGTCTACGTTCTTCAATATACTAAAGTCTTTCCCACCCCAGGGCTTTTGCACTTGTAGGTCTTCCTTTTGCCTACAGTTCTGCTCCAGGAGGCCAAGCGGAGAGGGAAACACTAGCATCTGGCCTGGACCACATTTCCTGCTTGTCTCCTGGACCCTGCATTCCAGCCAAACAGAAGGACCTGCTCTCCTTCTGAATTTGTGGGTGCTTCTATGGGGAACACTTTTCTTTTCCTGGACTTTTAATCCACCATGGTCCAGCTCCAGTGTCCCTCTGCTCCTCTCAAGTCTTCTCCCTAAGACTGGAAATACTCCCCGCTGACCTTCCAGAGCACACTTCCTGTATATTGCACATGTGGCTGCCCTGCTTGGTTTATTGCCAAGAGTATGTTGTTATGAGAAGGGCATGGGTTTTAGAGGCTGGCAGCCCCAGGTTGGAATACCAAAAGCCTCTTACCAACTCCGAGACGGCGGGCACCTTATGTATGTTCTCTAACCCTCATTTTTCCCCAGCTGTAAATGGGGAGAGGAACCAGATCAAGATTTCAGGGCTGGTGTGAACCTTCGGTGTCAGGGCCTGTCCTAAGGAGAGCTCTGTGCCTCTGGGGTCGCCCTCCCTTCCCAAAGTTCCACTAAACACTAGTGGAAGCAATGCTGCCAAATTCCTCCTGCGGACTCACTCTCAGTGCCCGCGTCCCAGCCGTTCTTGCGGATGGAGTCGCAGTCGGAGCGGCAGGGGGACACGGCAGGCAGGTTGGGGGCCACGCTGCACACCACCACGCCCCGCCGGGCCGTCAGGATGCGCGGGGACTCGGGGTGGAAGGTGGTCATCTCCTGGGGCTCGCCGGCCAGCCCGTCCCCGATCTTGTCCAGGTTGCTCCTGGAGTCGCCCTGGAAGCACGGGGTGTAGGCCATGGGGCGCACGGGCACCTGCGGGGGCCCGGCCTCCTGGTACGCGTGGCGGCCATCCCCGGCGCGCAGGCTCCGGAAGGGCACGCCGTTGCTCTTGCGGAGCAGGGCGGCCGTGGCGGGGTCCTGCACCAGTGTGATGTTGTTGCGGGAGTAGCTCTTGCGGAAGACCTTCTTGCGGAAGACGACAAAGAGGACGATGAGGCCCACGATGACCAGAAGCACGGCGGCGATGCCGATCAGCTCCTCCCGGCCCACGTAGGCGTGCCCGGCCTGGATGTTGGGCACCACCACTGGCCGCAGCCCGCAGTACTGGCCCACGAAGCCCGGCGTGCAGTTGCACACGAAGGAGCCGAACACATTGACGCAGGCGCCGCCGTTCTCACACTCCTCCCGCTCGCACTCGTTGACGTCCTCCTCGCACCTTTGCGACAGAACACAGAAGCCCCCTCTTAAACTGCAGGGCCGGTGGGCATCCGCTCTTACACGGACACTTTTCAGAACGGTAAAAAGGCCCTGTAGGGGCCCCTGAAGCAACACAGAAATGACGTGATGCGGGGTACACGGGAGATGCGGGGGCTTTATATGCCCACCCAGGACGCCTTCATCATGCGAAGGGCTTCCTACCAACCAGCCAATGCCATCTCTCCCGTATGCTGAACCTACCCGGCTGGGTGGGAAGGAAAGGGCTGTCCTGGGAGAGAAGAGACGGCGTGGAAGAAGAAAACAGAAATGCTGTTGAAGACATACTGGTCTTCAGATGCTTGGGGCCAGATGGATCTCAGAATGCAAAAATTTGCAATTTTAGAAATGACATACACTACGTGTCTTTCATATTATGTAAAATACCCACCCCATCCCACGAACTGGCATAGGACCTATCACCAAATATACCAGTGTTTCTACAGTGAAACATATGGATAGTCACACTAAACGAGGGAAATAAAGACTAGAATAGGCTCGGAATGGTTTGCTCGGTTTTGCCAGTAAACGTTTGCCACGATTATATTCTCAATCCTTTTACTTCTTAGAGCTTTGGGGATTGTAGAATTGCAGATAAAGAGCTGTGAACCTAGACACCCTATACAGAGTTTCCCAGGAGGAGAAAGTTTTTGATTCTGACATTTCCTTCTAATGAACACAGTAATTGTTGGTCTCTCTGGGAAGCTAGGGTAACGGGGCACATGTAGGCGGTGGGTGGCGGGCTACATAGCCACGTTCATCTTCCAGATTCTGTGCTTAGGTTTTTAAATTTTATTTTCACTTATTTTATGTGGGATCTAGTTAACTCACCAGAGATGGAACCTGGGGCCCCTGGATGGGGAGTGTGGTATCTCAGTCACAGTGTTTCTGTTAAAGGCTAATGCTAACTCAGATTACCAGGGGGGGAAATGATTAAAGCATTCTAATGAAAAATAAATCAACTTTATTCTCTTTAAAGCAATCCATGACTTGCTTTGAGTATAGTTAAAATAGGCAAACATGTAAGTCTTCCTCTGAGTTTAACATTATTTAAGAATATAGTCTTTCCTCTTGTTCTCTACTTCTGCAGTTGTTCCGACATATTCATTTTAAAAGGTCCGATCACGTATATCTTTGGTAATCCACCTTTTAAAATGTAGTCAAACGTCCCTAATGTGAACAGATTGAGGCCAGGTCAGCTGGAAATTAGTCAGAATCACAGAGTAGTTAAAAATAAATGCAGCTTTATTACTTTAAATTACATCCAACGATTCAAAGTCAGCTAAGTATTTCCTGGTAAAGTCCTCAGGAGATTTGCTTTAATGAACACATAAGACTGATCTGTAATTAGAATATCACTTTGCTTGAGATTTTATATATATATAAAATTCTAAAACCATCAAGGATGGTTAAAGTGGTGTTTTACTCAGAACTGAAAACATTCCCTTTCCATTTGGCTAACACTTTACTTTTCCTCATTCTTGGGGGAATAAAAGATTTTCAAAGGAAAGGTAAGTCTTTAGTTTCTCAGGATGATCATAAAACCCTAGGCAGTAAAGTCCAGTTGATGAGTTCTGGGGAAATGCATAGCATATCTGTCTCAGAATTATACTGGAAACATTAGGGTCATAGATGGCTTTCTTTAAAAGAATTGTTTGCAGATTATATGACACATAGTACTTATATGACTTTTTGAAAATATAGAGAAGAGTAAAGTAAAAATGTAATTTACCCATAATCCCACTCCCCAGAGATAATCCTTGATAACATTTTAGTCATTGGTAAGCACGCTTCATGTACAGGTATTAACCCTTTGCCCATGCTATCAGTAGTGGATATTTTGCCCCAGTTATGTTTTCTTAGCACAAAGAGGCAGTGTAGAAAAAGACTAACTGCACAATCACACTTACGTGACTCCAGTGAGCCCAGCTTTGCAATTGCAGATGAAAGTGTTTCCTATGGGGTCGCAGGAGCCTCCATTCCGGCAGGGGTTGGGGAAGCAGGCTGTGATCTCAGATTCACAGTTTCTCCCGGTGAATTGGGAGAGACAAGTACACTGATAACCTGGAGAAACAGAGGAGCTCGTGAGCCACGGATGCTGCTGCTGCTGCTAAGCGCGCACAGACTCTGCCGTAACGCGGCCTCCCAATTCCTCTGTATAGGGTCCAAATCCCAAAGATGATTAGCAAATTGGTTATTTTGAACTTGGAACACATCTTGCCACAAAAATGCCACGTAATGGTTTGTAGCTCATGCTAGTCCACAAAAATTCATCTAATTAACCACATACATGAATGATAGTAAGAATGGTAAAAAGACACCCAGGAAACAGATCCCAAGAACAGAGATCAGGATGTGAAGGAAGATGCTTTCCCCACCACCCTGCTACTGTAAAGATAGGATGTCTCTACGTAGGATTTTATCTAGGTACTGTGCTCATGTCATTAGATCTCTTCCACAACAGCTTCCTGAGAAGGGGTGTGCATGAGGTCAAGAGACGTCACACAGCTGAACGTGTTTTTACTCCATTATTACACCATTTTTAAATAATTAAGTTATGTATGGAATTCTAAGCAATTCCCTCTGTGTTACTTTTGAGAAATCCAAAGTCATCTTGGTTCCTGTGTGTGACCTGATTTCTTTTCCTCTCTTAACAATCTGGAAGGCCTTCTCTTGCGCCCAGTTTTCTGAGCTTTCACAATGATGTACACTTTCATGTGGGTTTACTTCAACCAGTCCTGGGTACTCAGTGGGATCTCACAAGCTGTAAATCGTAACAACTTTGGGAAATTCTCTTTATTTCATTGATGATTTCCTTTCCTTTATTTTCTCTGTTCTATCCTTATGGAAGTTTTATGGTTTGGATGTCAGAGCATTTGGATTTTCTTTAATTTTATTTTTCTCTCTTATATTACACCTCTGTGGGGTTTTGCCTTACTTTCTGAGTTTATCATCTCTTGAAACTTTTATTGACATTTTCATATATGCTGAATTTTTCCAAAGGCTCTTAGTTTATTCGTTGAGCTTTTATTTTCTTAAAACACATATTATCTGGCTCCTGTTTTGTGGTTATAATATCTTCTCTTTTTTCTCTAAAGATATTAATAATATGTTAATGAAGCACTCTCCCTGTATAGTTTCTTCCAAGTTGCTTTCATCTGTTTCTGAGGTTTGGTCTCTGTGAAGGCAGACTTCCTATGTCCAGTTGACTAAGCTCTAGTGCCCAGTTACTGGTCAAACACTAGTCTAGATATTGCTTTGAAGGTATCTGCGGATGTGATTCATATTTATAATGAGTTGGCTTTAAGTAGCACAGATTGGGCTTCCCAGGTGGCGTTAGTGGTAAAGAACTACCTGCCAGCCCAGGAAACATAATGAGACGTGGGTTTGATCCCTGGATCATGAAGATCCCCTGGAGGAGGGCATAGAAACCCTCCAGTATTATTACCTGGACAATCCCATGGACAGAGGAGCCTGGTGGGCTGCAGTTTATAGGGTCACAAAGAGTCAGACAGGACCGAAGCAACTTAGCAGGCATGCACAAAGCAGATTATCTTATATAATGTGGGTTCAGCTCAGTTCAGTTCAGGTGCTCAGTCATGATTCTTTGTGACCCCGTGGACTGCAGTACACCAGGCCTCCCTGTCCATCACCAATTCCCGGAGTTTACTCAAACTCATATCCATTGAGTCAGTGATGCCATCCAACCATCTCATCCTCTGTCGTCCCCTTCTCCTCCTGTTTTCAATCTTTCCTAGTATCAGGGTCTTTTCCAGTGAGTCAGCTCTTCACATCAGGTGGCCAAAGCATTGGAGTTTCAGCTTCAACATCAGTCCTTCCAATGAATATTCAGGACTGATCTCCTTTAGGATGGACTGGTTGGATCTCCTTGCAGTCCAAGGGACTCTCAAGAGTCTTCTCCAACACCACAGTTCAAAAGCATCAATTCTTCAGTGCTCAGCTTNAATATTCAGGACTGATCTCCTTTAGGATGGACTGGCTGGATCTCCTTGCAGTCCAAGGGACTCTCAAGAGTCTTCTCCAACACCACAGTTCAAAAGCATCAATTTTTTGGCGCTCAGCTTTCTTTATAGTCCAACTCTCACACCCATACATGACTATTGGAAAAACCATAGCTTTGACTAAACAGACGTTTCTTGGCAAAGTAATGTCTCTGCTCTTTAATATGCTGTCTAGGTTGGTCATAACTTTTCTTCCAAGGAGAAACCTTAAAGATCATCTAATTGCATTCCATCTGATACTTAAATTTCCTTGATAAAGTCATTCTGTGTACACTGAAGCTCCTCTGTGGTGAGGTCTGCTGTGTTTCCGCATGGCTTTGAGGGAAAGTTCCTCTTTGTCCACTTTCCTCCTCAATGCTTACTGATTGTCATATTTGAAACAGGAGGACAGGTGTCAGCTGTGAGAATGTATTTAATAGTTTTCCAAAAGAAATGATTAAAAAGGATCTGGCTTGAATTTTATTTTATGAAGACAACCACTGGATCAAACTTAAATAAATAGGCCAATTTAAGAAATAGTGGCTCTTTAAGAATGAAGTTTTGACTTTGCAAGGAAAATTTAGCTGCATGGTCTTTAGTATGGCAATCCCAAGTCAGAAATTTGAGGAGGAGCCGTATTATTTAGGAATGGCTTTGACTAGAGAAATAGAATATCCGACTAAAAGTGCTCAAACCGCATGTCCCATAATATGCCACTTAAGGAAACGTGTGAAAACAGGTGACGGCTGGGGTGCTCAACAGCTGGATGACTGGGCGCACAAGGGCTGCTCCCGTGTCCTGCCCGTTCTGGCCACCAGATGGCGCAGCTGCTCTAGACATGGTTTCGTCAGAATGCCGAGTCCCAAGCAGGAAGGAAGGAGACAAGAAAAGGGCTTTCTCTTTCTCTTAAGTCTCCCTAGGCAGGAAGAAACATTGAGGCTCCCAGCAAACATCTTGGGCCTGAACTTGACCTCATGCCCATCGCTAGACTCACAGAAGGGAAGTGAGAGTGATACGACTTGCTTAGGCCCTGAAACTGGGCACATCATTACCCAATTGAAATAGGGCTTTTGTTTTATGTATGTAGTCTGTTTTTTTTGTTTGTTTGCTTTTTTTTAAACAGAAAGAAGTGGGTAATAGCTGTTGAGTAGGCTACTAATAGCCTTGCCAGAGGCACTCGGGAGAAATTATACACGCTAAATCCACCAGGTCCTGTGCCAAGGGCAGGACAATGCCTCTTCAGAAACTAGTAAAATGTTTTTCTTCTTCTGATAATTATTAATTCTCTGCAGTGACTTAGAAAAATTCTTGGACTACATTTCTTGCCATTAAGGATTTGATGAATATAGAAACCGACTGTAAAACTATTTTTAAAAGTCACTCTGCTTCTAACCCAAACTTCTTACTCTAGCTCTTATCTTAGCATTACATGAGTTATACGAATCACCTCCAATTTACATATTATAGAAGAGCCTTACATGGAAAAGAATAAATCATTTTCAAATTAGACATTCTGTCTAGAGCTGTCAGCAGCTGATTCCCAGCACTGTCTTTTATTTCTGACATGCTTTTAGATGACAGTAATCTTATACTTGCAGTAATTCTCAGGAAAAAATTTTCTTCTCAAAGCTCATTTCATGAAGTTGGTTTTTTTTTTTTTAATTTTGAAGAATAAAGCAATTATTCTTGCTTTTTGAAATTGCACATCAAGTCTAGGAACATAAATTATTTTTTCTTTTTGAAATTGCATACCAAGTCCAGAAATATAGACTCTTAAAATTTTAAATATTAATGTCAAGTGATGGATGTAAACATCTCCTGTTTTTCACTCTCGTTCTCTCAGTGTGCCCCTCTTTCTCGGTAGATCCTCATTTCTACTGGATTTCCACCGCACACCAATTATCTCAGGCCACAGCTGTTTGCTGTCAGCTGTTCTCTTCACTGCCCACCACACAGCCAGCCTGCTGCTGGCAACTGGACTCTCGCTTCCATCTGTGGAAATCCCTGCCTCCAGTGTGGCTGCTCGGGCTGGGGCTTCACCCCTGGCTCAGGCACAGAGTTTGTGACCTAAATCAATCCAGATATTGCAATCCCCTGGTCAGTCTGAGGCAGAATCAATGAGAAGTAGTGATATTTCTGCTGGGGCTTCTGGGAGAGAGATTCATTTTCTGTCCTGCTATATTTTCATGTTTCATGTAAGGCTCAGAGTTGCTGTAGCCATCTTGACATCTTAAGTGGGAACCAGTCTGAGAAAAGAGCTGTGAAAGAGAGAGAGAGAGGCACCCTGGTGATGCTTTTCAGCTTTCAATCCAAGATAGCAGCAGAGCAGCAAGCCCTATTCCTGGACTGTTCAGTTACATAATCAAGTAAGTTCCTGTTTTGTTTCAGCCAGTGTTTGGATCAGATCTCTTCTCACTTGCTGTCAAAAGAGATCTAGCTTGCTATCAAAAGCTGTACAAATGTTCAGAATCTCTTATGACCAAGAAATATACTCAGATACTGAATGTGTCATAAAAATTAATATGGAAAATATTTTTAGGGAATAAATGCACTCATAGCTTATCATGTCTAGTATTTTTACTGTCTTTTCTCCAAGTAATAATGTCCATTCATCGTATAATACAATATAGGAAAGAGTTTCAATTAGGATTCTCCTTTTCACATATTTGCTATATTCTAATGATTATTAGGGTGATATGCTCTGGAGACAGGTTCTGAGCATATGCATTTGTTTCTTCTTTAAATTATTTCTCATTATTTTGGAAGATATTTAGAAATGTTGATAAATTGCTGTTAAAAGAAGTGGTGGCATAGAGCTGTGCTTGAATTTCGCTGGCTATTTCTTTGGCTCAGACAGCACTGTCCTGGGAAACAGCACAGCAGGCTGACCCGGGTATGTGAGCATTGTGCTTGGCTGAGAGCTATTTGTGCCTGGAGATGGAGATTAGTGAGAAGAACCTGTTCACTTAGGAAAAGCGTCACTCCTAAATCAGTGCCTCTAGGCTTCCCATGCTGACCTTTGCGCTCTCCACCCTAGATGCCAGGCATCGCTGTCAAAGGGTGAGAAACCTTTTGTGATCGGCCACGATGATTGTACCCTAGAGAAGGAAATGACAACCCACTCCGGTATTCTTGCCTGGAGAATTCCGTGGACAGAGGAGCCTGGCCGGCTATAGTCCATGGAGTTGCAAAGAGTCGGACACGACGATTGTGAAGACAGTGGCCAGTCAATTTGTCACCCTGGAGTGTTCCCGAGAAACAGACCCAGTTCATTTTCTTGCATGAATGAAATAGTAAGGCAGATTCTGTTTCATTACAGTGGGGAAGGACACAGTGATTGTGCGAGAAGAAGCTTATCTTCATCACGAGCTGCTCCGTCATATTATCCCGCAGCTATAATGGTAATACTACTCCAGGGAAACCGAGAGTTTATGTTAATAGGTAACTCTTTCACATGGCTCAACATTCAAAGAGCACAAACAAACATTTGTGAAAACTTTTCCTTTCTACCTCTGTTCCCCGGATGCCCAGCTCTCTTTCCCAGAGGCAACCATTTTATGGTTTTACATCCATCTTCTCAGAGTAACTTATATATATTTAAATAAATGCGCATGAATATTGTCTTCCCCATTTCATCTCAACCATGGTGCATGGACTACTCTGCATCTTTCTTTTTTCACTTATTGTATCTCGGATCCAGGCTTCCCCCGGTGGCTCAGAGATAAAACAATCCACCTGCAAAAACAGGAGATCTGGGTCTGATCCCTGGGTCAAGAAGATCCCGTGGAGAAGGAAATGGCAACCCACTTCAGTATTCTTGCCTGGGAAATCCCACGCACAGAGTCTGGAAGGCTACAGTCCATGGGATGGCAAAAGAGTTGGACATGACTTAGCAGTTAAACAATATTTTGAATCTATTTCTATTTTAGTACATAAGAAGCTTCCTCAATCTTTTTTTATAGCCTCTAAATGTTCCACAATTTCATAATACCACGATTTCACAAGGTCCTATTGGTGGTCATTTAGGTTATTTCCAATCTTTGGCTCTTACAAACAATGCTATAGGAAACTACCTTGAATAAGCATCAATCTGCATGTGAACGACTGTATCTTTGGAATAAATTTCTAGAAGTGGAGTTGTAGGTTGAGGGTATGTATGTTTGTATTTTCCCCTACGTATTACAGTTTTATTATACTTGAAAAAGTAATACATGCATATGTTTAAAAAGAACAAAATTAAGTTGTATGAAAGTACATACAGGAGAAAATATTTCCCTTTGGTCTCTTGGCTTCTAGGTCCCTCTCCAGAGGTAGCCACTGTTTGTGTGTACACTTCTGGAGATTATACGCATATGCAAACCTGCATATGTGAACAAGTATATGTCATTTGTCTGCTTGAAAGGAACATCTGACTCACACCATTCTGCATTCTGCTTTTTTTCACTTGCTGTTCAGTCGCTAAGCTGTGTGTGTATGTGTGTATGGCGGGGGCGGGGGTCATTGTGACCCCCTGGACTGCAGCACACTAGGCTTCCCTGTCCTGCACTATCATTTTTCACTTAATATATATATAAATGTATTGTCTAATGGTTGATATAGAACAATCTCAGTCTCTTTAAAGGCAATATAGACTTTCCTATGAGGAAACTTGGCATTAACTTTTTTTGTGAAAAAAATTTAGGTATAATTTATATACAGCAGATTTTACCCTTTTTAGTATACAGTTCTGCAGGTTTTGACTTCCCTTGTCATTTTGATAGATATTGCTAAATAGCCCTCTTAGAAAGTTGTATAGGTGTATGTGTCTGCTTTTCAACAACCTTGTCAGTTCCGTTCAGTTCAGTTCAGTCGCTCAGTTGTGTCTGATTCTTTGCGACATCATGAACTGCCACACGCCAGGCCTCCCTGTCCATCACCAACTCCCAGAGTCCACCCAAACCCATGTCCATTGAGTCGATGACACCATCCAACCAGCTCATCCTCTGTCGTCCCCTTCTCCTCCTGCCCGCAATATTTCCCAGCATCAGGGTCTTTTCAAATGAGTCAGCTCTTTGCATCAGGTGGCCAAAGTATTGGAGTTTCACCTTCAACATCAGTTCTTCCAATGAACACCCAGGACTGATCTCCTTTAGGATGGACTGGTTGAATCTCCCTGCAGTCCAAGGGACTCTCAAAAGTCTTCTCCAATACCACAGTTCAAAAGCATCAATTCTTCTGTGCTCAGCTTTCTTTATAATCCAACTCTCACATCCATACATGACCACTGGAAAAACCATAGCCTTGACTAGACGGACTTTTGTTGACAAAGTAATGTCTCTGCTTTTTAATATGCTATCTAGGTTGGTCATAACTTTCCTTCCAAGGAGTAAGCGTCTTGTTAGTTCAGATATCATCAAATTTTTTGGTCTTTATCAATCTGTAGATGAAAGTGATAACTGTATTACCATTTAAAATTTTATTTCCCTTATTATGATGAAGCTGAGCACCTTATCATTTGTATAAGATCCATATAGATGTTCTTTTCTGGGAACGATCCATATCTTTTCTTTTTAGCCCATTTTTCTACTGTGGGTTGGTCTTCTTATTCATATCAAGATTATAGCCATGAAATTAAAAGATGCTTACTCCTTGGAAGAAAAGTTATGACCAACCTAGATAGCATATTCAAAAGCAGAGACATTACTTTGCCGACTAAGGTCCATCTAGTCAAGGCTATGGTTTTTCCAGTAGTCATGTATGGACGTGAGAGTTAGACTGTGAAGAAGGCCGAGTGCTGAAGAATTGATGCTTTTGAACTGTGGTGTTGGAGAAGACTCTTGAGAGTCACGTGGACTGCAAGGAGATCCAACCAGTCCATTTTGAAGGAGATCATCCCTGGGATTTCTTTGGAAGAAGTGATGCTAAAGCTGAAACTCCAGTACTTTGGCCACCTCATGTGAAGAGTTGACTCATTGGAAAAGACTGTGATGCTGGGAGGGATTGGGGGCAGGAGGAGAAGGGGACGACAGAGGATGAGATGGCTGGATGGCATCAATGACTCGATGGAGGCGAGTCTGAGTGAACTCTGGGAGTTGGTGACGGACAGGGAGGCCTAGCGTGCTGCAATTCATGGGGTCGCAAAGAGTCGGACATGACTGAGCGACTGAACCGAACTGAACTGAAGGACTCATGCTGCTGTTGCTAAGTCACTTCAGTCGTGTCCGATTCTGTGCAACCCCATAGATGGCAGCCCATCAGGCTCCTCCGTCCCTGGGATTCTCCAGGCAAGAACATTGGAGTGGGGTGCCATTGCCTTCTCTGGTAGGGACTCATGATATGTTGGAAATCAATCCTTGATTAGTACATAAATCACAAAAATTTGGAAAACTTGCTGTTTGCAGAAACATCAGTACAAACTGGACCCCCCCGCCCAAACACTTAAACGTTTGTCAACCATTGGAAGAATATTGCGTATATAAAATTCCACTCTAGGAGAACTAAACTTCCAAAATTAGGTTTGGCTGAGAAGACTGTCATGCTTTGCAAAAGAATCAGAGGTATATTGTCTGGAAACAAAAATAAAATATGCATGTCTGTGCAATTAACTGTGTAGTCTTTGAATAACCTCCAAGGATTAAGAGTAAATGTTTTATTATCTGTAATATAACTGACCTGGGTCTCTCTCATTAATACATGAGAATATCCATCAGTTCATTTCAAGCACATGGCAAGATATAAAGTCATCTTTGGGTGCTTCCTGCATATCTGTCCAAGACAATTACATCATATTAAAATGAAGAATAAGTTCACAGTTTCAGTGATCTGATCTCCAGAGTGCACACGTAATATTCAATAGAGATCTTTATATCTCTGGATGTAATGGAGAAGAGATGTGCTGTAAGATAATTAAAAATTATTTTATTTTCTCACGACATGGAGAAATAAAGTGTGTTATTTGGCTCCCAATACAGCAGAAGACAGCTTGTGAACTAAAAATGGGGGTACAGAAAACTTTATTTGATTTATTAGGATAAACAGATTTGTAGAACATTTAAGAGAGAAACTCCAGGAAGAGGGAAGTGGAAATAGAGGAGTAACTCAGTGTGTGTGTGTGTGTGTGTGTGTGTGTGTGTGTGTGTGTATTAACCACTCAGTCATGTCCAACTCTTTGNGGATAAACAGATTTGTAGAACATTTAAGAGAGAAACTCCAGGAAGAGGGAAGTGGAAATAGAGGAGTAACTCAGTGTGTGTGTGTGTGTGTGTGTGTGTGTGTGTGTGTGTGTATTAACCACTCAGTCATGTCCAACTCTTTGCGACTTCATGGACTGTAGCCCATATGCATCTTTGTCCATAGAATTCTCTAGGCAAGAATACTGGAGTGGATAGCCATTCCCTTCTCCAGGGGATCTTCTCTACCTAGGGATTGAACCCAGGTCTCCTGCATTGCAGGCAGATTCTTTATTGTCTGAGCCACCAAGGAAGCCCCAAGTGACTCAATATCCTTTATTATATGTGGAATGATAGACGTAAAGATATAATTAAGTCATCCATTATGAGCTTGAACCAAGTGAGCTGTGGTCACTGCCTTTGATTTTAATTTGTATGTTGATATTAAACATTTTGCAAACTCTGTCATTATAACTGATTTTTTTCAAAATGGATAATTGGTAGAAGTCATACATCAGTTCAGTTGCTCGGTCGTGTCCTACTCTTTGCAACCCCATGAATCGCAGCATGCCAGGCCTCCCTGTCCATCACCATCTCCCGGAGTTCACTCAGACGCACGTGCATCGAGTCTGTGATGCCATCCAGCCATCTCATCCCCAGTCGTCCCCATCTCCTCCTGCCCCCAATCCCTCCCAGCATTAGAGTCTTCTCCAATGAGTCAACTCTTCTCGTGAGGTGGCCAAAGTACTGGAGTTTCAGCTTTAGCATCATTCCTTCCAAAGAAATCCCAGGGCTGATCTCCTTCAAAATGGACTGGTTGGATCTCCTTGCAGTCTAAGGGACTCTCAAGAGTCTTCTCCAACATCACAGTTCAAAAGAATCAATTCTTTGGCACTACGCCTTCTTCACAGTCCAACTCTCACATCCATACATGACCACAGGGAAAACCATAGCCTTGACTAGGCGGACCTTAGTCGGCAAAGTAATGTCTCTGCTTTTGAATATACTATCTAGGTTGGTCATAACTTTTCTTTCAAGGAGTAAGTGTCTTCTAATTTCATGGCTGCAGTCAACATCTGCAGTGATTTTGGAGCCCCAAAAAATAAAGTCTGTCACTGTTTCCACTGTTTCCCCATCTATTTCTCATGAAGTGATGGGACCAGATGCCATGATCTTCGTTTTCTGAATGTTGAGCTTTAAGCCAGTTTTTTCGCTCTCCTCTTTCACTTTCATCAAGAGGCTCTTTTGTCCAGAGACAGCTGGCTTGAAGTCTGTGGGCAGGATGCTCGCTTCAAATTATGCTGCTGACTTGGGGCAGTTTTTTCTCCAGTTTGGGAAATTGTTCACCTAAAGTGGGGATTGCTGAAAGCAGTTGTAAACTGGGAAAAAATGCTCCTTTACATCACCTGGCTAGTCTTTGGTGAGGGTGGCATGCTGTTTAGAGGGAGAGTGACTTGTGAGAAGGAACTCAGTTCCTTTTTAGACTAAAGGGAGGGGCAGGAGAACCAGGAATCTGCAAAGCACAGCAATGATGAGGATGGGGAGGGCGGTCAGCCCAGGCAAGACTCCTCCTCTCCAGCTCCTATTTGACAAGCTTCTGGCTGTTTCTCAAACTATAGCAGAAGGAAGTGGGGGTCAGGGAGGGGCAAGGAGGGACTGTTTGAAAATAAGGGGCATTTGACTATCATGGAAACTGGATTCTACGGAGGGTCACGGGGTTTGATTTCTTTGATTTGGCGTCTCTGACCTTGGGCAATCAGAATTTAAAGTGAGGCCCGCCCTCCAGGCACTGTTGTACTCCCACACATTTCCTCCTGCTTTTCGTCATTTAGCGCTACTTGATGCAGCCGCCAGCCTGACTGGTTAACCTTCTCACTGCCACTGTGTGTCTAAGCCATCAGCAGTGGTGTGCCGGAGCTGGCTCATCTAAGGTTGGGGGTACTAACTTTAAGTGTTCAGGAAGTTGGCAGACAGTTATTAAATCACTGGTAGCCTGATGCCAGCCAGGCTGGGTATAGTTATACCACGGAAATCTGCAAACACTCAGATCAGGGCTTTTATTTTTAGAGAACTGGTTTACCAGCACAGCTGGGGATAGGGATAACAAGGACAGAAAAACACCACCTACGAGCACAGAGATCCCTACAAATCCTGCACAAGGAGAAGCCCTGTTCTATACCTGAGAAAAATAGATGTCTATTTTGAAGGTGATGATGATGATGATGGTAGCTAACACTTAGTGACATTTATTATGGACCAAGGACAGTTGCTTTCGAACTGTGCTGCTGGAGAAGACTCCTGAGAATCCTTGGACAGTAAGGAGATCAAACCAGTTAATCCTAAAGGAAATAAACCCTGAATGTCCATTGGAAGGACTGGTGCTGAAGTTGAAGCTCCGATACTTTGGCCAACTCATTGGGAAAGATCCTGATGCTGGGAGAGATTGAAGGCAGGAGAAGAAGGGGGCAGAGGATGAGATGGTTGGATGGCGTCAGAAGCTCAATGGACGTGAGTCTGAGCAAACCCTGGGAGACAGTGGAGGACAGGGAAGCCTGGCCTGCTGCAGTCCATGGGGTTGCAAAGAGTCAGACGTGACTGAGGGACTAAGCAACAACAAAGGACAGTTCTAAGCACTTTACTTGTATTAACGCATTTAGGTCTCAAAACAAGTCTATGATAAAGGGACTATTATTATTATTCCAATTTTATAGATGGGGTACAGAGAAGTAGATCATGTCGTCATGAAACTAGAGTGGACTTGAACCCCAGCAGTCTGGCTCCAGAGTCCTGAGTTTAACAGTCACACTACATCACACTCTCTATCCGAAGTTCTCTGTTTATTAAAGACAGAAGCAAACTCTCCAGGATCTGCTCTCCGGATCTCAAACCCATGGGACAAGAGAGGCAGAGCCCTTTGCAAGACATCTTGCTTTTGTGAGTGTCAGTCACTCAGTCATACCAGACTCTTTTGCGACCCTGTGGACTGTAGCCTACTAGGCTACTTTCCCAGCAAGAATACTGAAGTGGGTAGTCAGTCCCTTCTCCAGGGGATCTGATTGACCCAAGGATGGAACCTGGGTCTCCTGCCTTGCAGGCAGATTCTTTACCATCTGAGCCACCAGGGAAGATTTCAGAACTTTAAATTTGGAGAGATTTTTACATTAACATGCTGAAAGGGAAAAACAATTGGATTTTAAAAAGTAGTCAGGTTTTTTTTTTTTTAATGAAAGAAAAGTTATATTTGCTATTAAGCCTTTGAGAAAGTAGGTTGTTAATAAAATTAACTCATCTAACAAAGTATTATTTATGATCTCATTATCATTTATACCTATTAATAATAATTTTTATAATATCAGCAAGTTTGCCATAATGATATTAAGTGATGTAATATTTTAGTGGCTTAAAATCACTTTGTCATTCTATGAAGGATCACAATAATTCCATGAAAGAAAATAAGAGGCTCTATTAATGCCCTAACTCCCTGGGAGTGCTGGAGAGATGAGTGGCTTGTTCTAGTATGTACAGCTAGTAAGTGATGAATTTGAACTTGAATCCAGACTTTCAGATTCTCAAATATTTCTGCAAGACTGTATTGGCATTGGAACTTGTCACTAAGCTAGAACTTGCCACTTGCTAGGCTCCCCACAACTCTTCAGGGAGCCAACGAGATGCAGGGAGATGGATAGGATCAGGCACCCTTCAGGGAGCCAAATAATCATAATAAAGATAACAGCATATTAAAGCTTCTGTTTTTCCAAAGAATTACCATACAAAAATACAAATAGAGGGAAGAGAATTCAAAAGATGGCTAGACATTATTTGATCACAAATAATATTTTAACACTTTTGTGTACATGAAAGAAAAAATTCAGAGGAGCATGTCAACGTTTTATTCAAAAGAGTGGATTCTTTTTTTCTTGGGTTGGAAAATGTCAAATAAGGAAACTATTAGCAAAAACAACAGTTTCTTACATGCTAGGAAAAATGCTAAGAGCTTTCCATACATTATCTCACTTAATACTTGATAAGAACCCTATGCTGAAAGTACTATTTTTAAAAAAACGGGAACTGAATCTTACATAGGATTATTTGCCCAAAGTTACCTAGTCAACAAGTGGGAGATGCCACTTTATACCATTTTCTAGATTTACAAAAGATAATTGAGTCTGTTTCTGTTTTGTAAGTAAATTCATTGTGTCTAAAAGAATGAGCTTCTGGCTGTAAAGGGGAGGGATGGGAGGAAGGGCTAGGTAGGGAGTTTAGGAGGGGCATGTGCTCTGCTGTATTTAAAACAGATAAACAACAAGGGGCTTCCCAGTGGTAAAGAACCCCCCACCCAAGGCAGGAGACTTAAGAAATGTGGGTCGATCCCTGGCTCAGGAGGACCCCCTGGAGAAGGAAACAGCAGCCCACTCCAGTATCCTTGCCTGGGAAATCCCATGGACAGAGGAGCCTGGCAGGGGACGGTCCTTGGGGTCACAAGGAGTTGAACACGACTAGGCAACTAAATAACAAGACCCGACAAACAGCTAGTACTGGACAGCACATGGAACTCTGCGCAGTGTTATGTGGCAGCCTGAATAGTAGGGAAGTTTGGGGGAGAATGGACACATGCATATGTATGGCTGAGTCCCTCTGCTGTCCACCTGAAGCTATCGCATTGTTTGTTAACTGGCTACACATCAGTACAAAATGATTCATGTCAATGTATGGCAAAACCAATACAGTATTGTAAAGCAAAATAAAGTAAAATAAAGTAAAATGGAAGCTCTAAAAAAAAAAAAATTTTGTTTTAAAATCCCCCCCAAAAAATAAAATTGATTCATTTCCTGAAAAAAAAATTAAAAAAATATAAATAAAAAAATAAGACAAATGTCCTGCTAGCACTGAGATTCACATGTTAAAAAAAAAAAGAACACACAATTATCACTTGGCAAATCCTTATGAAAGGAGAAGTGTATTTTAAAGCCTTGGCT
Source organism: Oreotragus oreotragus (assembly GCA_006410675.1). Taxonomy (NCBI): domain Eukaryota; kingdom Metazoa; phylum Chordata; class Mammalia; order Artiodactyla; family Bovidae; genus Oreotragus; species Oreotragus oreotragus. Next base: position 247,804 of record SJYX01022008.1, read on the forward strand.
CAAAGCTATGCTCTTGCTTGCGATACTAGTTATAGCTGACACAGATGATTCTGCACCCAGAAAAACTTAAAATGCCCTCTCCTTTCCTTGCTCAAATAAGGACATGGTAAAACCTATTACATGTGATAAATAGAAATGGTTTGAGCAATTATAGAGTGAATTTGGACCGTGTAGGCAAATAATCAAGACCATTTCTATGTTACTCCTTTGACTTAGTACTCGTTTTCCAACCTGATTCATTCAAGTGATGACTTCCACCTTCTGCCCCACTCACTTGGTGGAGGTGAACATTATCCTGATTCAGTTTTGCCTCCTTGATAAGGAAATAGCTGCCTTCTGCACAAAGAGGGAAATAATGGCAAATGTGCAACTAGCACTTGGGATCTGAAATCAGCATCAACCTCTTTGCCTGTTCAGTTATGGACTGCATTAGACACTTCAGGGACTTTATGATTTGGGGAGAGGGCTGTGATGTGGTGGGTACACATCTAAGTTCTGGCTGTTTCCCATCAGCTGAGCTGCCTGACCTCTAGGAACCTCCGTTTTTATCTGATAATTAAGCCTCACTCATACCCACTCATAGAGGATAATGAGGTTTCTGGATTCATCAGCCACAATGCAGCCCACAAACATTAGGTGTTTTATTATTGTAATTACTGTAATTAGAATGGATTCAGAAATCAGCCTCGTTTCTCTTGCTCATATTCAAACAATGGAAAGCCATGAGTTTTTTGTTTGTTTGTTTGTTTTAACTCTGACTTGTAGGCAGTATCTGGAGAAGGGAATGGCTACCCACTCCAGTATTCTTGCTTGGAGAATCCCATGGACAGAGGAGTCTGGCGGGCTATAGTCCATGGGGTCACAAAGAGTCAGACATGACTGAAGTGACTTAACGTGCACGTAGGCTATTTATTGGGAAATATTGAAACTTCTGTCCATGTGAATCTCAGTGAGCTTGAGAAAACTGCTGACCACATTATTATGTGGGATGCCACCCAAAAGTGGAGTGAGCTTAGCTGTGGCTTATGACCTCTGTCACTACTTCTCCCCCTCAACTTGAAGTCACTCAGACTTTCCTCTTTCACCAAGCAGGGCCCATGCAATACCTTCAGACCTCATGAGATGAAAACTTTTGAAAGGGAGCTCTCTAACTTTCCCAAGGAAAGCTGGCTCACAATTCCCACACTGTACATTGGGCCGAGCCTCTTAATACTTTCCTTGAGGATCCAGAAACACTTACTGTGTTAACAACATTAAGCACACTGTAACATTTCACTTTCTAGCATGTTCTTTTGTGTCTGCACAAAATTTGACTGCTTTAGGGTTTTCAGTTTTTCTATTAGGATCAATAAAATATTATTAATGCTATTACCATGAGGTTTTTCTAAAGTAATCCCCAGAAAGTTAATCCAGTATTTAGAAGAAAGACACCCAGGAAAAAAAAAAAAAAAAAAACTTTCCCCCCTCAAAAGCTTCAAATCTTAGATTTGTCCACAGTATATTATCTGGGAGCCTGGCTTTTTTGTCCCCTGGTGCTAAGTGGGCCTGTGGACTGAGCACGCACCGGAAACCTGCCCAATTACTTTAAGCCAGCCATGAAGGGAGGGAGGCCACATAAGTGGATCCGCTGGTCACAGAAACATCAACACAACCCTAGAACTTAACACAGAGCCTCGCACAAGTCACGCAATTGATTAGAGCTTGATAGACTGAATTAATCTAGACACTTACAAGTTAGGGGCCCAAAACATCACCCAAAGTAGCACTGGTCACCCTGTAAATGAGGATGCTTCTGTGCCCAGCTATTTACAACATCTGGAAACTTGCTGCCTCATGCACGTTGCTTAGAGGGGAAGGTACGCACTATTACTTTTGCCTTTGAAAGGGATCTCAGGGTGACCCCTAACTTCTGAGGAACAAAGTTCAGTCTTTACACTAAAGCAATTATTACAAAATGCAGGCTGTGTACCTGACATTCAGTTTCTGAATGTTCTGTGTCTCCTGGAATTCACTGATTCACATTCTAGCAAATACAGAATTTATTGGGATTCTCAAATGTCGGTGTTCTCAAGTTCAGAACTGCATAGGCTTTGGAGGGCTTGTTATAAACAGAGATGCCTGAATTCTACTCTTGCAGATTCTGAGATTCTGACTTGTAGGTTTGGATCTTTTTCTTTCTCCAAACTTCTCACTGATAAATTTTTTTTTTTTTTTTGTGTATAAGAGACAGGCATCAGCTACTCAAAAGTTTTTAAGATGATATTAAGCATCATGGTTTCTCATCAGAATCATGCATTTGTCAATTTTTTAAAACCTGATTTACTATTTTTATGTGAAATTTCCTGGGTTGTGTACAATACAAATAATTGGAGCTATTTTTTCAATTTGAATAAATGTTATGAAAGTGTCAGGAAATCAAGTAACAGGGTTTCATAGCAACAGATTGAGAAAAGTATAAGACTTTTCTATTTAGCCAAAGAAGAAGAATAATTTTTAAAAAGCATTGTAAGGTAGGTAACAATGTTGTTAAGCTATTTACTTCTCTATTTGTTTATAGTAGTTGAAGAGGAGTGTTTAAGATGTCATTGTGAACTACTAATTTATAATTAAGATAATAAATACATAATAAAACAACTTTTAAAAAGACTTTTAAATCACATACAAAAGACAAGGACAATTGCTGACATAAAGCTTTTCTTGAAGGATTCCTCCTAACTTGATCCCTCGGTGTTTTAGCATCCTAAAACAAGCAAACAAACAACAACAAAATGTATATGAAACCCACCTTTATATGTACTTGACTCAGGATCTTCTACAGTGATTTGTTCTTCTGTAGATCACACAAGATTTGTGTTATTTTTCCTCTCTTCCTGGAGCAGAGGTAAGTATTTTCTTCCCAGCTGTTTTTCTATTAGGATAGATGAGGTTTGTGTTATACATTTTAGGATCCTCTGCCTCCTAGAAACTAATGGTTGCTCTATTTCAACCACATGGTTTCTAGCTTTAAGCAAGTATATTGAAAGAAAGTTGAAAGTGTTAGTCATTTAATCTTGTCTGACTCTTTGTGACCCCATGACTGTAGCCCCCCAGGCTCCTCTCTCCATGTGATTTCCCAGGCAAGAAATAGTGAAGTGGGTGGCCATTGCCTTCTCCAGGGGATCTTCCCAACCCAGGAATCAAACCCAGGTCTCCCTCATTGCAGGCAATATCTTTACTGCCTGAGCCAACAGGGAAAGAAAGTACATTGTGTAATATTATCTTGGTTGTTAGTTAGAAAAAGTGAGTTCAATCTAGAATATGCAAAGAAAAAATCTGGGGGTGGAGCAGAGTGGAAAATTTATTTCCTCATGAGACTAGGCGAGTCAGGGAAACTTTCCTGACAGGAGTAGATCAGCTTTAACGAATGACTTCACTTTAAGTAAATCAGAAAGAGAAAAATATCACATGTTAATGCATATATATGAATCTAGAAAGATGGTACTGATGAACCTATTTGCAGGGCAGAGTGGAGACACAGACATAGAAAACAGACTTGTAGACACAAGGAGGGAAGGAGAGAGTGAAACAAATGGCAAGAGTAGCAAGAAAACATATATATTACCATTTGTAAAATAGATGGCCAGTGGGAATATGCTGCATGTCTCAGGGAGCTCAAACTGGTACTCTGTGACAAGCTAGAGAGGTGGGACGAGGTGGGAGAAAGATTAAAGAGGGAGAGGACATATGTATACCTATGGCTGACTCATGCCAATGTATGGCAAAACTCAATACAATATTGTAAAGCAATTTCAGTTCAGTTCAGTCACTCAGGCGTGTCCCACTCTTTGCGACCCCATGAACCGCAGCATGCCAGGCTTCCCTGTCCATCACCAATTTGTGGAGTCCACCCAAACCCATGTCCATTGAGTCAGTAATGCCATCCAACCTTCTCATCCTCTGTCGTCCCCTTCTCCTCCTGTCCTCAATCTTTCCCAGCATCAGGGTCTTTTCAAATGATATCTATTTGTCACTTCCACTGTATAATTGTAAGGGATTTGACTTAGGTCATACTTGAATGGTCTAGTGGGTTTCCCTGCTTTCTTCAAGTCTGAATTTTGCAATCAGGAGTTCATGATCTGAGCCACAGTCAGCTCCCTGTCTTGTTTTTCCTGATTGTATAGAGCTTCTCCAACTTCAGTTGCAAAGAATATAATCAATCTAATTTTCGTATTGACCATCTGGTGATGTCCATGTGTGGAGTTGTCTCTTGTGTTGTTGGAAGAGGGTGTTTGCTATGACCAGTGCATTCTCTTGGCAAAACTCTGTTATCCTTTGCTGCCCTGCTTCATTTTGTACTCCAAGGCCAAAGTTGCCTATTTGAATCACTCCTGTTAGAATGACTGTTTTCAAAATACAAGAAGTAAAAGTATTGGTGATGATGTAGAGAAAAGGCAACCAACATGTTCTGTTGTTAGGAATGTAAGTTGATAGAGTCACTGCTGCTGCTGCTGCTAAGTCGCTTTTGACTCTGTGCGACCCCATGGACTGCAGCCCACCAGGGTCCTGTGTTGTACACCTGAAACTAATATAATTTTGTAAGTCAATTACACTTCAATTTAATAAAAAAAGACCTACTGCTACCGGGAGACAACCTATGCTCACTCACTGTCTTTGTCTCCAATTTTTATTGGCGATATACTTCTGCAGAATATTGTCTCCTTACAGAAAGGACAGGGTAAAGATGAACTCTTAGATATTTAATTTCAATGCTGTTTTAAGCTTTCTATTTGTACTTTAGAAATCAGTTTCTGTGATTGCTTTTTTAGGATTAATAAGAGGCAGGTGTGGAAGATGTGATTATAAGAAGGTGTGGGTAAAGGATAGGGTAACAATAAGTTTCAAGGTTCAGGTGGGGGTGTTCGGAAGAAGGAGGAGAGTCGACAATGAGAATGGGAGAGAGGAGAGGACTGATTCTATTTATTCAATAACTGTGTTCCTAATACATTCTTATGTCAACTCATTCATTTGTTCATCAAATATTTATTAAATTATATTATGCTAGGTGTCAGGGAATCAAATACAAATAGAATATCATCCAATAGTGAAAAGAGATCATAGGTTTTCTAGAAGAGATTAAAATAAAATTCTCTGTGAGTCCAGAGAAAGAGGAAGGTTCTTTGTTATTCTGGAGTAGGTCAGAAAAAACTCTGGAAAGAGGTCGTAAAGGATGCATACAAGTTTTTTTCCACTGGATAACAAATATTAAGTGAATTCCTACTTTATGGCAGGCTTTCTTCTTGTGCTGGAAATATGACATTAAAAATTTAAAGTTTTTGCTCTTGAGGAGCTTTCATTCTGGAAGAGGAAGACTGGAGATGAACATAAAGTGTTTCCTTTTCCTTGGTAAGTGTTGTAGAGAAAAGTAAAGCAGAATAACAGGAGTTGAAAATAACATATAGTGCCATTTTATATGAAGTGTAGAAAATGATGGCTTCATAAAGAAGATGACATGTGAGCAGAAAAATGACAAGATGAGGGTGTAAGCCACATGGATATCTGGGGTGTGAGCACTGGAGACAGAGGAGACAAGTACAAAGACTCAGAATAAGGTGCCTGTTTGTCATGTATTATGTACATGAAGGAGGCCCGTATGGCTGAAGCAAAACAGACATGAGGGAGAGCTATAGGATATGAGGTCATAGTGATATCAAGGAGCATATTATGAAAGGTCTTGTAGGTTATGTAAGGATTTTGGATTTTATTCTAAGCAAGATGAGAAATCACTGGAAAGTTTTGAAGAGTGACATGATGATTATGTTGCTGGGTAAAGAACAGCTTGTGGGTGCGTTGGAAAGGGAGGCGAGTGATGACGGAAGTAGGGGTAGGTCAGGAGGCTCTCACGATAATCCAGTTAAAGGATGATGGTGGCTTGGATCTCAGTGGTAGCAGCAAACATAATGCAACATGGTTAGATTTTGGATGTAGTGTAAAATTGGAGCCCCAGGGGTTTGCAGTTGGATTGGGTACAGGATGTGAGAGAAAGAGAAGTCAAAGATGAATCCTAGGTTTCTGACATGGAGCAACTGTAAGGTTGATGTGTAATCTTATGGTGAAGATGCAGAAAGAGCATGTGTGAAAGGGAGACACGGAAATTAATACTTGTGTCTTAATATGTTACAGTTGAGATGTCTGTTTATTAGGCATCCATGTGGAGAGGGTGAGTGTTTGTTGGTCCTATGAACATGGAGCTCAGCACAGAAATTAGCCAGTGGCCCTAGATTTTAGATCAACAAATTCCAGCTCCAGCTCTTGGACAAGGGTAATCTGTTGAATCACTTTAGAGAATATGAAGCCTTTAAACAAAATTTTGTGAAGTTCTTCTTCAAGCAGAATTTTGAAATGGTTGTACAGAAATGTGATAAAGGATATTTGGCATGGAGAATAGAGAAGTGGTTAATGGCAGAAGAACCATTAGGAAAACTGAGATTTAGAGATCTAAAAGGTGAAAAACTAGAAACAGTTTTTTTAATGGAAAGGAGACAGGATCTGTTTAAAGGATTGTATGTGGCAGTACAATTATGCTACAATATCTGCTTAACCCCAAGGAATTCCATTCTCAATTCTGCTTTTTATGAAATATTATGTAAAAATGGTGCTCTCTTTCCAAGTGTCTTTTAAGTATTTGACAAAATATTTGGGCAAAGTCTTATATTTTAAACCTGCTAGAGTTATTTTAAAAAATTAACTTTTAGCCCTTAGAGAGGTTTTTTTTTAAATTTTATTTTAAATCTGTACTTCCCTGATGGCTCAGATGGTAAAGAATCTGCTTGCAATGCAAGAGACCTGGGTTCCATCCCTGGGTTGGGAAGATCCCCTGGAGAAGGGACTGGCTATCCACTCCAGTATTCATGCCTGGAGAATTCTGTGAACAGAGGAACCTGGTGGGCTACCACCTAAGGGGTTGCAATGAGTAGGACATGACTGAGCGACTAACACTGTCATTCACTTTTTCATGAGCATTTTACTTCCAGGGCTGATCTGCCCTGCCCACTCCATAAGGAGATGTGTGACATAAAGTAAGAATACCATAATAATGTTTCAATTAGTAAATGGATGATTTTTATCTCCTTTAAAATGATATTTTTTTTCACAAAAGAATATCAGCATTTATTATATCACTACACAATGGTCAATATTATTAGAAAGGGTCATTTTTTTCCTTTGTAATGCAATGTATAAAAAATGATATTTTTACTACAGTTTTAAGTTGTATACTTAATGGTTGGAAATATTTTTCAGCATTAACAAGTGTTAAATACAGACTTCATTATGTTATAAAGGTAGATATGATAAAAAATAAAAATAGCCACTTAATTTTCCCACTGTTGAGTATATCTTGCTATTCTATTTCCTTCTTTTCAAAGCATGTACAAAATATAAAGTGGGAAGTATGCTGGCTTTTGACAAATGTGACTTCTTGAAATCATTATATCTGAACCCAAAGCATCTTTTTTGGAAGGACAATTTCCTAATTTGTTTCCAAATTAGCTTTTATGAAACAAGATATAGAAATTCAGTAACCTATCTTTTCTACTACTTTCTAAAATAGAAGGCTAATACCTTTGCTGTTGGAGGGGTGAGAGGGAGAGAAACAAAGAGGAAGTGTAGTTAGAGAGTAGAGACAGTTTCATCCTGTTGTTTGGACTTAGGAGTGGTGGTAGATTACAAAAATGGCACAGATTCTTCCCATTTCTGTATATATGCCCCTTTGGAATGTGACCTTGCAGTTCCTCCAACAGAAGGTGACATCTGCTTTAGCTTGAAGCTGGGCTGTCCGTATGACTTCATTTGGCCAACTGGACACTGGTAAACATGACTAAGCAGTGTTGAAAAGTGCTTGAGCTTTGCTTCATGGAAGCTCTTAGACAGCCACGTTCTGAAGGATGAGAGGCCATGTTGAGGAGCCCCAGCCAGCAAACAGCCAGTATCTGGTCAATAGCCTGACAAGTAACAGTCGTGTAACTGAGACCAGCCACCAGCTCACCCGACAGTTGATGAAAGACAAAGAAGAGGCATTCCCAACTGAGAAAAGTGTTAACCAGAAATATGCACTACAGTTGACCCTTGAACAGCATGGGGATTCAGAGCACCTGGGCCTTTGTGCAGTTGAAAATCTGGTTCTGCATCTATAGCTTGAACCAACCATGAATCATGTTCTACTGTGGTACATATTTACTGAAAAAAAAATCTGCGTTTAAGTGGACCCATACAATTTAAAGGGTCAACAGTGTTTCTAAACCTGTATGAAATTGATAGCACAACCTCAAAATGCATAAAGTGCAAGTTGACAGAACTAAAAAGAATAATAAGAAAATCTACAGTTGTGAAAAATATTTTTAACACACTGATAGGAAAAATGACCAACAACAAAAAGAAAATTTGGATACAACAATTACAAACTTGGCTTAATTGGCGTCTATAGAACATTGCTCTCAGCATCTATAGAATATATCTTCCCAAATGACGTAGAACACTTAGCAAAATTGTCCATGAGCTTGGCCGTAAAACAAATCTCAACACCTTTTAAGGGTAACAGTAATACAAAGCATGTTCTCTGACTATAGTGAAATTAATTCAGAAATCAGAAGTATAAAGTAGAAGATTCCATGGGTCAAAGAATAAATCATAGTAGAAGTGAAAAAATATTTTAACTGAATGATACTGAAAACATCACATTTTAAAACTTATCCAAAGAAGCTTAGATAACATTTCAAGGAAATTTTATGGTCTCCCTTGTTTATATTAGAAAAGAAGAAAAGCTAAAAATCCATGACCTATGTGCCCACCTCAAGAAGTTAGGAAAGAAACAGCAAATTAAACCTAGAAAGGAGAAGAAAGGAAATAAAGACTGAAACAGTTAGTAATGAAACAGTTCAGAGAAAATCAGTAAAACCAGAAGTTGGTTCTTTGAAAAGACTAGTAAAATTGATAAACCCTTAGCAAAAATTATCACGAGCAAAAGAGAAAAGGCATAAATTATGAGGAATTTTTTAAAAAGATATGTTTTTAATATCTTTAGAATGTGTAGATATCAGGAATTCAGCCACAGGGAATAAATGATGATGGACTCAGCCACCTGCCATTAGCAATTTGGATACAATTGATAAAGCAGCTGTAATTGATGAAATGGCTATGTTTAGATATTGAACTATGTATAGCACATGACTATGATCCTTGAGTGAAGAAAAATAAGGTGAGTCCCATGGTCACCCCCACCTTCTGAGTGGAGGAGTTTTTTCAGGCTCTACCATAGAGAGAGTTCCACCCAGGGGACTGAGATTAAAGTTTGCAGTCAAAGTTGGCCAGAATCTGTGGGGCAGATTGTATCAGGGAGAAGGGAATATTAACTCAAAATGGACTTATGAATCAGATCTGAAACTGTGAAGCTTCTGGAAGGAAGCAGGAGAATATCTTCAGGTCCTTAGCTAGCCAGAGATTTCTTAAATATAACACAAAATGGATAAAAGAAAACAATTGATAAATTTGATTTCATAAAATTTTCAAAATTTTTATTCTTTAGTGATTGTTAAGAAAATGAAAATGCAAGCTGTGGACTATCAGATTATTTACTATTCATATAACTGACAAAAGCCTCATATCCCAAATACATAAGAACTATGTAACACAATAAGAGTTAAAAAACAATTAGAAATTAGGCAAAACTTTAGACAGTTTGAAAAGGAAGATATGTGATTGACCAATAAACTCATGGAAAGATGAAAAAATCACTAGCCATTAAAGATATACAAATTAAAACCACAATGAGCTAACACCACACACCCACTAGACTGGCTAAAATCAAAAGGATTGGCATAATCAAGCCTTGGTGAGAATATGAACTCATACATTGCTCTTGGGAATGTAAAATTGTATAATCACTTTGAAAAATATGTTGACAATTCAGTATAAAATTAAAACATTCACTTACTGTACAACCCAGCAAGCTACTAATGAATATTTACCCAAAGGGGTAAATGAATACATTTTCAAAATCTTGTATGTGAATGATCATAGAATAGCATAATAACTGAAAACTGGGAGTAACTAAAGCAAGTTATATGTGGAATATCCATAGTATAACAGTGCAGAGGAAAAAAAAAAAACCAACCCAACAAATTACTAATACATGAAACAGCATGGATGAGCTCCAAACACCTGCCTAAAGAACAAATCCAACATAAAATGGAATATCAGTCAGTTCAGTTCATTTCAGTCACTCAGTTGTTTCCAACTCTTTGTGACCCCATGGACTGCAGCACGCCAGGCCTCCCTGTCCATCACCAACTCCTGGATTTTACCCAAACTCATGTCCATTGAGTCGGTGATGCCATCCAACAATCTCATCCTCTGTCGTTCCCTTCTCCTCCCACCTTCAATCTTTCCCAGCATCAGGGTCTTTTCAAACGAGTCAGCTCTTCGCATCAGGTGGCCCAAGTATTGGAGTTTCAGCTTCAACATCAGTCCTTCCAATGAACACCCAGGACTGATCTCCTTTAGGATGGACTGGTTGGATCTCCTTGCAGTCCAAGGGACTCTCAAGAGTCTTCTCCAACACCACAGTTCAAAAGCATCAATTCTTCAGTGCTCAGCTTTCCTTATAGTCCAACTCTCACATCCATATATGACCACTGGAAAAACCATAGCCTTGACTAGACGGACCTTTGTTGGCAAAGTAATGTCTCTGCTTTTTAATATGCTGTTTAGGTTGGTGATAACTTTCCTTCCAAGGAGTAAGCGTCTGTTAATTTCTGTGTAATTGAAATTTCTAGAAAATTCTAATACAGACAAAGTTAATCTATAATAACAGAAAACAAAACAGTGGTTATTTGTGACCTGGAGGTGAGGATGAGGGTTGAGAGTGATTGACTGTAAAAGGAGGTAAGCTATTTTTGGTAATAAACATTTTCTGTATCTTGACTTAGTGGTGGTTTTATGAGTCTGTACATTTGTCAAAATTCCCTGAAATTTCCAAAATTCCCTCCAAATTCCCTAGTCTTAAATGGTGTGCATTTCATCAAATGGAAATTGTCTCAATAAGGCTATAAAATGACATTAGTAGGAAAATGTTAGTAATTATGTCAATAATTATTTAATTATATAATTCTGCCAGTAATTATGAAAAATAGATATGAATGGATAAATTTCTGTAGAACANCATCTTTCTAAATTCCATATATATGTGTTAGTATACTGTATTGGTGTTTTTCTTTCTGGCTTACTTCACTCTGTATAATAGGCTCCAGTTTCATCCACCTCATTAGAACTGATTCAAATGCATTATTTTTAGTGGCTGATTAATATTCCATTGCGTATATGTACCACAGCTTTCTCATCCATTCATCTGCCAATGGACATCTAGGTTGCTTCCATGTCCTGGCTATTATAAACAGTGCTGTGATGAACATTGGGGTTCATGTATCTCTTTCAATTCTGGTTTCCTTGGTGTAAGCCAACCTTTTCACTCTCCTCTTTCACTTTCATCAAGAGGCTCTTTAGTTCTTCACTTTCTGCCCTAAGGGTGGTATCATCTGAGTATCTGAGGTTATTGATGTTTCTGCTGGCAATCTTGATTTCAGTTTGTGCTTCATCCAGCATGGCATTTCGCATGATGTATTGTGCATATAAGTTAAATAAGCAGGGTGACAATATACAGCCTTGATGTACTCCCTTCCCGATTTGGAGCCAGTCTGTTGTTAAGAAGCAACAGTTAGAGCTGGATATTTTTATATTATCAATTATATATTAACTTAAACCAATTATATCTATATATAAATACATATTTAGGGCTTCCCTGGTGGCTCAGCAGTAAAGAGTCTGCCTGCAATGCTGGAGACACAGGAGATGAAGGTTTGATACCTGGTTGGGAAAGATCTGCTGGAGAAGGAAGTGGCAACCCAATCCAGTATTCTTGCGTGGGAAATCCCATGGATTGCCCTGGTGGGCTATAGTCCATGGGGTCGCAAAGGGTCGGACATGACTGAGCAGCAGGCATGGCATGACAGAAATATGTATACACACATGGGCCAGGTCCTGTGCTAGGTATGTCCACTTTTCACTTAATATTTCTCACAGCTGTATCTTATAACACAACAGGAAAGGGAAACTCAGAAAGATGAATTTGTATTAGTTTGCACAACTATGAAACAGCAAAATTGGAATTTGAATTCAGATTTTCTGATTCCATCTCTATTTCAATTAACTTCAATAGACTTTTGTTGAAAGTCTACCACGTGGCAGGTATTGTGCTATGAGCAAGAGGTACAAAGATAGGAGGGGCTGCTGCTGGCCTCAGGGTTATAGTTTCGTAGGGGACTGGGCATATGGAGAAAATATTAGGCTACAAGGCTATGGTTTTTTTCAGTAGTCGTGTATGGACGTGAGAGTTGGGCTGTGAAGAAAGCTGAGCACTGAAGAATTGATGCTTTTGAACTGTGGTGTTGGAGAAGACTCTTGAGAGTCCCTTGGACTGCAAGGAGATCCAACCAGTCCATTCTCTGCAGTCCACGGAATTCTCCAGGCCAGAATACTGGAGTGGGTAGCCCTTCCCTTCTCCAGGGGATCTTCCCAACCCAGGGATCGAACCCAGGTCTCCTGCACTGCAGGCGGATTCTTTACAGCTGAGCCACAAAGGAAGCTCTTTAAGCTCTGAGGAGGCTTAATATCACAGTTGTGGCCAACAGGGGTGACGACTCACTGACCCAACAATGATGGCCTCTCATTGGCAGCTTCCAGTGTGAGAACCCAGAAGCTAGAGAAATCAGACTAGAATTAGGAGTCAAAGTGGAGGTAAGATGGAACGTCTTCCCGGGTGGCTCAGCAGTAAAGAATCCACCTGCAATGCAGGAGGCACAGGAGATGCAGGCTGGATCCTTGGGTTGGGAAGATCCCCTGGAGGAGGGCATGGAGAACCACTCCAACATTCTTGCCTGGGAAATCCCATGGACAGAGGAGCCTGGTGGCTACAGTCCATGGGGTCACAAAGAGTTAGACACAACTGAACAGGCACACANCCTGCAATGCAGGAGGCACAGGAGATGCAGGCTGGATCCTTGGGTTGGGAAGATCCCCTGGAGGAGGGCATGGATAACCACTCCAACATTCTTGCCTGGGAAATCCCATGGACAGAGGAGCCTGGTGGCTACAGTCCATGGGGTCACAAAGAGTTAGACACAACTGAACAGGCACACATGCACACAAAAACTGAACTACTAAGAAGCAAAAGCAGAGAGAGAAAGAGAGAAGCTCAACTGGGTGTGAGGAGAAAGCGCCCTCTTCTCTGGGGAGTCTGTACTGTGACTTCCTGAATGACATTCCAGGGCTCCACAGAGCTGGGGTGTGTAACTGTTGGTATGGATGCACGTGCTTCCTTACAGTCTGAAGTGTCTTTACAATCACCCACATCATCTGAGGTCAGCCAAGCCTGATCCTGGCAACAGAACAAAGCCTAAGTCCTTCAGGACCAAAGCAGTCCAAGGGAGGCAGTGAGGAAGTGTGGTTGGATGGGTGGACCCAGTAAACAGTTCACCTGAAAGTGATGTTCAGACTGAGTTGTGAGGTACAACTAGGAGCTTTCCAGGCAGGGAAAGGTGTGGAAGGTGCCCCAGTAGCTCAGTGTTTGTTCCAGTACTGATAAGGACCAGTGGCAAAAACTTAATTTCCTGGCTCTCTTTCCAGCATAATGACTCCAGAAATTCTTTCTTCAGTCATCCTGGCTTTGAGAGAAGAGAGTGGGAAAGGGGAATTTTCTCTTTCATGGAAGCACTAAGTTCTGAAGCCTGGTGGCTCTGACTGTATGGTATGGCTTCAAATACTGGCATATTCTTCTCAACTAGGACATCCCAGGTAGCTCAAATGTAAAGAATCTGCCTGCAGTGTGGGATACCTGGGTTCGGTCCCTGGGTTGGGAAGATGCCCTGGAGAAGGGCATGGCAACCCACTCCAGTATTCTTGCTTGGAGACTTCCATGGACAGAGGAGCCTGGTGGGCTGCCATCCATAGGTTTGCAAAGAGTCGGACACAACTGAGCGACTAACACACATACACACAGGATATCTACGAGGCTTCCTAGGTGGTACTAGTGGAAAAGAACCTGCCTGCCAATGCAGGAGACTTCAGAGATGCTAGTTTGATCCCTGGGTTGGGAAGATCCCCTGGAGGAGGGGATGGCAACCCACTCTAGTATTTTTGCCTGGAATCCCATGGACAGTGGAGGCTGGTGGTCCATAGAGTCATAGAGTCAGACATGACTGAAGCAACTTAGTACACAAGCACAGGATATCTGTGCCTTCAGGAGTGTGTGGTTTGGGGCCAGGGGATAGTGTAACACTCCAGGGTGTGTATGATGAGTCTTCTGGGGGTGCTATTATTACAGATGATTTGGGAGGAGAAAAGTTTTATGCTTTTACAATCTTTAAGTTTCTGTAATATACAAATCAGTATAAACCTACTTTTCCATGTTGGTTTAATTTTCTCTATTGTTGCATGAATTTGAATAAAAGCCAGAACTCCTATGATCCCAGCTTGGAATTGCACTCACAGAAACTTGAACTTGTCCTCTCAATGGTAATTAAAATGTTATTTCTGTATAAAAATAATCTTGTTCTAATGTGAAGTGGTAGGCTTATTTTGCATGTATTTTAGAGATTTTTAGAGACAAATTACAAGGTTTTAGAGAAGTTTCTGCTCCAGACTGTGGCCTTCAGACCAACTGGACTTACCTTTCTTCACCCTGTCAGGGTGAAGAATGTCAGGGAAATGTTACAGAAGCACTTAAAATATACATATTTTTAAATTGGAGTGTAGTTGATTTACAATGTTGTGTTACTCTCAGGTGTATAACAAGGTGAATCAGTTATCCGTATACATGTATCTACCCTTTTTTTTTTAGGTTCTTTTCCATATAGGCCATTATAGAGTACTGAGTAGAGTGGAAAAGCACTTTTGTAGGCTGTTGGACCAACTTCCTTACACTGTCTAAATTCTACCCATTAAAGAGCCACAGAGGTTAATTTCCAGTTTTAGTTTTTAATTGTGGTGAAAAACACAGAACACAAAATTTACCACTGTAACCATTTTCAAGTGTACGGTGTAGTATTTTGTTTTAGTTACTAAGCTGTGTCCAACTCTTTTTTTGAGACCTCCTGGACTGTAGCCCACCAGGCTCCTCCATGGGATTTCCCAGGCAAGAATGCTGGAGTGGGTTGCCATTTCCTCCTCCAGGGGATCTTCCTGACCCAGGGATTGAACCATGTGTCTCCTGCGTAGGCAGGCGGATTCTTTACCACTGAGCCATGAGGGAAGCCCCCAGGGTAGTAGTCTTAAGTAGATTCACATTGCTGTGCAGCAGAGCTNCAGGCAAGAATGCTGGAGTGGGTTGCCATTTCCTCCTCCAGGGGATCTTCCTGACCCAGGGATTGAACCATGTGTCTCCTGCGTAGGCAGGCGGATTCTTTACCACTGAGCCATGAGGGAAGCCCCCAGGGTAGTAGTCTTAAGTAGATTCACATTGCTGTGCAGCAGAGCTTTTCCTTCTTGCAAAACTGAAACTCCATAGTCATTAACCAGCAACTCCCTTTCCCTGATACTCTAACGTTTTAATCAACACTCTGCCACCTATTTCTATGAGTTTTACTATTAAAAAATTTTTTTTTAATTGGAGGATAATTGCTTTACAATGCAATAAGTATACATACATCCATGCAATAAGTATACATACATCCCCTCCTTCTTGGACCTCCCTCCCACCCCGCCACCCCACCCCACTCCTCTAGGTTGTCACGAAGCATAGGTTGGGCTCCCTGTGTTATACAGCAACTTCCCACTAGCTATCTATTTTACATATGATAATATACGTGTGTTTCAATGCTACTCTGTCAATTGAGTTTGGCTATTTTAAATATCTGATACAAATGGAATCATACAGTGTTTGTTCTTTGAGCATCATGTCCTCCAGTTCATCTATGATGTAGCTGTGGCAGGACTTCCTTCCCTTTCAGTGCCAAATCATATCCCATTGTAGGTATGTGTACAGCTAGCTTATTTACTCATCCACCCATGGGCACTTGGGTTGCCCCTACCTCTTGGCTACCATGAACAATTCTTCTATGACCATGAGTGTATAAATATCTCTTCAAGACCCTGCTTTCAAGTCTTTTGAATGCACACCTAGAGTCAGGATTTCCTAATCAAACTATTTCTATTTTTAGTATTCTGAGTAACCACCATACTGTTTTCATAATGGTTGCACAGTGGTCAAGGGTTTCTGTTTCTCCACATCACTGCCAACGCTTGTTATTTTCTCTCTCTTAAAAAAAAAATCTTAATGAATGTGAGGTGATATGTAGGTTGACTTTAAAGTGAAAATTCCCCTTGGGATGGGGGGGTTATTTGGGACTTTCATAACTTCTGATAAACTTTGATTTTAGCAACCAGCTGAGATGACTCGCTAAGTCTTAATACATGTCATTTTGATGTGAGGAAAAATGTTGGGACTCTAGAAGGAGATTCTGAATCTCCTCAAAGACTATAACATTTTCAAGCTGGAGTTCCCAGGAGCAGAGGCTGTCTGAGAAATCCCACACAGATATTTCTCAGCTGTTTTGACCCTGAGGACATTTTTATTGAATGAATACAAACATTTTCATCAGAATTATTCCTACATTGCTGAGAATATCATCAAGAAATTATTTTCTGGAGACAGCTCTTTTAAATTAATTCAATTCTTTGATAAAATTTTGTACTTCTCAGTTAAATAATTTTTTTACTGCAATAATTTTAAATAATTTTAATTTGATTCAGTTATCACATTTTTGTGTCCATATTAAAATGTCCAAACTTTAGCTTTGGCAATTTTGAATTTTCTTTTGTGATAATTTTCTACCAAGTCTAATTTTCCTGAGTCAGGTTTTGCAGGTATAATATTTTGACAAGAAGAGTTGATTCTATAGTCAATGTTTAAAGTCAATAACAAATTTTGCTGTGTGTTGTCTTTATCAATTTTATTTTGTGCTATTTCTACAAAGTGTAATTTTAACTGAGTCAATTCTTGTACTTTTGAGAACCACCAATATAATGAGATTTCTTTAGTATTTTTTGTCATGATCAAATTTAACATAGTTTTAGATATTCTATGTTTGATTTTGCATGGATTATTTCTACTGTGTCTAATTTTTTTCCTGGGTGACAAGTTCAAAATGTACTTGAAGTCAGATATCAAGGTCATAGCATCTTGTTTTCATCCCTGATTAAAAAGTGTAGTATCAACATGTTGGAGACATGGGTTTCATGGGTGAATTACTGGTTTAGAAGTGAGAAGTTCTGAGTGTCTGTCCTTGCTGTTTTCTTGCCACTCTGGGTCTATAGGCTAATAGTGTTCATCTAAAATAAAGGGACTTTAAAAAATGACTGGTTTACTTTTGGATGTGCTGGATCTTCGTCGTTGGGCGGGCTTTCTCTAGTTGTGGCAAGTGGGGGCTGCTCCGGAGGCGCGACGAGCAGGCTCCTTACCGTGGTGGCTTCTCTTGTTGTGGAGCACAGGCTCCGGGTTGATCAGGCCCCAGTGGCTGGGGTGCCCAGGCTTACTTGCTCCTTTGCATGTGGGATGTTCCTGGACCAGGGATCGAACCCATGTTCCCTGCACTGGCAGGCAGATTCTTAACCGCTGAACCACCAGGGAAGTTCTGAAAGAAAGTGATTTAAATATATGATTTCTAAACCCCCTTGCAACTCTGGTTGTCTATGATTTGAATTCCTATCTGTAGGGGCTGTCCTATTCGACCATTACTTTGCTTCTTATTTAATCCCCCCGCCCCACCCCTCTTATCTCCTATCAACCCAGTGTCTCCAGACAACCACCCAGCCTGTACTCCCTCAGACCTCTTCGAGGACCTCTGACCTTCCTCACACTCTTCTCAACATTGTTGCTATCCAGTCTTGGCTCTTGACCTGCCCCTGAGATGCACTATTAGATTTTCTGAGCCCAGTCTATGGAGCCGCTGATTGAGCACCTGCTGACCTGGTTCAGAGGGCCTCCTCTAATCTGAGCTCCTGTTCCTAGAAGCTGCAGGGTCATCAGTGGCCAGGCTGAGCCCCAGTCCCTGGTCAGTCTTATTCCTACCACTTCTCTCTTTCTGTTGGACGTGGAGGTGAATCTTGGGGTTATGTGAGCGTAGTTTAGGGTAAACCGTCCTTGGGGTGGGGAAGGTAGGATCAGGTTCAAGGCCGTTCTAGGCAAGAAGAAGAGATAGCAGGGACCACATCACTTAGGATCCCAGCAGAAAACAGACAGACAGCTTACACTGACCAATGTGACTATTTGCAAAAGTGTGGGCAGTGTATAAGGAATCCGTTACGAACAGCGTGGGCTTCCCAGGTGGCCCATCTGCCTGCAATGCAGGAGACACGGGCTTGATACCTAGGTTGGGAAGATTCCCTGGAGAAGCGAATGGCAGTATTCTTGCCTGGAGAACTCCATGGACAGAGAGGCCAGGTGGGCTGCAGTCCATGGGTGGTGAAGTCGCCTGGTGAGTGGAACCTGGAAGGACAGAATCACACAGAGGTGACTGCAAGGCCTCCCTGCAGAGAAGGAGCCAGAGGCATGAATTCCCCAGCTCCTTATCTACCTCCCTCCATCTTATCTCCTGTCAGGGACCCCCTAACTGGTAGAACTGGGCTGGACTAGAATATTTTCAAATTAAAAGTTTTATTGAAATAAAATTCAGTAGAAATTAAAAAAAAAACAAACAAAAAACAGCAAGGGAGTTCACAGATAAAACTCACATGGCCAGTGTCTGCAGGCAGAGAATAGGGTGAGAAGGATGGCAAGTAAGTGACTCAGGCATGGTCTGCTCTTACTACGAGAAAAAACTTACAGGGTCAGCATACCTGCTTCATCTTGGATGAGGAATGAGTTGAATGCATGTGACCTTTGTTAAGTGAGACATAGATTTAAGGGACTAGATCCGGTAGACAGAGTGCCTGATGAACTATGGACGGAGGTTTGTGACATTGTACAGGAGACAGGAATCAAGACCATCCCCATGGAAAAGAAATGCAAAAAAGCAAAATGGCTGTTGGAGGAGGCCTTACAAATAGCTGTGAAAAGAAGAGAAAGGAAAAGCAAAGGAGAAAAGGAAAGATACAAGTATCTGAATGCAGAGTTCCAAAGAATAGCAAGAAGAGATAAGAAAGCCTTCTTCAGTGATCAGTGCAAAGAAATAGAGGCAAACAACAGAATGGGAACGACTAGAGATCTCTTCAAGAAAATTAGAGATACCAAGGGAACATTTCATGCAAAGATGGGCTTGATAAAGGACAGAAATGGTCTGGACCTAACAGAAGCAGAAGATATTAAGAAGAGGTGGCAAGAATACACAGAAGAACTACACAAAAAGATCTTCATGACCAAGATAATCATGATGGTGTGATCACTCATCTAGAGCCAGACATCTTGGAATGCGAAGTCAAGTGGGCCTTAGAAAGCATCACTACGAACAAAGCTAGTGGAGGTGATGGAATTCCAGTTGAGCTATTTCAAATCCTGAAAGATGATGCTGTGAAAGTGCTGCACTCAATATGCCAGCAAATGTGGAAAACTNAGAAGAACTGTACAAAAAAGATCTTCAAGACCCAGATAATCACGATGGTGTGATCACTCACATAGAGCCAGACATCCTGGAATGTGAAGTCAAGTGGGCCTTAGAAAGCATCACTACGAACAAAGCTAGTGGAGGTGATGGAATTCCAGTTGAGCTATTTCAAATCCTGAAAGATGATGCTGTGAAAGTGCTGCACTCAATATGCCAGCAAATTTGGAAAACTCAGCAGTGGCCGCAGGACTGGAAAAGGTCAGTTTTCCTCCCAATCCCAAAGAAAGGCAATGCCAAAGAATGCTCAAACTACCACACAATTGCATTCATCTCACATGCTAGTAAAGTAATGCTCAAAATTCTCCAAGCCAAGTTTCAGCAGTACATGAACTGTGAACTTCCAGGTGTTCAAGCTGGTTTTAGAAAAGGCAGAGGAACCAGAGATCAAAATGCTAACATCTGCTGGATCATGGAAAAAGCAAGAGAGTTCCAGAAAAACCTCTATTTCTGCTTTATTGACTATGCCAAAACCTTTGACTGTGTGGATCATAATAAACTGTGCAAAATTCTGAAAGAGATGGGAATACCAGGCCACCTGACCTGCATCTTGAGAAATCTATATGCAGGTCAGGAAGCAAGAGTTAGAACTGGACATGGAACAACAGACCGGTTCCAAATAGGAAAAGGAGTACGTCAAGGCTGCATATTATCACCCTGCTTATTTAACTTACATGCAGAGTACATCATGAGAAACACTAGGCTGGAAGAAGCACAGCTGAAATCAAGATTGCCGGGAGAAATATCAATAAACTCAGATAGGCAGATGACACCACCCTTATGGAAGAAAGTGAAGAGGAACTAAAAAGCCTCTTGATGAAAGTGAAAGTGGTAAGTGAAAAACTTGGCTTAAAGATCTACATTCAGAAAATGAAGTTCATGGCATCTGGTCCCATCACTTCATGGGAAATAGATGGGGAAACAGTGTCAGACTTTATTTTTGGGGGGCTGCAAAATCACTGCAGATGGTGACTGCAGCCATGAAATTAAAAGATGCTTACTCCTTGGAAGAAAAGTTATGACCAACCTAGATAGCATATTGAAAAGCAGAGACATTACTTTGCCAACAAAAGTCCGTCTAGTCAAGGATATGGTTTTTCCAGTGATCGTGTATGGATGTGAGAGTTGGACTGGAAAGAAAGCTGAGTGCCGAAGAGCTGATGCTTTTGAATTGTGGTGCTGGAGAAGACTCTTGAGAGTTCCTTGGACTGCAAGGAGATCTAACCAGTCCATTGTCAAGGAGATCAGCCCTGGGATTTCTTTGGAAGGAATGATGCTAAAGCTGAAACTCCAGTACAGTACTTTGGCCACCTCATGCAAAGAGTTGACTCACTGGAAAAGACTCTGATGCTGGGAGGGATTGGGGGCGGGAAGAGGATGAGATGGCTGGATAGCATCACTGACTCGATGGATGTGCGTCTGAGTGAACTCTGGGAGTTGGTGATGGACAGGGAGGCCTAGCGTGCTGCAATTCATGGGGTTGCAAAGAGTTGGACACAACTGAGCGATTGAACTGAACTGAATAATTTAAAAAGTATATAACTCCCTTGCTTACACTAGTAAGGGGGGGCATGCTCCAACCCCTACTCTGATGTCTACATCAGAAGCTTTCTCTGGCCCTTTTCATACTTTGGTAAAACTCTGCTACAGAAAAGCTCTTGAGTGATCAAGCCTAGTCCCTGATCCCAAAGCTAAATCTTCTTCTTCAGAGATCATGAATCCAACGCCATTCACTGTAAGCTATCAGTGTTCCCATTTCTGGAAGAATTTTCCAGTGTGTTGTGATCCACACAGTCAAAGGCTTTGGTGTAGTCAATAAAGCAGATGTTTTTCTGGAATTCTCTTGCTTTTTCTATGATCCAATGGATGTTGGCAGGTTGATCTCTGGTTCCTCTGCCTTTTCTAAAACCAGCTTGAACATTTGGAAGTTCTTGGTTCATGTACTCTAGAAGCCTAGCTTGGGGGTTTTTGAACATTACTTGGTAGCGTGTGAGATGAGTACAGTTATGCGATAGTCTGACTATTATTTGGCATTGCCTTTCATTGCAATGAAAACTGATCTTTCCAGTCCTGTGGCCACTGCTGAATTTTCCAAATTTGCTAGCGTACTGAGTGCAGCACTTTCACAGCATCATCTTTCAGGATTTGAAATAGTTCAGCTGAAATTCCATCAGCTAACCTCGCTTTGTTCATAGTGATGCTTCCTAAGGCCCACTTGACTTCACACTCCAGGATGTCTGGCTCTAGGTGAGTGATCACACCATCATGGTTATCTGGGTCATGAAGATCTTTTTTCCATAGGTCTTCCATGTATTTTTGCCACCTCTTCTTACTATGGTCATTAAAATCTTTTTTCTATAGGTCTTCCATGTATTTTTGCCACCTCTTCTTACTATCTTCTGCTCCTGTTAGGTCCATGCCGTTTCTGTCCTTTATTGAGTCCACCTTTGCGTTAAATGTTCCCTTGGTATCTCTAATTTTCTTGAAGAGATCTCTCGTCTTTCCCATTGTATTGTTTTCCTCTATTTCTCTGCACTGATTATGTCTAGGCTACTGTAAATAGTGCTGATATGAGCACAGGTGTACATGTATCCTTTCAAACTATAATTGTGAGTATATGCCTAGGAGTGGGCCTGATGGATCATATGGTAACACTGTTATTAGTTTTCTGAGGAACCTCCATACTGTATTCTATGGTGGCTGTATCAATTTACATTCCCACCAACAGTGTAAGAGGGCTCCCTTTTCTTCACACCCTCTCCAGCATTTATTATTTGTAGACCTTTTAGTAATGATCAGTCTAACTGATAGACACAGTACCTCATGGTAGATTTTTAAAATCTTTTACTACTTTAGAAAATTTTTATTTTATGTACTTTTTTACAATGTTATTGTTAGTTTCAGGTGTACAACAAACTGATTCTGTCATACCTAAACCTATAAACTTTTTTTAGATTCTCTTCCCATTTAGGTTATTACAGAATACAGAGTAGAACTTCCTGTGTTATACAGCATGTCTTTATCTATTTTGTGTGTATATATATATACACACACACACATATATGCTAAGTCTAAACTCCTAATTTATCTGCCCCCACCCTTTTTTCCCCCTTTCATAACCATAAGTTTGTTTTCTAAGTTGAGTCTATTTCTGTTTTCTAAGTTCGTGTCATTTTTTAGAGTTCACATGTAAGTGACATTATATGATATTTGACTCTCTCTGTGTGACTTACTTCACTCAGTATAACCATCTCTAGGCCCACCAGTGTTGCTGCGTTATTTCATTCCTTTTTATGAACGGCAATATTTCATTCTTTGTATGGCTGAGTAGTATTTCACTGTACATCTGTACCTCATTGTAGTTTCGATTTGCATTAGTTTAGTAATTAGCAATAATGTGCATCTTTTCATATGCCTACTGGCCATCTCTAAGTCTTCTTTGTTAAAATGTCTATTTAGGTCTTCTGCCTAATTCTCAATTGGGTTTTTTTGTTGTTGTTATTGAATTGTAGGAGTTGCTTGTATATTTTGGAAATTAAGCCCTTGTCAGTCACATCATTTGCAAACATTTTCCTGATGCAGAGAAAGCTTTAGAGGTCAAACAGAAAATGATCCAGCCATAACATTCCTGTAAGTCAAAGCAAAATTCAAAGCAAGGCACTCTCTTCAAGTAATGAAGGCTAAGAGAGGTGAGGAACCTCCAGAAGAAACGTTTGGAGCTAACACAAGTTGACGAATAAGGTCCAGGGAAAGAAGCCATCTCCATGGAGATGGAGCCATGCTCCATCAACATGAAAGCACAAGGTGAACCAGAGAGTGCTCGTAGAGAAGTTGTGGGAAGTTGCAAGAAGAAGATGGAGCTACATTAACTGGTAAAGGTGCTACACTAAACAATCCAATTTGACTGGTGACCTTACAAGAGGAGACTCGACTACAGACATGCATAAAGGAAAGACCATGTGAAGACAAAGCCATTTACACACCACCCCTGCAGACCCCTTGATCTCAGACTGACGGCCTCTGCTGCTGCTGCTAAGTCACTTCAGTCGTGTCCTACGGCCTCTAGAACTCAGAAAATTAATTTCTGTTGTTTAAACCACCCAGCTTGAAGTACTTTGTTATGGCAGCCCTGGCAAGCTAATATAGGCTCTAGTATTGTTCAGTAATTTAGATCCTCCTAGCATGGGAACCGGAGAAGGCAGTGGCACCCCACTCCAATACTCTTGCCTGGAAAATCCCATGGATGGAGGAACCTGGTGGGCTGCAGTCCATGGGGTCGCTAGGAGTCAGACACACCTGAGCGACTTCACTTTCACTTTTCACTTTCACGCATTGGAGAAGGAAATGGCAACCCACTCCAGTGTTCTTGCCTGGAGGATACCAGGGACGGTGGAGCCTGATGGGCTGCCGTCTCTGGGGTCACACAGAGCCGGGCACGACTGAAGTGACTTAGCAGAAGCATCAGCATGAGAACAAACACCAAATATGGACATGGAACTCATACTCCAAGAAACCTGAAAATGGGTTCATACGAGATTTTTTTTAAAAAAACCAACATTTAGATCTTATGTCCATTTTCTGAATGGGTTGTTTTCTCCTTTTACATTGAGCTGCATGAGCTCTCTGTATTTTTAGAGATTAATCCCTCGTCAGTCACTTCATTTGCAGATATTTTCTCCCATTCTGTGGGTTATCATTTTGTTCTGTTGATGGTCTTGTTTGCCATGTAAAAACTTGTACATTTAATTAGGCCCTATTTGTTTATTTTTGTTTTTAGTCCAGGAGGTCTCCAAAAAAGACATGCAGATGGCCAAAAAGCACAAGATACTCAACATCACTAATTATTACAGAAATGCAAATCAAAACTACAATGAGATATCACCTCACACTGGTCAGAATGGTCATCATCAAAAAATCTACAAACAATAAATGCTGGAGAGGGTGTGGAGAAAGGGAACTCTCCNCCAAAAAAGACATGCAGATGGCCAAAAAGCACAAGATACTCAACATCACTAATTATTACAGAAATGCAAATCAAAACTACAATGAGATATCACCTCACACTGGTCAGAATGGTCATCATCAAAAAATCTACAAACAATAAATGCTGGAGAGGGTGTGGAGAAAGGGAACTCTCCTAAACTGTAAGTGGGAATGTAAATTGATACAGCCACTATGGAGAACAGTATGGAGGTTTCTTAAAAACTAAAAATAGAACTATCATATGATCCAGCAATCCCAATACTGGGCATATATCCAGAGAATATATTAATTCAAAAAGATACATACACCACAACGTTCACTGCACCATTATTTACAATAGCCAAGACATGAAGCAATCTAAATGCCCATCAACAGAGGAGTGGATAAAGATATAGTACATACAGTAGTATAAAAAATGAAGTATTACTCAGCAATAAAAAAGAGGGAAATAATGCCATCTGCAGCAACACAAATGGACCTGGAAATTGACATACTGAGTGAATTAAGTCAAACAAAGACAAATATCTTATGATACTGCTTATATATGGAATCTTTAAAAAATGGAACTTATTTATGAAACAGAAAATAGAGTCACAGATGTAGTAAACAAACCTATGGTCACCAGGGGAGAAGGGGGGCTAGGGATAAACTGGGAGACTAGGACTGACATATACACACTACTACATATAAAACAGAAAACTAATAAGGACCTACTGTATAGCTCAGGAAACTCTACTCAACACTGCCATGACCTATATGGAAAAGAATTTTTAAAAACAGTGTGTGTACATACGCACATATATATATATATAACTGATTCACTTTGCTATACACCCGAAAATAACACAACATTGTAAATCAACTCTATTTCAATAAAAATAAATAAAATTTTTTAAAAAATTAAGCCAACATTAAATTCCAAATGGAGAGATACCCTTGAATTGGCTCAAGACTTAACCATAACAAGATGCATCCAAACCTAACAGTTTTGCAAAGATTCAGTTTGAGTTCCACATTCCTCCTAACCCTTTCCCACCCACTGATAAAGTAGAGCTAAGTAATATGCTGTTTTTCTTTTGTACTTTTTGCCCATTATGTTAATCTTACTTCCACAACAAGACAAGTTTCCTGAAGGCTGGATTCATGATATATGTACCCAGGAAGGAGCCATGTGCTCACAGAAAGAACTTGTTACTTTATAGACTGTACTAAATAGTTAAATTAAGTTTGCTATTATCTTTCTACGCTGCCTAATTTCAAGGTATCTCAAATTAGAAAGAACTCAGAACATGTCTTTTACACATATATAGAATCACACAGATTTTAAAGCATCGTACAAGGATTACTTTGTTGTTGTTGTTGTTGTTTAGTTGCTAAATCATGTCCAATTCTTTTCTGACCCCATAGACTGCAGTCCTCTCTCTGTTCCTCTATCCATGGGATTTCCCAGAGAAGAATACTGGAGTGGGCTGCCATTTCCTTCTCTAGGGGATCTTCCTGACCCAGGGATCAAACTCATTTTCTGCAATGGCAGGTAGATTCTTTACCACTGAGCCACCAAGGAAGCCCCACAAGAATTACTTAATTTAGCCTAATTAACCATCTAATTAATCATTTAAAGTAACTATTAGAAACATACAGACCACAATATTTATTCTTATTTTTTCCACTGTTAGCAAAATACATCTTTTACAGTATACAGTGGCTAATCTTAACCATTCCCTGAATGATAATGAGAATGTATTTTCACAGTAGCAATTGGTGACATTTCAATAAATCAATGTGCTGCAGTGATAGCTAAATAAAAGCTTATTTCACTATAATGATGCTTCCAGGCTTCCCTCAAGTCAGGTGGTTACTTGCAGTTAATGATCTGTGACATGCCACACAAGTAGTCCTAAAAAGACTTATTATCCACCTCATGTGCAACAATATTTGCTTTATGGATGGCTAAATGAATGAAGACATTCAATGCAACTGTAAAGGTAAAATCAAAAGAAAACTTACAAGTAACATGTTTTCTTTAAGTAAAAGGGCTGTGACCATTTTCCATTAATACTTAACCTTTTGCTGGAGCAGTGCAACCCCATATAATACTCAGATCCATGAAGTCCAAGAGCTGTTCTGGGTTAATGCTAATTAACTGCCCCCAATCAAAAGAGCAGTAACTTTCCAAAATTGTGAGATCATCAGCCTTTATTGCTGACATCAAAGTCACAAAGCTAAAAGGAGACAAATATGCTTGATACATAAATTAAGAGTATGTCTTTCAACTGAATTTACATACACCTACACAACACAAACACGCCAAGAAAAGATCTGTTATGCTCCACACAAATTTGCTAATCTCAAACAATACACTATCTTTTATAGCTACCAGACTTTGTAAGCATTCAAATGTTTACCATTTATAATTTTATTTCATTTACTAGACTCGGCTTTTGTCCACCATATGTCCACTGTGGATTAACTATTCCCTTAGGCACAATTAAGGCCTTTCCATTTGTTGTAAGAAGAGCTAAGTATGAAGGACACAGCCAGAAATAACATTTATACCTCAACCAAAAACAGAAGAACATTCAAACTCAAACGATGGTTTATGTAGCATCTTTTTTTTTATTAGACACATGTCTACAAATCAAAATAAACGAGATAAAAAATCATGGCAACTGTACACCAGCTTTCACCATTCAGATTGAATACCAAAATTATAACATCTCCATCAACTGAATTTAAATATTTTTGCAGAAAAAAATGTACTTCTAAACTATAAGTGAAGGGTGACTTCTAAACAATAATTATAACCAAAACTTTAATAATCATTTGAAATACATTCAAAGACATTTCACAAAAATTTTGATGTTTTTGATTTTTAAATCCTTAAGTTAAAAATCTACATGGACTGAGCAGTATCTCTTCCCATTACCCATAACTAGAAGATAGCATTCTGAGAGACAGTGAGAAATAAAACAACAACTAATACATATAGCACCTATTAAATACCAAGCATGATTCCAGGAGTTTTGTATGTGTTTAATTCTTTTAACAACCTCCTTATAAGGTAGGTGGTATTGTCATTTCTGTTTTACAGATGACAAAACTGCGGTACAAGAGGGTGATTACCTCCCCATGGTCACAGGTTTAAATAAGTGAGCCCATATCTGACCTAAGTGATCTTACTTAGAAGTCTTTGTCCTGACCACTACTCATACTGCCTTTATAATAAAGATACTAAACTGCTAGAACACACTACAAAACAAATATAAAAAAGGGGAAATAAATACAACTTTTAAAATTAAAATTGTGAATGTAAATTAAGCGATTAGGGCTTAAGAGTTTAGTTTTCAAAACAACTATGTGTGTAATATAAAAGAATTTTTACATGATCTTGTGTTACAGTAAGTCATAAGCACCAAGTGAAGCTGTTATTAAATGCCTCTTCCAAATGAAAAACCTAGCCTAGAGTTTTACAAAAGCTAGGGGGGGAAAAGAGTATTATTTTTTCTCCTTACCATCTCAAAAGTTCCATAATTCCATCTTTTACTGAGATTGAGAATTAATAATTTTGTAGTCATTCACAACAAGTATTAGCATTTATTGAGCATTTCCTGTGGCCAGGGATTGAACTGGACCCTAGAGGGACAGCGGTGAACAAGACAGTCTCTGCCTTCATGGAGTGTTAGTCACAGAACACCTGCATGATTCCAAAGGGAAAAACTAAACAAACTTCGCTCTAAAAAAGGCAATACATTTTCAGGAAAATGGCACAGTTTAAAAAGCATAAAACAGCTAATAAGTATTAAAATCAAGGGAGAAACTATCTAGTATTCTGTCCTACCTAGTCCTTTTCTATTTATTTCCCTCAACCCTCTATAAAGAGAATTGGGAAAGTTCTCACACACACCATTCATTCATGTTCTACCTTTTCACTTAATGAGAATCAATACAACAAACTGAAGAGTAAAGAAAGATGACATTTAAAACTGTATCTAAAATCAGAACAAGTTAAAAAAAAAATTGAAACATTCATTTAACATCATCAGGTGTTTGCACAACTCCCTCCCCTCCACGTCTGTCCCTCTCTTTTCCAAGGAACATAAAGCATACGGTACTACCGTCCCTCCTTTAATGTGGGTCCTCACTCACATCCCCTCCCACTGCTCCCCGACTCGACTGCCTCACTCAGTGGCATTATATACATGTTGCCTCCATTCACTGTCTACAATTCATTGCCTTTCCTTCTCTCTGGAACTCACTCTACTCAGCTTTCAGTCCCACAGCTTCAGTGAACCTGCTTGCCAAGGTCACCACTAACTGCCTCTGCACTGCTTAATCTAACCATCCTCAGACCTGCTCTGTTGATCACTGCTTTCTCCTTAAAAATCCTGTACACTGGGCTCCCAGGACACTTCACTCTCCTGATTTTCCTCCTACCTTTACTGGCCACACTTTAATTCCCTTGCTAATCTCTCTTCACTTTCCCAAATTTAAAATATGACTTAACTTAAGGACTAATCTTTTGACCTCTTTTCTTTTTAAACTCATTCTATGTAAAGTTCATCCAGTCTCAAGGATTTATGAACAAAGCTAGTGGAGATGATGGAATTCCAGTTGACCTATTTCAAATCCTGAAAGATGATGCTGTGAAAGTGCTGCACTCAATATGCCAGCAAATTTGGAAAACTCAGCAGTGGCCACAGGACTGGAAAAGGTCAGTTTTCATTTCAGTCCCAAAGAAAGGCAGTGCCAAAGAATGCTCAAACCACCGCACAATTGCACTCATCTCACATGCTAGTAAAGTAATGCTCAAAATTCTCTAAGCCAGGCTTTAGCAATACGTGAACCGTGAACTTCCAGATGTTCAAGCTGGTTTTAGAAAAGGCAGAGGAACCAGAGATCAAATTGCCAACATCTGCTGGATTATCAAAAAAGCAAGAGAGTTCCAGAAAAACATCTATTTCTGCCATATTGACTATGCCAAAGCCTTTGACTGTGTGGATCACAATAAACCATAGAACATTCTGAAAGAGATAAGAATACCAGAATATTTGACCTGCCTCTTGAGAAATCTGTATGCAGGTCTGGAAGCAGCAGTTAGAACTGGACATGGAACAACAGACTGGTTTCAAATAGGAAAAGGTGTACATCAAGACTGTACATTGTCACCCTGCTTATTTAACTTATATGCAGAGTACATCATGAGAAATGCTGGGTTGGAAGAAACACAAGTTGGAATCAAAATTGCCAGGAGAAATATCAATAACCTCAGATAGGCAGACACCACTACCCTTATGGCAGAAAGTGAAGAGGAACTAAAAAGCCTCTTGATGAAAGTGAAGGAGGAGAGTGAAAAAGTTGGCTTAAAGCTCAACATTCAGAAAACGAAGATCATGGCATCTGGTCCCATCACTTCATGGCAAATAGATGCGGAAACAGTGGAAACAGTGTCAGACTTTATTTTCTGGGGCTCCAAAATCACTGCAGATGGTGATTGCACGCTTACTCCTTGGAAGGAAAGTTATGACCAACCTAGATAGCATATCTAAAAGCAGAGACATTATTTTGCCAATAAAGGTCCATCTAGTCAAGGCTATGGTTTTCCCAGTAGTCATGTATGGATGTGAAGAAAGCAGGGTGCAGAAGAATTGATGCTTTTGAACTGTGGTGTTGGAGAAGACTCTTGAAGAGTCCCTTGGACTGCAAGAACATCCAACCAGTCCGTCCTAAAGGAGATCAGTCCTGGGTGTTCACTGGAAGCACTGATGTTGAAGCTGAAACTCCAATACTTTGGCCACTTCATGTAAAGAGTTGACTCATTGGAAAAGACCCTAATGCTGGGAAGGACTAGGGGCAGGAAGAGAAGGGGCCAACAAAGGATGAGATGGCTGGATGGCATCACCGACTTGATGGACATGGGTTTGGGTAGACTCCGGGAGTTGGTGATGAACAGGGAGGCCTGGCGTGCTGCGATTCATGGGGTCGCAAAGAGTCGGATACGACTGTGCAACTGAACTGAACTGACTGAATATAGTGTTGACTCCCAGACTCTTATCTCTAGTCTTCATCTTGTCACTGAATGATAGACTCATATATCCAACTACTAAACATCTGTACATAGAGGCTTAATAAGTACATCTAACATGTCCAAAACCAATCTTACCCAAATCTGCTCCTCCAACACTCTTCCTCATCTCAGTAAACTGAACTTTAACCTTCCAGATGCGAAGACCAAAAATCTTGGCATTATATGGCCTCTTCTGGCAGCCCACTCCAGTATTCTTGCCTGGAGAATCCCAGGGACGGGGGAGCCCAGTGGGCTGCCATCTATGGGGTCGCACAGAGTTGGACACGACTGAAGCGACTTAGTTTTAGTTTTCTCCTCTCTACTTCATAACCAATCTACGAAAATATCCATCAATACCTTCCAAATATATCCAGAAGCCAACCACTTCTCTTGGATGTTAGTCACTTTCAGTTCAGTTCAGTTCAGTCGCTCAGTTCAGTTGGTGATGAACAGGGAGGCCTGGCATGCTGCGATTCATGGGGTAGCAGANCTGCTACCCCATGAATCGCAGCATGCCAGGCCTCCCTGTTCATCACCAACTGAACTGAGCGACTGAACTGAACTGAACTGAAAGTGACTAACATCCAAGAGAAGTGGTTGGCTTCTGGATATATTTGGAAGGTATTGATGGATATTTTCGTAGATTGGTTATGAAGTAGAGAGGAGAAAACTAAAACTAAGTCGCTTCAGTCGTGTCCAACTCTGTGCGACCCCATAGATGGCAGCCCACTGGGCTCCCCCGTCCCTGGGATTCTCCAGGCAAGAATACTGGAGTGGGCTGCCAGAAGAGGCCATATAATGCCAAGATTTTTGGTCTTCGCATCTGGAAGGTTAAAGTTCAGTTTACTGAGATGAGGAAGAGTGTTGGAGGAGCAGATTTGGGTAAGATTGGTTTTGGACATGTTAGATGTACTTATTAAGCCTCTATGTACAGATGTTTAGTAGTTGGATATATGAGTCTATCATTCAGTGACAAGATGAAGACTAGAGATAAGAGTCTGGGAGTCAACACTATATTCAGTCAGTTCAGTTCAGTTGCACAGTCGTATCCGACTCTTTGCGACCCCATGAATCGCAGCACGCCAGGCCTCCCTGTTCATCACCAACTCCTGGAGTTCACTCAGACTCACTTTAATCATGTCCAACTCTTTGTGACCCTATGGACTATAGCCTGTCAGGCTCTTCTGTCCATACGATTCTCCAGGCAAGAATAATGAAGTAGGTTGCCATGCTCTCCTCTAGGGGATCTTCCTGACTCAGAGATTGAACCTGTGCCCTTGAGATGTTCTTTACCACTAGGGCCACCTGGGAGACTTCACCATTACCACTACTTCTCACCTGGACTGTCAAAAAGTTTCCATTTACCTTGCTTCCACTTTTACCCACTATGGCATATTCTCAAAATAGGAACTGTAGTAATCCCTTCAAGTTAAATCATTTCACTCTCCTCAAACCCCTCAGTGGCTTTTCATCTCATTCAAATAAAAGTCAGAGTCCTTACAATGGCCAACAGTTTTTCCTGACCTGTCCTCCCTTCTCTATCATCGCGCTTCAATCCTATGCTAGTCTTTCAGTTACCGTTCTCCATACAGAGCTATACACACAGCTACCGACTCTCCCCCTCTCCTATCTCCTTCTCTTTCTCTACTTCTTGTACACACAGACACATGCGTGCCTCTTCAGTCTCTGAGAGAAGAAACAACAACCAAATACTTCAGGGAGGCCTTTGCACCTACTCTTTCCCTTTACCTGGATAACTCTTCTGCCAGGTATCTATGTGGCACTCTCTCTCATTTCCTTTATGCCTCTGCTCAAATGTAATCTTCTCAGACTTTCCCTGACTACCATGTTTAAAATCTTAACGCTCTCTTCTAAGAATTCCTTTTTCTCCTTTCCTGCTCTATGTATCTACACAACACAATGCCATTTAATACATTATGCATTCTACTTATTTATGTATTGCCTATCTTCCTCTACTGGAACACCTAGACAGGTATGGGCTCAATGACAATTTGCTGAATGAATGAAATAAATAAGAAAAGATGTAAGAAAGCAGACAAAGAAAATAACTGCTGAATTGCTTCACTTACTGCAGAAACTAGACATTCATATGAAATTTTAGAAAACATTACAGAAAATGAAAACTAACTAAATTCTAAACTCAAGAACAAACTTCAGTTAAAAAGAAATGCTTTTTAATATCAACCTCCCTGGCTTGAGATTATACTACAAAGCTACAGTAATCAAAACAGCATGGTACTGGCATAAAAAGAGACACATAGATCAGTGGAACAAAAGAGACAGCTAAGAATTCAATACTAAGATTTATCGTTACTGTTGTTTT
Source organism: Oreotragus oreotragus (assembly GCA_006410675.1). Classification (NCBI taxonomy): domain Eukaryota; kingdom Metazoa; phylum Chordata; class Mammalia; order Artiodactyla; family Bovidae; genus Oreotragus; species Oreotragus oreotragus. Next base: position 280,877 of record SJYX01022008.1, read on the forward strand.
AGGTATATGGATCTATTCATGTATATGGAAAATGGATACTTAATAACTGAATGATAAAATGAGCCTAAAAAAATCATCTCTGCAAGGATAAGAAAGGATTTCAATTACACGTAAAGTTAAACTCTCTTAAAATTGTACAGCAACAAATACGCTCAATTAATCAGATGTACATCTAAATACAGTTAGGGTCATCATATTTTAGGGATAGAAGGTGCTTATGATTATCTGGTACAATCCCCTCATCTTATACATGAGGATCATCTTAAGTGAATAAACTGCCATGGTAATGAAGTTATAAAAAAATGACAGCAGCAGTACAAAGTTTTCTGATCCCTACTCTAGTATTCTTTTAATGCATATTGGATTTATTACATAATCACTGCAAATATAAAGCGAACTATTAAACAGGCTTAAATTACATTGATGAAAACCTCAAATCTCCTTTTCACACACACAAAAAAATCTGTTTTTATAGCTGCATTCTTTAATACTTAATATTAATTTAATTTTTAGTCATTAAATTTTCTTCTAAAAATTAAATTCAAAGAAATTCATCATAAAAGAAACAAAAGATGGATTATGCTTTAACATTTAATAAACTTTCTATATCATGACAAGAAAAGATAAGACAGAAATTATATAAACAGATTGCTATGCCCAAAATCCTTACACAGCTCCTCCCAAACAAAACACCACCACATAAGACAGAGGCCAACCCTATACTGTAAAGCAATTAGCCTCCAATTAAAAAAAAAAGAAAAAACACAACCACAAAGTCCTTAAGCTTCCCAAGCTAAGTACGCCATAATACTGCCAAAATGGTTTAAAGCAGGCCGTCTAAAAAAAAAAAGTTAACTATGAAATGATATAATAACTGTAACAACTGTCAAGTGAAAACTGTTTCTTTATGAGTATTATGAAAAAGCACTCATATGACATTTTCTCCCCCCCCAACATATCAGTCACAATACCAGTCTGAATTCAAGCTTATGCATTTATTTGAGGAAATTACTCAATCAATTAAACTTGAAATATTATCAAAATGTTCTTAAAAGTACAGTAGTAGGGTGAAGTATCACATAAAGGAACAGCTATAAGTATTTATATTAAAACACTCTCACTCAATATACAGAATACTGATGCTACCAGTGTCAGAATAATACTCTATCATCATCTTCCAGTAAGTACATAATCATAGCTCTATTTTAAAAATTTACATGTAAACAGAGGAGAAAGCAATATACATATAAAGCCACAGAAACAGAAATGTCAGATCCATCTGAAAAAGACACTTGGATCTGATGCCTTGGGATTACTATTACTGGAACAAAAAGAACCAAAGTATTAAAATAAATGGAAAAGGAGCAGACTTTTAATTTAGAGTGTATAAACAGAATGAACTTTTCCAATCCTCAAAAAAGCTTTTGTTTATGCTTTATACATTGTAAACTCTTACACAAATTTGTAATAATGACTCATTTGTTCACTTTGTCATAATATTATAGATGACAATTTTTATAGAAATTGATATTAATCCTTCAAAACAGGAATCAAAGTAAATGTTACTTACTTGATAGTTTCACATTTCCACTCTCCAGATAAAATAAGAATTTCTAAGACTCAAAAAAGTCACAATATAGGCAAGTATTTTCATGTAAATTCCCCTGACGTTCTTAAAGCTGGACTTACAACCTTCTCTTACACTCCTCTATTACTAAGAACAAAGAATAGTCTCTAAAAGCCTTGTGATAATTTTATTGAGAAGATCAGTAAAATTTTCAACTTAAAATTTACTTGTTTTACTAATACATTTCCATGGAGTTCAAGGAACACAACTTACAGGGTACATTAAAATGTAACCTTTGAACCTCACAGTGTAAAACATCACTTCCTGGGCAGAGATAGTACTCCAAGAACAATCAATCACTGTTAAGAAGAATATACACTCAACATTGTTAATTAGTGTAGATGCACTCTTCTCTATGCCCTCATCTGTCATGAAGATTGTTTAAAAATCTGAGTTATTAGTCTTTATTTGGGAAAGGATCTGTTTAATATCTTTAAGAGTAGAAATCATTCATCCATTCACTCTATACTGGAGCGTGATAATTCCTACTCCCAATACAAGTTACTGATAGCCACCACCCCTCCACTAACTAAGAAGCTATAAATCAGGAAGAGGGCAGCTCCTATGCAACCCTGTTAATTTCTGTTTACAATCTATCCAACTGAGAATGTTAGCTAGTCAGGGGAAAAACTAGGTGATGGATCAGATAGTAGGAAAACATAACAGCTTAAAGACAGAAAATAACAAAATGACAAATTAAAATGTCATGTGGTTATAAAACATGGATTGAATATAAAATTAATCTTAAAAAATTAATATTCCTGATATTCATTTCATTTTAATTTGAACCTTCCCTGAAACACTAAAAGAAAAACTAAAATTGCATTTGAGTACAGATTATGATTTTTAAATTAAACACACAAATTTTTAATCTGTAAATTAAAAGTTAAAAGTGTACAGTTCTACCAATATGTAAAAGTTTAAAAAATGAAGCAAAATCTGAATTTTTTAACATTTATTTAATCTCAAATCATGACAGAAAATCTATGATATCTTATCTCAAACATGATATAGCATAATATAATCCCGATGTGTTTCCTAGGAAACTCTGACATTATTTATCAGAGTGGAATTCACGAGGGCAGTTGGGTCTGAAGGCCATCTAACAGATTCCCTGTATCTACATATGTATTTTTCCTCATTAAGAAACCATTTTCCCTGAATAACATATCCCGGGCCATAAACACTTCTAATTTCAACAGTCTTCATGAAAAGGCTTTTATTCATTCATTCAGTATTCATTCATTCAGGCACTGTTATAAGTGATGAGATCCTCAGCGTTCACAGAGTTTAGACAGACAAGAAACAAACAAGAAATGATACCAGATGACAATGAGACTATGCAGAGATAACTGAAACAGAACATCCTGACAGACTTTAGATTCCTTCAGATTTCACTGGTCGAGGAAGGCAACTCTGAGGTGATGACATTTAAGATGAGTTACAAACGACAAAATGGAGCCAGCCAAGCAGAGGCCAGAAGGAAAAGTCTATCAGGCAGAAGAAACCCTAAAGTACAAATTAACTTGGAATGTTATAGGAACAGAAAAAAAGACAAATGTGCCTTACACACACAGTGGACAAGGGAGCATTTAGTAGAAAATGAGTCTGAGGTAAGTAGGAGCCAGATTACCTTGTGCTTGAGAAACTGGATAAGGAATTTGGATTTCATTCTAAGTGTGATGAGAAGGCACTAAAGGGTTTTAAGCAGAAAAGTCATATAACATGATTTCCCGTTTGGGAGCTGAATTGTAGGAGAACAAAGCTAGGAGCAGAAGAACAGTTAGGAAGCTAGTGCCATAGTTCACATGATAGACGGTCAGGTCCACTTGTAACAAGCCTGTAGTAAGTGGAGATAAACTGAAAATCCCTAGGCTCTGCAGTATAGGCTCTGGTCAACTGAGAGTGCCCCGATATTGGGACAGCAAGACCTTCAAGGCCAGGAAACCAGGGTCTGGGCCTGGTGCATTTGGATCCCCAAATTACAGAAGCTATCATAGATGATAATAAAATTGCTTCCAGGTCCTTATGTGGCTATAGTCATTGTAGCCTATGAGACATCTCACTGCACTTGCAGCTGCAAACATCATCAAACTTCGACCGAACTTCCATAAAACACACGGAATAAGTAGACGGCTTACCCTTTTTCCCATTCTGAACGTTACTACTTCCAAACGAATTTTTTTAATCTCACTAGGGAAAAGTAAGGCCTTCCATGGAAATTTGAACATAACTATTTATTAATCCCAACAACCAAACAAAGCAAAAGAAGGTCAAATTTCTAGAAAACTTGAAGATGGTATAGAAAAAGAATATAATTAAGACCCAGGTTAGCAGGTCCCAAATATTGCTTAAGCATTCTCTTGGATTCTACTTTTGTGCAAAATAATAATGGCCACCTGAATACACACAGCTGGCCCTCGAGAATGTCTGCTGAATGAACTGCCCTACCAACACATAGTATGAGAACTATCCCAGTAAAAACCAAGAAAAGATGGTGATGAAAGAATTCTTTAAGAACCATTTCCTTCAGGCTACTTTTGTAAAATTTCTATTTCAGCTCTACTAATCCGTAATTTATGGTTTTTGGAGTTGAAGTTATAGTCCATGCTTTTAAAAGGCTGTATGATTAATAATAATAATTAATAGTTATCAAGCACTTACATATATAGGAAAAGTGTTTTTATGTAATAGCCCATTTAATCATTAAATTGACTTTATCAGACAGTAACCATTATCCTTATTTCCAGATGAAGAAATTAAAGAAATAAAGTAACTTGTATGATATTACACTGCTAGTAGAGGAAAAAACAGGGCTTGTAAGGAAAGTCTGTCTCAATTTAAAATCCTCTGATCTTAATCACGACTCAATACTTCATTTTCCATCTCAAACAGTACAAAGAAAGAACATTAACTAGTATTTCATAGCCTTTTAGAATTGAATATAAAATATTTTATTCTATGTACAGTTGACCATTTGATCAACACTGGTTTGAAATGTGCAGACCCACTAACATGCAAATTTTTTTCTCAGTAGTAAATACTACATTACCTCATGATCCGAGATTGGTTCAATCCATGGATGCAGAACCACAGATACAGAGCAACCATGTTTACAGAGAGATGGCTAAAAGTGAAACATGAATTTTTGACTGCAGGAAGGAACTATGTCTATAACCCCTGTGATGTTCAAGGGTCAAATGTATTACATACTTTTTAGTATGTACTGAAATAATTAACTTACTAATTAACACTCTATTTCATTAAAGCAAGTCCCTTCCTCTGCTGGCTATATCATTAACCTACTCTAGTTACTCTCTGTATTTAACCATAATAAAACACAATTTTTACAAAAATAATGGAAGAAAATAATAGCAAATGAAGCAACTGACAAACTAATCTCAAAAATATACAAGCAACTCCTGCAGCTCAATTCCAGAAAAATAAATGACCCAATCAAAAAATGGGCCAAAGAACTGAATAGACATTTCTCCAAAGAAGACATACAGATGGCTAACAAACACATGAAAAGATGCTCAACGTCACTCATTATCAGAGAAATGCAAATCAGAACCACAATGAGGTACCATTTCACACCAGTCAGAATGGCTGCGATCCAAAAGTCTACAAGCAATAAATGCTGGAGAGGGTGTGGAGAAAAGGGAACCCTCTTACACTGTTGGTGGGAATGCAAACTAGTACAGCCACTATGGAGAACAGTGTGGAGATTCCTTAAAAAAATGGAAATAACTGCCTTATGACCCAGCAATCCCACTGCTGGGCATACACACCAAGGAAACCAGAATTGAAAGAGACACGTGTACCCCAATGTTCATCGCAGCACTATTTATAATAGTCAGGACATGGAAGCAACCTAGATGTCCATCAGCAGACAAATGGATAAGAAAGCTGTGGTACATATACACAATGGAGTATTACTCAGCCATTAAAAAGAATCCATTTCAATCAGTTCTAATGAGGTGGATGAAACTGGAGCCGATTATACAGAGTGAAATAAGCCAGAAAGAAAAACACCAATACAGTATCCTAATGCATATATATGGAATTTAGAAAGACGGTAACGATACAGATGGCTAACAAACACATGAAAAGATGCTCAACGTCACTCATTATCAGAGAAATGCAAATCAAAACCACAATGAGGTACCATTTCACACCAGTCAGAATGGCTGCGATCCAAAAGTCTACAAGCAATAAATGCTGGAGAGGGTGTGGAGAAAAGGGAACCCTCTTACACTGTTGGTGGGAATGCAAACTAGTACAGCCACTATGGAGAACAGTGTGGAGATTCCTTAAGAAATTGCAAATAGAACTGCCTTATGACCCAGCAATCCCACTGCTGGGCATACACACCGAGGAAACCAGAATAGAAAGAGACACATGTACCCCAATGTTCATTGCAGCACTGTTTATAATAGCCAGGACATGGAAACAACCTAGATGTCCATCAGCGGATGAATGGATAAGAAAGCTGTGGTATATATACACAATGGAGTATTACTCAGCCATTAAAAAGAATACATTTGAATCAGTTCTAATAAGATGGATGAAACTGGAACCAATTATACAGAGTGAAGTAAGCCAGAAAGAAAAACACCAATACAGTATCCTAATGCATATATATGGAATTTAGAAAGACGGTAACGATACAGATGGCTAACAAACACATGAAAAGATGCTCAACATCACTCATTATCAGAGAAATGCAAATCAAAACCACAATGAGGTACCATTTCACACCAGTCAGAATGGCTGCGATCCAAAAGTCTACAAGCAATAAATGCTGGAGAGGGTGTGGAGAGAAAAAAAGAGACACAGATGTATAGAACAGTCTTTTGGACTCTGTGGGAGAGGGAGAGGGTGGGATGATTTAGGAGAATGGCATTGAAACATGTATAATATCATATAAAAAACGAATTAGCACTCCAGGTTCGATGCAGGATACAGGATGTCTGGGGCTGGTGCACTGGGATGATCCAGAGGGACGGTATGGGGAGGGAGGAGGGACGGGGGTTCAAGATTGGGAAGATGTGTACACCCGTGGCGGATTCATGTTGATGTAAGGCAAAACCAATACAATATTGTAATTAGCCTCCAATTTAAATAAATAAATCTAAATTTAAAAAAATAAATAAATAAACCTGTAATTCACCTTTACCTAAGACTATCCTCAATCCTCAGCCCAAATTTCTGAGAATTTACCATATTTTAATAAAAAGCAAATGACTTTACAACTTAGTAATATAAGTTCTTCAGTTCAGTTCAGTCGCTCAGTTGTGTCCAACTCTTTGCGACCCCATGAATCGCAGCACGCCAGGCCTCCCTGTCCATCACCAACTCCCGGAGTTCACTCAGACTCACGTTCATCGAGTCGGTGATGCCATCCAGCCATCTCCATCATCTGTCGTCCCCTTCTCCTCCTGCCCCCAACCCCTCCCAGGATCAGAGTCTTTTTCAATGAGTCAACTCTTCGCGTAAGGTGGCCAAAGTACTGGAGTTTCCTTCCAAAGAAATCCCAGGGCTGATCACACACACTCTGTGCATGGAAATTTTCTCTGTATCTCATCTTTTTGCTAAACTTTGGCTAAAAGTTGGCTACTGCTGTCAATATTTTCCTAGTCTATACATGCTTCTTTTTCAACATATGCTTTCCATTCAAGCTGCACAGAACAGGACACAATGATGAATTTTTAAAAGCACAGTTAGGCAGACAATGACTCTATATAGATAATAATCATCACAATTCAGCTTCACATGTCTTCCTAAATTCATTGCCAATAGATCTACTCTAAAAGAAATGTTAAAGTAAGTTCTTCAAAAAGAAAGAATCTACTATCAGACTCTTGGATGTATACAGATAAATAAAAGTATTGGCAATGTAATAAGTAAAGGTAAAATAAAATGTGTGTGTACTATGTGTGTTAAGCTACTTCAGTTGTGTCTGACTCTGTGCAACCATATAGACTGTAGCCCACCAGGCTTGGGTTTCTCTAAGTAAGAATACTGCGGTGGGTTGCATTGCCCTCCTCCAGGGGAATCTCCCTACCCAGGGATGGAATCTGTATCTCTTTTCATCTCCTGCATTGCCAGGCGGGTTCCTTACCACTAGCACCACCTAGGACGCCAAAATAAAGTGCACCTTTTTCTTATTTGTAATTGTTTTGAAAACTAAGTGACTGTTTAAAGCAAAAGTTGTTTACAGAATATTTTAAAATATGTCTGACAATAATAACACAAAGGACTGAGGGGTGTTAAACAATACTACACATGAAAAGGGATACTATTATTTGAAGGTAGAGTAATTAAGGATGTATATTGAAAATTCTGGGCTTCCCTGATAGCTCAGTTGGTAAAGAATCCGCCTGCAGTGCAGGAGACCACAGTTTGATTCCTGGGTCAGGAAGATCCATTGGAGAAGGGATAGGCCACCCACTCCAAAATTCTAAAGAAGCAACTAAAAATATAATACATGAATATATAATATGTATAATAAGTCAATAAGTGAGATAAAATGGAATAATAAACAATCAATTAACCAAGGAAGAAAAAGAGGAGAAAAGAGAAGCAATAGCCTGAACAAATATGACACTCATGTGATGAATGAAAAAGGTGGGACAGAATAATTGTGAGCATCTTTTCATCTGGAACATTCTCTGAATCTGAGAGCTGCTTCCTTGACTTGGAAGACTTTTCAATGTTCATGAGGCCCTTGATATAGAAACTCTTAATAAAATCTCTTTAACTAGCTTAGTGTTGATCAAAAAAAAATCTTTGCTTTTTAATATAATTATACCTCCTCAAAAAGAAAATACTACTATAATGTAATGCCTTATCTCTTAGAAACAAACTGTAAGATCATTCACTACAAGAACATATTGATCATATGAAACTGGGCCAGTGACAGATAATAGTAAACAGTATCCAGATAAATGTTCATCTCTAATCACTTAATTTTACATGTGTGATCACATACTCTATTACATGATCTCATTCTGAAACAGAGTATTAGTAATATAAATACAAGAAAAGGATTACTCCAAAAGTAAAAAAATTCTTTCAATTTTCATGCTATTAAATCTCAAACATAACACTGTAACAATTTTTTGCATAAGTTCATATAACTTATGTAAATGTTTGTTTTTAAAACTCCAAATGGCATCACCAGCACAGTCCAATAGCCCATCTAGTCTGACATCCTGACAGTGACCAATGATGGAGGCCTCACAGGATAGCATAAACACATAACATAATGTATATAACTGTGCACCACCACACCATTACTCCAGATGTAGTTAGATTATATCCTGAAAGGAACGAAAACAAATCCCAACTCCCATCACTTCCTTACTCTGTAATTTCCCAAAAGGTGATGGGAAACCTCCAATAAAGCACAAATTTAACTATAATATATGCCAATGCTTTGGTGACATGACAAATGACTAACAAATGATCTTCTAAAATGAAAAGCTGTACTCAGAAATAGAACCTTAGCTCATCAAAACTTATGATTTGTAAAATGAGTTGAAAAGCATCTGATTCACTTAGTTAGATCCATAAAATATATGAGCAAAATTAAAGCTTAATAAAAACTGTTTTCATACATTTTGTGATGTTATACTGTTTTCTAGACAGTAGTATAAAATTTATATTTTTAACTCTTCAGAGAAATTATATTCACACCTGTTTTGTAATGGTTTTAAAGCAGGGCTTAGATTTATTAAATGTTCATCTAAGTGTGCAAAACCACATAATGAAGAAACCATGGTTTGGTCCTTCAGGAACTACTATTTCCTAAACAATTATAAACCATCCCCAAAATGCACTATATGTTTAAAGACTTCTGGAGGAGATAATTCTCTTGGTAGTAAACTTGGGTACTGATTTAACAACGCTTATAGTCAGGAAACAGTTTCTGACCTGAATCCTCCATGGTATAATTTAAATTCATTTCTTTTTCTCTGACCTCAAATAAGTTGTAGAAGTTTGGGTCATATCATATCTATTTGAAAACTCTTATTAAGGTCCTCTTTTCCAGGGTAAATGCATTGCAGGACTAAGAACCAAGTAACAATCCTGTACTGAAATCAGTCTTATAATTCTTACATGCTGTATATCATAGCCCAAGAGACAGATTTTTAAAATTATCCATCATTTCTACCAAGCATCACACCTTCCCCACAATAATATACTTTCTCAAGAAAAAAAAAATTATAATGTAAAAGCAAACCTCAAAAATTTAGAAAAAGAAAGTCTATGAGCAATGAGGGCAAGGAATAATATACACAGAATTCCATGTAGACACTGCTTCCTTCCCCGGAACAGGGTACCATTTAATGAAACGTATCTCTCAAAATCTCTGGGGCAGAGCTAAAGCTGCAGTGCAATATCATAAAAATCTGCAGCTGTGCTGCCGTTCTTAATAGTCCATGCTGCATCCTTAGACCACAGGAAGCCAAAACACACACACTGTCAGAACACAACTTACCTTAACAAGGAACCAGCCAAAGCAGCAGAGCAGTTACGACAGGTCAAGCATCAAAACTGTTACTGAAAAGACTGTACACATCTTTATGAATTTTCTCAACTTGCTCAATCCAGAAAAGCTGTTTTTCCAAGAAAGCTACTTATGTCTCCAAACATAATTTCTTTTAGGGATAAAAACTATAAAATAGGCAAATAAATTTACTACATATAAATAAACATTTATAACTTACTTTTATTGCCCACCAAAGCAACCAGGGGCTGAGTTTCTGACTCCTCACTCACTTTCTTCACCACGGAATACCAATCTTCTAAATTCTCAAAGCTTTGATAATTTGTAACATCATATACCAAGAGGACTCCCTGTCACAAAGGAGTTATACAACATTTATAATATACTGCTTTAAAAAATATTAATACTAAATACTCATAAGTAATAGATATGCTAAGTATAAAAAATATAAGCAAGGACTGTTTGTATCTGACTTTAATTCTGTTATTAGCAGACAGATAATACTGAATGTTTTCATTCAAAATGTTAAGATACAAAGCAAGATAAAGAATGATTATATCAAACTGTAAGTGAAATCCCAATAAGATATCTGGGATAAGCTTGATAAGTTTCAATAAACGTAAGAAAATCTTATCATAGAGGTGGAAAAAGTTGCAAGGTCTACAATTCTGCCTGTCACTTTCATGAGGTCAAACATTTAAACCTTTTAATAACCATCTGCTGCTGCTCTTTTAAAATATTTTCAAAAATGGAGATCCCATGGCAGATCCCTTGATAGTCAATTTCAGCGTTTAACACAATTTTCTTTAAATGAAATAAGTCGATTTCCTCTTTCGGTCCTCTGTGCATTAGAAGAACAACATGAGAGTATCCTCCTTATAATAACCCTTCATGTACTTGAAGATAGTTAAGTAACTCTTTCACCATCTCCTTTCCAGAATAAACAAACTCAATTCCTTAAACTTGCCTCAAAGGCCCTATTTTCTAACCTTTTAATCATAGTTGTTGGTTCTTCCCAAGGCATGCTACATATAGTTTTTTGACATCCTCTTTAAAATGAGCAATGTGAAACTGGATATGATACTGTAATAAGAGTCTGAACAAAGCCAAATATAACAGAGGGATTGCTTCCTGTCTCTTATATATCATATTCCTTTTAATACATCCCATTATTTTGTGTGGGAAGGAGATGTACACACACAAAATAACACTGCTACATTCTTGATTCTCATCCAATTTGTGCTCAAACACTTAATACAAAGCTCTGCATATATAAGTCTGGACCCTAATGGCATTTATGTCTCCTTCTTCTTAAGTTATAATCACAAATGTTGACAACTTCTTATACCTATTATATTCCAGAGAGATATCTGGATCTTTTCATTCCTCCTCACAAAAAATCATGCAAGACTGGTATTATCCTCATTTTCACTAATAAACACAAGGTCACAGGGAGCCAGAATTTGAATCAAGGACTGAATATAAAGTCCACTCATTTACTCTATAAACATTTGTCAGTCAGCTATATGCCAGGCACTGTGCTGGGTACTAGGGACATAAATTCCAGCTTCAAGGAACTCACAGCCCTGCAACAAAGCCAGGCACACAAACAGACAAGTATATAACACAAAACTCATCAGCAACGGTATGCTGGTAAATATTAATTAACCAGCTTAAGGCATGATAAGGAGAAGAAAGGATGAGAGAGGGTAATTTATAGCATTTGCCGATTTCTGTGATGTAAATACTCTCCTGTGGTCACTTAAAATCTATCAATGTCACTTCACCAAACAGAGCTGAGTAGGACATCACCACATAGCATTTCCACTATACAGATACACTTGATATACTAGATACAAAGAACCTTAAGGGCACAAACAACAGAAATATACAGTAAAATAATCAGTAAGTGATACATTTTGATCATATAAATCTTTGTTTTTAATATAATTTATGAGTTTATATATATATATATTATAATCACAAATGTATTCAACAATTGGCTCAAAAAAAATCCTAAAAATTCAACAATTGACTCTCCCTATCCAGATCTAGCTCACTACTGTGAGCTTTCTGTCCTGTGCTCTTTTTTCCCCAGGTTTTATCACGAAATAGTTGACATACATCACTGTACAAGTTTAAGTCATACACCATGAAGGCTTAATTTACATATATTGCACAGTCACTCGTTAAACTACATTGGTTCCCCCAAGTCATTTAGCTTCTCTGGGTCTCAGGTTATTTGCCTAAACACTCTCTATGATCCCTTCCAGTTTAATGACTCTATAATCTTTATGCAAAATCATGTGTCTGATTTATTTTAGCAATTTATAAACCTATTTCTATAGTCCTAAATGCTTTGAAATAATGCTCAGCACAGGATTATTTGAAATAATAAGCATAATCCCACTTTTCTTACTAAAAATAACATCCCAGAAACAGCCTCTGAACAAAGCTACTACTCAATCCACTGACTCCACCTTCAGTTGACATGAGTGATATAATGTATTATGCTTAAAGAGCTCTGCCCTGGAAGTCACATAAGCTTTGGATTATAGTCCTGGCCCTACCATCTACTGATCTTGGGGAATATTTCGTCGTCCACCTTTATAATACCTGTCATGATTAAGTGAAGTAATAAAAACAGACTTATTTTAAAAATAAGATACTACACAATCACTGGGAACTTTTTTATTATTATTCTGAATGAATATGAATCATTTTCAAGGTAACTTTGAGCTAGCTTTCACTCTCATAAATTGAGCTTTGACCTATTTGTTGTACAGTCACTAAGTCCAACTCTTTGTAACCCCATGAACTGAAGCACACCAGGCTTCCCTGCCCTTCACTATCTCCCAGAGTTTTCTCAAATTCATGTCTATTGAGTAGGTGATGCTATCTAACCATCTCATACTCTGTGGCCCCCTTCTCCTCTTGCCTCAACCTCTCCCAGTGTCAGGGTTTTTTCCAATGAAAGGCTCTTTTCCTTAGGTGGCCAAATTTGGGAGATTCAGCTTCTGCTGAAGGAAAGGTTGATTTCCTTTACAATTGACTGGTTTGATATGCTTGCAGTCCAAGGGACTCTCAAGAGTCTTCTCCTACACCACAATTTGAAAGCATCAATTCTTTGGCACTCAGCCTTTACGGTCCAACTCTCACATCTGTATGTGACTACTGGAAAAACCATAGCTTTGACTATATGGACCTTTGTCAGCAAAGTGATGTCTCTGCTTTTTAACACACTGTCTATGTTTGTCAGCTTTCCTTCCGAGGAGCAAGCATCTTTTAATTTCATGGCTGCAGTCACCGTCTGCAGTAATTTTGACCTATGATGCCTCTTACACCTTAAAATTTTTAGAACTCTTCTAAGTAATACATTAAAATAGTCATCACAACATGGATCACTATCTGAACATAATAGAATATATGCAAATAAAACATGGCCAGCATCTTTTGATAATCAGTACTAGACCAGAGCCAAAGAATAAAAACTATAACTGATCTACACAAGGAATTGGTAAACTATGGCCCCAAGGTCAAATTCAACTCATAGCCTATAGTTGCAAATAAAGTTTTATTGAAGCCTAGTCATACTCACTTGTTTAAGTTTTACCAATGGCTGCTTTTGCACTATGAGGGCAGAGTTGTGTAGCCACAACAAAGAGAGTCTGACCTGTAAAACCTAAACTATTTTCTACCTAGTTCCTTAAGGAAGTTTGCCAATTTCTCATCTAAACTGATGTATCCCAATATTCTCCAATCAGCAATACCTATGAATTGGTCCAGGACTCATAAGAAAGAAAGAAGGATAAACACCTTTCCATTAATCTAGCAACCCAAATATCTATCGATTCATATATTCCTTTTTCAATATCACTTAATGAAAAATTATGATTTTTATCTTTGCTCCTAAAATGACAACTTTGCACCAGTTTTGAATTACATCAATGTGGTGAAAAACTGAGAAAGGAAAATGAGAAAGCCAAAGACATTAAAGCAAGAAGTTCTAGGACTTTCGGTTTCAGCTCAGACATGTAAAGAGTTTGGAAGTCATCACATTTGTCCTTACATTAAGAAAAAAGCTGGACAAACGGAAAATCAAAGACTCTTTTTTAAACAAAACAGAGAGCAGAGTTTGTAGGGCAAATTGACATCCTGAAATCCGGAGAATGAGGAGTAAATCCAGAAAGTCACCATCAAAATCCTGCTTACCTGGAACAAAAGTCACTAGAACCAGTAAATAGTAGACATACTTAAATGGTAATTTTGACAAACTGCTGAAGTCTAAGCATGGTCTAGCCTAAGGATCAGAAACTCCTGGGAGACATACTTTTGGGGATACCTTCATACTTTCATGGGTTTTACCTCTGGTGAAGAATTAAGAAAAATACCCTCATAGCTCTGGTAGGAGGAAAGTGAAAGTAACCACTGTAAAATATGCCCAGAGCATTGTCCAAAAAAAGGCATACTCGCCAGGAAAAAAACCTTAATCAGAGTCTTCTATCACATGCATTTTCCAACTTCAGCCCCTTCTAGCCCACCTATATCACATAAATGAGAAAAGCTAAAAGGTACCTATGAAAGTCATAGCCCATGGACACAAATCCTGAAGTCACACAAGGCTGTGCCTTAATCATAAGAGTATAGAATGTTTCCCTCCCTCCATACTTCACCACACATCAATAGGGCTCCAGGATAAGAGAGGAAAACTACATTTGAAAGAGCTGCAAGACACACACTCCAACTAAGGAAGAGTTCAAGACGCACAAAAAGACAGGGGAGGGAAAAAAAACAAGGACACTAAAAGAATTTCATGTCTCTGGCATTTAAAGCTTCAGTAAGCATTAAGCACAGAACAACTCCTGGCCAAATTAAGATACAACCTCAGTTAATTAAAAGGCTATTTATTTGAGCTCTTATCCTAAAGAAAGGCAATGCCAAAGAATTTTCAAACTACCACACAGTTGTATTCATCTCACATGCTAGCAAAGAAATGCTCAAAATTCTCCAAGATCGAATTCCAGATGTTCAAGCTGGATTTAGAAAAGGCAAAGGAACCAGAAATCATATTGCCAACATCTGTAGGATCACAAAAATAAGCAAGACAAGTCCAGCAAAACACCTACTTCTGCTTTATTGACTATGCCAAAGCCTTTGACTATGTGCATCACAATAAACTGCGGAAAATTCTTAAAGAGATGGGAATACCAGACCACCTTACCTACCTCCTGAGAAATCTGTATGCAGGTCAAGAGGCAACAGTTAGAACTGGACATGGAACAACAGACTGGTTCCAAATGGGGAAAGGAGTACATCAAGGCTATATATTTTCACCTTACTTATTTAACTTCTATGCAGAGTACATCATGCGAAATCTTGGGCTGAATGAAGTACAAGCTGGAATCAAGATTCCCAGGTCAAGTATCAATAAACTCAGATATGCAGATGATACCACCCTTATGGCAGAAAATGAAGAGGAACTAAAGACCCTCTTGATGAAAGTAAAAGAGGAGAGTAAAAAAGCTGGCTTAAAACTCAGCATTCAAAAAAACTAAGATCATGGCATCCGGTCCCATCACTTCATGGCAAATAGATGGAGAGACAATGGAAACAGTGACAGACTTTATTTTGAGGGGCTCCAAAATCAATGCAGATGGTGACTACAGATGGTGACTGCATGAAATTAAAAGACACTTGTTCCTTGGATGAAAAGGTATAACAAAGCTAGGCAGCATATTAAAAAGCAGAGACATTACTATATCAACAGAGGTCTGTCTAGTCAAAGCTATGGTTTTTCCAGTAGTCATGTATGGATGTGAGTTTTGGACCATAAAAAAAGCTGAGTGTCAAAGAACTGATGCTTTTGAACTGTGGTGTTGGAGAATACTCTTGAGAGTCCCTTGGACCACAAGGAGATCCAACCAGTCCATCCTAAAGGAGATCAGTCCTGAATATTCATTGGAAGGACTGATGTTGAAGCTGAAACTACAATTCTTCGGCCACTGGATACAAAGAACTGACTCATTGGAAAAGTCCCTGATGCTGGGAAAGATTGAAGGCAGGAGGAGTAGGGGATGACAGAGGATGAGATGGTTGGATGGCATCACTGACTCAATGGACATGAGTTTGAGCAAGCTCCAGGAGTTGGTGATGCACAGGGAAGCTTGGCATGCTGCAGTCCATGGGTTCACAAAGAGCAGGACACGACTGATTGACTGAACTGAACTGAATAGTCCATACATCTTATCTAGTTTTCAACAAAAAATTAGAAGGCACACTAAAAAGCAGTTTGAANCTTTGCTCCTAAAATGACAACTTTGCACCAGTTTTGAATTACATCAATGTGGTGAAAAACTGAGAAAGGAAAATGAGAAAGCCAAAGACATTAAAGCAAGAAGTTCTAGGACTTTCGGTTTCAGCTCAGACATGTAAAGAGTTTGGAAGTCATCACATTTGTCCTTACATTAAGAAAAAAGCTGGACAAACGGAAAATCAAAGACTCTTTTTTAAACAAAACAGAGAGCAGAGTTTGTAGGGCAAATTGACATCCTGAAATCCGGAGAATGAGGAGTAAATCCAGAAAGTCACCATCAAAATCCTGCTTACCTGGAACAAAAGTCACTAGAACCAGTAAATAGTAGACATACTTAAATGGTAATTTTGACAAACTGCTGAAGTCTAAGCATGGTCTAGCCTAAGGATCAGAAACTCCTGGGAGACATACTTTTGGGGATACCTTCATACTTTCATGGGTTTTACCTCTGGTGAAGAATTAAGAAAAATACCCTCATAGCTCTGGTAGGAGGAAAGTGAAAGTAACCACTGTAAAATATGCCCAGAGCATTGTCCAAAAAAAGGCATACTCGCCAGGAAAAAAACCTTAATCAGAGTCTTCTATCACATGCATTTTCCAACTTCAGCCCCTTCTAGCCCACCTATATCACATAAATGAGAAAAGCTAAAAGGTACCTATGAAAGTCATAGCCCATGGACACAAATCCTGAAGTCACACAAGGCTGTGCCTTAATCATAAGAGTATAGAATGTTTCCCTCCCTCCATACTTCACCACACATCAATAGGGCTCCAGGATAAGAGAGGAAAACTACATTTGAAAGAGCTGCAAGACACACACTCCAACTAAGGAAGAGTTCAAGACGCACAAAAAGACAGGGGAGGGAAAAAAAACAAGGACACTAAAAGAATTTCATGTCTCTGGCATTTAAAGCTTCAGTAAGCATTAAGCACAGAACAACTCCTGGCCAAATTAAGATACAACCTCAGTTAATTAAAAGGCTATTTATTTGAGCTCTTATCCTAAAGAAAGGCAATGCCAAAGAATTTTCAAACTACCACACAGTTGTATTCATCTCACATGCTAGCAAAGAAATGCTCAAAATTCTCCAAGATCGAATTCCAGATGTTCAAGCTGGATTTAGAAAAGGCAAAGGAACCAGAAATCATATTGCCAACATCTGTAGGATCACAAAAATAAGCAAGACAAGTCCAGCAAAACACCTACTTCTGCTTTATTGACTATGCCAAAGCCTTTGACTATGTGCATCACAATAAACTGCGGAAAATTCTTAAAGAGATGGGAATACCAGACCACCTTACCTACCTCCTGAGAAATCTGTATGCAGGTCAAGAGGCAACAGTTAGAACTGGACATGGAACAACAGACTGGTTCCAAATGGGGAAAGGAGTACATCAAGGCTATATATTTTCACCTTACTTATTTAACTTCTATGCAGAGTACATCATGCGAAATCTTGGGCTGAATGAAGTACAAGCTGGAATCAAGATTCCCAGGTCAAGTATCAATAAACTCAGATATGCAGATGATACCACCCTTATGGCAGAAAATGAAGAGGAACTAAAGACCCTCTTGATGAAAGTAAAAGAGGAGAGTAAAAAAGCTGGCTTAAAACTCAGCATTCAAAAAAACTAAGATCATGGCATCCGGTCCCATCACTTCATGGCAAATAGATGGAGAGACAATGGAAACAGTGACAGACTTTATTTTGAGGGGCTCCAAAATCAATGCAGATGGTGACTACAGATGGTGACTGCATGAAATTAAAAGACACTTGCTCCTTGGATGAAAAGGTATAACAAAGCTAGGCAGCATATTAAAAAGCAGAGACATTACTATATCAACAGAGGTCTGTCTAGTCAAAGCTATGGTTTTTCCAGTAGTCATGTATGGATGTGAGTTTTGGACCATAAAAAAAGCTGAGTGTCAAAGAACTGATGCTTTTGAACTGTGGTGTTGGAGAATACTCTTGAGAGTCCCTTGGACCACAAGGAGATCCAACCAGTCCATCCTAAAGGAGATCAGTCCTGAATATTCATTGGAAGGACTGATGTTGAAGCTGAAACTACAATTCTTCGGCCACTGGATACAAAGAACTGACTCATTGGAAAAGTCCCTGATGCTGGGAAAGATTGAAGGCAGGAGGAGTAGGGGATGACAGAGGATGAGATGGTTGGATGGCATCACTGACTCAATGGACATGAGTTTGAGCAAGCTCCAGGAGTTGGTGATGCACAGGGAAGCTTGGCATGCTGCAGTCCATGGGTTCACAAAGAGCAGGACACGACTGATTGACTGAACTGAACTGAATAGTCCATACATCTTATCTAGTTTTCAACAAAAAATTAGAAGGCACACTAAAAAGCAGTTTGAAGAGAAAAGCAAGCATTAGAACCAGAGTCAAACATGAGACAGATTTTGGAATGATCAGACCAGGAATTTAAAATAATTGTGAATAATATTTTAAAGACTCTAATGGAAAAGATAGAAAATTGAAAGAACAGGTGAGTGAAGTACACAAAGAGATGGAAACTGTAAAGAACAATTAAAAGGAAATGCCAGATATCAAAGATACTATAACAGAAATAAGACCACTGATGGGCTCATCAGTAGACTAGACACAACCTAGGAAAGAAATAGCAAATTTGAACATAACAGAAACTTACAAAACTGAAATGAAAAGAGAAAAAAGAATGAATAAAATAGAATATCAAAGAACTATGGGATAACTCTGAATGTGTACATACATGGGACTAGAATATCAGAAAGAGAAGATGGAACTTAAGAAATATGTGAAGTAATAATAGCCAAGAAATTGCCAAAATTAATTAGACACAAAACCACAGATCCAAGAATCTCAGAAAACACCAAGTTGGATAAATACAAAAATATCTACACCTAGGCACATCATATACTTAGACTCCATAAAACAAAAAACAAAGGGAAAATCTTAAGAAAAGGTAGAAGGCGGAAGCTGAGGGGAGTGAGGGAATACCCTATCTGTAGAAGAACAAGGATAAGAATTATACAGAATTTCTCACTTGAAACCACACAAGTAAGGGAAGAATGACGTGAAATATTTAAAGCACTGAAATGAAGAAAAGGACCAATCTAAAATTTCAAATGTAAGATTATCTTTCATAAGTAAGGAAGAAAAAAGACTTACTCAGACAAAAATTGAGAGAATTCACAGCCAAACGACTTGCCTAGGAAGAAATGTTAAAAGAGGTTCTTCAAGAAGAAGGAAATGATATACATCAGAAACTCAGTTCCATATAAAGAAAGGAAGTATATCAGAGAAGCAACAAGAAAAAGTAAAAATAAAATCATTTATTTGTCTTATTCTTAATTAATCTAAAATATAACTATTTAATAACAGTAATAATGTATTGAGTGATTATATTATATAGCATATGAAATGAAAGACACTGATATCGTCAGGGACAGCAGAGATGAACTGAGAATATTCTTTTATGAAATATTTGATTAACTGCACGGGAAGCAATGTAATATTGTATGAAAGTGGACTTAGGTTAGTTTAAAATGTATATTGTGAACGCCAGAGCAATTACTTTAAAAAGAATGCTTAAGTATAATTGACAGGCTAAGCGAAGAGATAAAATGCTCAACTAAAATGAGAAAAGACAGAAAGGAGGGAAGGGAAACAATTACAAGGTCAGAAAAAAACATGAAAGCTATGAACCAGCTAAGTCAATCAACACTTTAACTGTGAACAGTCTAAATCTACCAATTAAAAGACATTTTCAAGGACACAAACGCTTAAGTCACACAAGGCTGTGACTTAATCATAAGGGTACAGAATGTTTCCCCTCCTCCATACTTCACCACACACCAAAAGGCCTCCAGTATGAGTAGAAGGCTATATTTGAAAGAGCTGCAAGACACAAACTCCCAAAAACCAAGACTCAACTGGCATATTGCCTATAGGAAACACACTTTAAATACAAAGATACAGGTTAAAAATTAAGGGATAAAGAAATATCATGTAACACAAGCAAAAAGAAAGCTGCAGTAGCTATATAAATTTCAGACAAAGCAGACTTCAGAATGAGGGAAATCATGAGGTTTTATAAAGATCAATTCAGTTCAGTTCAGTCGCTCAGTCGTGTCCAACTCTTTGCGACCCCATTTATCGCAGCATGCCAGGCCTCCCTGTCCATAACCATATCTCCCGGAGTTCACTCAGACTCACGTCCATCGAGTCCATGGAGCATGATAAAGGGGTTAATTCCCCAAGAAAACATAATAATCCTTTGTGTATATACACTTAACAACAGAATATCAAAATATGGAGGCCAAAACTGACAGAACTGTATGGAATTCAAAACCCACAGATCCATTAGTACAGTTGGAGATATCAACACCTCTTTTTCATTAATTGATACACCAAGCAAGCAGAAAGTCAGAAAGTTGACCTGAACAACACTAACAATCAGCTTTATCTAATCTCGTCATTTATAAAACAGTCCATCCAACAGCATTAAAATGTACACTCTTCTCTAGTTTATATGAAACATTCATCAAACATTCACATTCTGGGCCATAAAACATACTTAACAAAATTTATAAGAATAGAAATCATACCAAGCATGTTCTTAGATTACAATGTAATTAAACTAGAAATCAATAACAGAAAGATAGCTGGGAAAACTCAAAATATTTGGAAATTAAACATACTTCTAAATAACACATGGGTCAAAAAAAAGAAGTCCCAGGAGACACTTAGAATATCTTATATAAAATACAATCTATCAAAACTTGAAGATATAGCAAAAACAGTGCTTAGAAGAAAATAAAGAGCACTGAATGTAATACATATATCTTGTGATATATATATCTCTTGTGATACATATATCACAAGAAGAAACATCAAAAATCTAAGCTTCCACTTTAGGAAACTAAGGGAAAAGAGGAATTTAAACTTAGTGCAAACAGAAGAAAAAATAATAAAAATTAGAGCAGAAATCAATGAAACTGAAAAGATGAAAACAATAGAGAAAATTAACAAAAGCAAAAGCTGATAACCTCTAGCCAGGCTAACCAAAGAGAGAGAGAGAGAGACTGAGAAAGAGACACAAATTAATGAGGGATCATTACTGATTCCCATAGACATTAAAAGAACAATGAAGGAATAATATGAACAACTTCACAGCCAAAAATTTGAGAACACAGATGAAATGAACCAATTCTTTGAAACACACAAACTGCCAAAACTCATACAAGCTGCCACAGACTCCCAGAGCTTCTACCCACCAGCTTCAGCACACCAAAGCCAGACCTCTAAGTACTCACCTCTTTGGGAGCCTATCATACAAGCACCTCAAAGCCCTGAGTCTCTCACCACATCAATCAATCCAGCCCTCTTCCAGAAAACTATCAGAAAGTACAACTCCCTCAGAAATGCAACACATTTCGGCAACAACTGAAGTCTGAGAAGAATCTCCAGGGAACTGCTGGAGATAACTGTCTCTTGGCAACCCTGCAGCCATCTAAACCCACCACCATGTCTCATGTCCCTGATACCCTCTTCTATCAAACACCTATCCACCATTCATCCTTCTGCTATGTATGTCTTCATCCCTATCCTGCCATGTGCTTCCTCTTCCTAATTGACCCTCCAAATGCTCCTCTTCTTTCCAAATCCTTCTGCCATGACTTTTGGAAATCACACTCTTAAGTTTAATTACTCCGTCTACATCTTAATAAACTCTTCATAAAAATTTCTCTATTTCCATCTTAACTTCACCATGGTCAAAAAAAAAAAAACTTCTCTTTATAAACCTTAAGACTTTTAGTAGATAACTACATAATATTAGATAGCACTTTGTTTTCATCTGCTTCACTTACCGCTATACGAAGTAAGTATGATGAGTCAGTAAATCAAATGGACACCATTTTCAAAGGAATAACGAATAGCAGTCTTGAAATAACAAACACTGTGGCAGCACTTAACAATATTATAAGGTATTTCAAAACTTAGTTCTAAAATTTAACAGATACAATATATACAACTTAATGAAAGGTTACTCTCTCCCAAAATGCAGGTATTTTTTCTTGCTTATTTGTACAACAAATAATCTACTTTAGATTTTAATTAAATATAGAAATGAATTAAATCATACAGATTATAAAAAGTCATAACAACATATATTTTACTGTATAAGTACAACCTGTAAGAAGCAACACTAATGCAAGAGAGGACTGTAAATATAATCAGTTACAAGTTGACAAATATCCAACTAAAAAAACATTCAAAGTAAAAGACAGCAGAGCCTCAGGAAGTCCAAGTTCGAGATCTGCTGTCTCCCCAGCTGTCATACAAGCACCATATCCTTTTGTTGGTGGTTAACAAGGTGGCTCATCTGCATGGGGCACTGGCACACAATAGTAGTTATGTTCTTCTACCTCACAAATGACTACACTTCATTGAGTTTATACTCAGTAGAGCAGTGTTTGCAAACCACTTAGATTCCAGGGCGGAAAGAGCTACAAAAACGAAACATCCAGTCCTTCTCTGAGGTTTGTTATTAGCTTCTGTTAGCCACAGGTTACACGGCACTAAACACTATGTGCTGTGTGTTTGCTTGCAGCCACTATGAAAAATAGCCTATAACATTTTTCTGAAGACTCATAGAAAATTTTAAGTTAATTTAAAATCAGGGAATTTAACTGGGACGTACTTCAATTCTTAGAACTAGTTTTTGACAAAATATTTCACGAGTTCTTTCTTGGATGTTAATTTGATTTTGTTTTAACCAACACTATTCAATACACTATCACTAAAATTCAATGCTACTGGTTGAGAAAAAGTAAAGACAGTAAAAAGTGAAGAAGGTAAAACAATCAGTTTGATTTGAATCAAAGTTAATTCCTAGCCGACAAATAAACTTCTTCCTGGATGATAAAAAATGATTTAAAAAAAACAGATTCATAGCTTAATAGCCCAATTATGTATAAGTCTTTCCATACACATTATATAAGTTAAAGAGCCTAGAACAAAACCCTAAATAATACATTATACCGATGTCCTCAAAACAGCTTGTCAAAACATTTCTCAAAGATTTCTACCTTATAGCATGTGCACAAAAATCTGAAGTATTCATTAGATGGGCAATATACAGCATCTACAATGATTCTAGACAAATCTACTTTGAAGAATAGTTATATAATTATACAACATTATTAAACACTATTAAAATGTTTATGAAAGCATTGTTTTTAAAAGTAACATTTTCCCCAATTTATAGTAAAGAACTGTAGTCAAAGCTTCTCTGGTCTGGGTAAAAAAGTTTACATATATTTTAACAAAAGAAACTACTGTACTTTATTGTATTTTTATATAGCATTTAACTTAGAATCTCTGGAAAGCAGAACAAATTTATGACAATTCATTTTATCATTTCAGAATGTCTACTTTCCTGGAATGATTTCATGAAAATGTTCATGTACTTCCTAGAAATACTTTACTGCATTGTTTTAATAAACCAAGGTATATGCTTTACAGAAATTATAAGACATAAACAGTGTAAGGCACTGTCAAAAAATAAAATCAACAAATACCTTCAAAATAGAAATCTCATGTGACATTCTCTTTCTCCCAAAATATGAATTACATTAGAAATGAATACAGACATTTTACTAAACTCAACTATTCTCAAAGATGATGGAAGTTTTCAAAATTTCTACAAATTTGCCCATGAATGTCTACTGACTTTAACCAGCTACATAATAGCATAAAACACACACTGTAAAGAACTATAAAGATTTGAGGGGATGGTCACATAGCATTGTAAATGTACTAAATATCACTGGTTATACACTTTGAAAATGTTTGTTTTTATACTATGTGAATTTCATACCAATATTAATTTTATATAATAATTGTATAATATTAATAAACTTTAAATTCCTATAAATCAAATAACAAATCTGATAAATTTTCTTTTAACCAACACTAAATATATCAAATTTTTAAATGATTTGGAGTAAAGTAAAATTAAGAGAGTCTAATCCACACACATTATATTTCCCTAATTTTTAAATGAAAAAAAATTATTAATTGAATGTTATATTATTTACTCTGAGATGCATAAAAACTTCCCATTCACCACTAACTCCAGATATATCTATGAACCATAAAAAGTTATTCTATTTTACATTCAGAGTCAAATATCATTAGAAGCTTGACTAATCTAGTTCTCACTTTTTAAAATCAAAGATGTATCCATGTAGATATATTTTAATGGATCAAAGAGAAAAGAAACTGTCATTTTTCAAATCCTATTTTACCAACTAGGTAAATGAAACAAGGACTGTGGCTTTCCACAAACTTCTTTACCTTACTATCTACTTTAAACACAATCAGTTTAAAATAGAAACAACAATTAAAAAGCCAGACACAAAAACTTGAGACATATTTTCTAAGAGGAAAATGAACAGGCATAAAATATTAAGTCACATGGTCACAGGTGCAATTTTTTCCAGGAGACAGAGAACATGTAGAAGAAATGGGGAAGAGGAGCCCTAAAAGCCTAATCTATATGTCAACAACGCACACACGCAGATCGGGGCCTTCAGACGTGATCAAGAACCACGCGAGCCTCAGCCTTCTCTGCATAGTTTAGAAAATAACTCAGAATCTATTTTCCATCCAAAATTAAGGCAATGGTATTTGTTAAGCATCAAACATCATATAGAAGAGTGCTTAAAACTCTGCCTTCATTTTCTAGATTCATTTTTTTATGAGCAACACAGTTCCACATAACCAAGTTATGATTCTCCACTTAAAACATCAAACTCCAACAAAGAACTAAATGAGAATCATGAATATTACCCCCTAATACCTCATGACGATATGAAAGATACACACTAACTCAAAGTGGAGGAAAGAGCATAAAAATAGCATGTCAATAATTAAGTATATTATTACTATGTATATTTTCTATTAGCATAATTTAGTTTTAAAATCTATATATATAAGCTCATGTTGCCAAAGAATTTTTATTATATAATTATTCAAGTAGTTCTTCTTACTCTACATAGACTTTCTTCTGAACATACACTACACATGACTATCATGTTAAAAAACTGTATGTGCTTCATATATACAGTTAGTCATACTTAGTTTTCTGATATATCTATTATATCTAAACACTTATAAATATTTAATAAACTAATTCATCATGAAAAATATACACATATATATGTTTTTTGTCCTTACAATTTAAAATGAAATTAAATTTTCCTCTCTAATAATTTTCATTCAATTTATATATTCTGTAAGTGGTGAATATGACCAAAATCAGTTACTAAGTATCAAAATATCAGTTATTACTACATGCATTAAATTTATAACAGTAATATTAGTAATATAAGTAGCATATGAAAGCTATTAAGATTAACCCAGTTCCCTGACCCAAATCATTCCAAACACGACTCTGAGGAAGGATGAAATAAAAGGATTAGCACAAATGTAAAATCAGTCTCCCTACATATGATGTAAAAATCAAGGTAGAAAGAGCATATGTGTGTGTGGTGTGTGTATGTACCTGTCTATGTGCTTGTAAACGGAATATATTCAGTATTGGAATAATCACAGAATTCATTTCATACCTGTGCTCCATAGATATATTTATCCAACATCTTGCCTCCTATTGTCTGCCCTCCTATGTCCCAAACTTGAAGAGTAACATTCAAGCTTCCTAGAATATAAACGGAATATAAAAATAAGAAAAACAGGAACAATATAACAACTGAATACAGTTTCACAGAACATTAAGTCACAGTGATAAACTCTGAACCTAATGTGCATGTTTATTCCGCATGTTCACATAAGTGGAATTGTGAAATAATGCTGTCAAAAGAGATTAACAGTGGGGAATTTAGGTTTACACTTTACCCCAGTTCCATGCAACCACATTTATAATCACCTCCAAGACAAAAGAAAATAAATTAAGTTTTAATTCACAAACATCTTAAACCTTAAAATTTTTTTTCTTATACAGAGACTAAAACAATAAAGCACTTGAGTGTGGAGTAAGATATATAATTTAAAAATTAAAATTAAACTTTACCTTATTGCATATAAAGAATTTTGCTGTAACTTCTAAACTCTATAGGTTCTAAATAAAACTCACGAATTACCAACACACTACAAAAATGATCTCAAGGTTTCAATTCGAATGAAGTTTTAAATTTGAATGTCAGCTACTATATACAATAATGAACATAATTTTAAAATTACATGTTTTCAAGTTTAACTTATAAAATATAAACATTTTGACAGTCATATTCAGAACTGATGTAGGATCATACCCAGGATATCACAAATTGTTATGATGCATTTATATCTGTTCAAAGCAGTCCACTGAAACTAATTATAATATGTGCTTCAAAGGCCTCATAAAATAGAATAAATCTATATGATGATTTCACAAATCTCTTCCCCATACAAACATTATAAAAGCATTCTAAATTACTAAAAGGCAATCTTTAAAATTCTTTCATCCATTTTGCAAAATATTTACTTGATTTTAAAAATTTATAAATTTATAATTTATCTTTATTCTCTATTATTAATGCAATTAGTGACTAAACAACAAAATTTAAAGACCAAGTTCAATATGCTTTGTATTTTAACATTTCAGACTGTTTATCCTAATAAAATTATGCTGTTTTCTCCAAAGGTGCACAGAATCTCAATCAGCACCTTCAAAATGAGCTCCCACACCAAAAATGTATCTTTCTGAATGATTTGCAAATCAGGAAAACTCAAAATCTTAGATACTAAAAGACTAGTCTCACTTCAAAAACAAACCAAAAAATGTTATATAGATATGAATTTTTTTACCAATGCAAAACACTAAAATTGGAGAATGTTAGTCACACCATTCAACTTAGTAACTGGAAAGAAAGTACAACAGTAGATTAACCAGTCAACTTTTACCCTTAACTCTAAGTTTTGTAGGGTCTGTATTACAATCTTTCCATTATCTGGATGTAGTTCTGTTCCATCTGCCAACCTGTAGGATTTACATGAGGAACTTCCATTAGCATTAATGAGAGCTACTGAAGTTTATCACCCGTCATCTTTCCCACATATACACACTTTCAACACTCACAGAGTAATAACTGAAGTGTTCTTCGAGCTCTACAAATACAAAAACCAAAACATCACAGACGAAGACTCACCCAATAACTTGTATAAAGCCAGTATCTTAAGTCTAAATTTTAAAGAAATTTTAAGAAAATTAAATTCTAGAAAATTAAGAAATCTAAATTCAAAATTCACTGTGCTACAATGCTGTCTCAAATTAAGCAGGGGAGAAAGCGCTAGTGGACACTAGAAGAGTGTCATACAGTTTCAGGAACCTCTAGATAAACAGGCAGTACTCTATTCACTTTACTAACAAGACTCTTTAGTTAATGTTTACTTCAAAAACCAGGCCTCAACAGTGTCAACTTTTTAAAGATTTTAGGCAAACTTAATAAAGGGCATTTAATACCATTTTCTTCAAGGTCAATAAACTTAACTTTATATCAAGAAATATGAAGCTTTTTTCCTTTATATTCTGATATTTAGAGCCTATCCTATCTATAACTTTAGAAGTATCATCTTCACTACATACTTTTAAATTCTGACAACATAATTTCAAGACTTAAAATCATTTATTCAACTATCTCCCACCTGAGAGGTTTAGATTCCTATATTGAGGGAATAACTGTTAAATCCATACCTTTCCAAATAAACACTATTTGTTGTTCTTGGCTTGTTTTTCTTTAATATACATATTCTAGTGCCTCAGATAAAAATAGCTGTGTATTACTCATAACCTACTAATATACAATGCTAACCAAAAAACAAACAACTTTTCTTGTTACAGCTTCAACAAAAGATATTAACTTTATGGTTATTTCATGTATCAAGAAATGTATTTTCAACTTCGACATTAAATCAGAGTTCCTCCTATTTGGGAAACAAAATAATACAGAATTCAAATTAATATTCCCTTTAGTTCTAACAAGCAAAAACATATTAAGTCTTCTAGTATTCTTTCAAAATAACAAGCCTATAAAACTATTTAAGAATTTTCAAGTAATCAACATTGCAAAATTTTTAAAAACCAAGAATCCATTAAAATAGATTTCTAACTAATAAAGAATGTTAAAGAGGAAACTGTCAGCAATCTAATCCTAAATGCAAAATGCTACTCCTGCTTCTTCTGTAAGAAATGACATTTAACTTGGGAAAAAAATAAATAAATGAGGTGACAAAATACAGGTAAGTTGCTTTTGGTATGAATCAAAGCCACCAAGAGGATTCAACAGTGACCTTGTAAAAGTACACTTGGTGCCTTGGTTAACCTTACTTAAAGTGCTGCATAGTCAAGATGGAACTAAAAACACAAGTCTGCCCACTTCTTGTACTAAAGACTTAGAAATCCTTTTCACAGTAGAACGCTGTTTACTGGACTGTACCCACAAGCTTCCTGAAAGTATTTTGACTAAGGCTCTTAAGAAGCTCTATCAGCAGAATCTCTAACAGATACACTATTTTAAGCAGTAAAATCTGCACAGTGGTTGCATCCAGACTATACAGCATACCAGATCATGAAATATACTAACACGGATGAGTATTTGCAAAGTAATGACCTTGAAAACTTGCATGAAGAGAATGTCAATAGATGGACAGGAGGTATTACACCTCTAAGGATCTGAATGGATAGAAGACTCACTAGAATACTAACAAATACTAGATTTGCCTTCTGTGCTGCTATACCATAAATTTAATAATGCTACCTATAATGTTTCAGCAAATGATACAAATATTAATCACTGGGCACAATGAATTAAAATTAAACTATACAAAGGGTATACTATAAACCTTTAATTTATTCATCTTATTTCTTAATATACCTATTAATATCAAATCAAACTACAACTTTTTCCTACTAATATTTATACAATAATTTTAAATCCACTAAACAGAACAAAACCAACTGCTTTTATATAAAAAAATTTTTTTTCTGGAACTCTGCCCATCAAAATAAAAGCTTAATCAGGAAAATTAAACCATACATTCAATAAGAGTATGCATTTCCTAGTGTCATTTCTTTAACCTAAGTACTTTCTACTCTAAAATATATTAGAAATTTGGATTTCAAAAATAACAAATATTCTTTACAAAGTCATCAAAATTCAAAAATGGCTGGTATTGTGCAAAGAACTAGAAATCATCAACATGTATTACACGTATAAAATGTTTAGAATCAGCCTTAAAATGTTTTTAATGTCTGAATAGGTGCCACCTTTACTTAAGTCTTTGAACTGAAAAATCAGAAAAATTAAATAATATTCATAATACAGAAAGTTAGTGCTTCTGCTAGTTAGCACTGAAACAAAACAGTAATTAAATACATACTGAGGTTCTCTGTGTACAGCTGGCATCTCTGAAGAAACTGTTTTAAAATAAGTTTTCAGTAAATATATGATTTCTACATGTATTCTGCTAGTGATTGGGGTAAATATTCTATTTATATCAGCATTACACTATCCATAAGCTAATAATAAAAAGGAAATTTTCAGTTTTTAATACATACAAAATTACAAATGAAACAAAATACATGTTTCTCATTAAACCTCTTTTTGAACAATAACTTAGTAATGGATAATTGGAATTCATTTCTGAAGCTATATCTTCTTATTTATTTTTCATTGGTAGTCGAGTAACAACCATCAAAATATAACAGTGTATTACTAGTGAGATATGCAAAATACTTTCAATTACCAAAAGTTTGCATTAGCTATTCTAAAACATTCATAGAGAGTTGCCTGATAGATGCAGTATTTGAGAGACTAACATAGTTCAATAATATTAGAGTTTATTAAACCCCTTCCCACTATATCACTCACGTTCCAGTATATGAATCTGACACTACACTTGCAACTGTTTTTATTCAAATGTGTTTCCTCAGAAAGAAAAGAGATGGACTGGTTTATGAAGTCAATCAAGACAAATTGCTTTTAATAAAATACTTTAAACACATAATTTAAGCACAAGTGAATGGACAGAGCATTTTAAAGCCCCAATTGTTCAGAAACTAACTTAAAACAGAAACCACTCTTTTTTTGTTATTATTTCCCTGTATTTCCCACAAAATGTGCTGCAACTGGCATCTAAATAGTTTCTTTGCATGGTGAACTGAAACATCTTGAATGCTCAAACTGTATTTTTATGAGTGCCTAGGGACCCTAAATTTTAGTGGTCTATTAAATGCCAGCAATTTCATGCTGCCTTGCATAAAACAGCATTCACATATTAGAGCACAGAAGTTCCATAGCTACATTATACTTCTGTTCCAACTTTCTCTCAAACAAAAAACTGAAGCAGAGGCTAATCAAAATAACATTTAAAAAAGTAATCCTTTCCAGTCTTCTCACATTTAGTTTATACAATATCTGTTGATAATTATATGGCATTTGATTTTGTTTTTAAAGTTAGAATTTTATAAGCAACTATTGTTTATCCTCAAAAAATGTGCAACGGTCAAAAACAGTGTAGCATGGGGAGTATATAAACTTTCTCCTTACAAACACGAACAGTATGTCTTCATGATAGAGGCTGATGAAAGAACCTCCCTAAGATAATTTACTGATTACATATATTTTCACACAGAAACAGTACCTAAATGTTACACATTTCTGCGTATGTCTCTTATCGTCAGATGTGAACAACTTTCTATGTTAAGACATTTTAGTCTCTTACCTGGCAATGTTATTCTTCTCAAAAAGAAATCCAATCCTATAGTTTGTTTGTATTGTTTCCCAAAAGTTTCTTGAGCAAAACAGGTAGCTAAGGAGGTCTAAAAAATTGATGCACAGAATATAAAAATTAATGTCTTTGGCTGTAGAAATGTAAACAAAATCACTACTATATCTTATTAAGTAATCTTAATATTTATACTCCAATTATACCAAGCAACTTTAAGCAGTTCTAATCAATTGCAAGGGGAAGAGGGACTTTTCATTCCACCAGGTATATTTCACTTGTCAACCAGCTATCAGTGGCAACAAACACTAATCAGCTAAACCTATTTAAATCTCTTTACATCTCCTGACTATCAACCTCCTATTCCTTGCTAGAAATTAGAATTTCTATTTATCAACAGAGAAAACTAAAACAACATGATTCAAGATCTGAATTTTATATGTCCCCATATATCAGCTCAACACAACTTTCCCAGATGTTTCATTTCTGAGGTCAAACATCTGAGTAGTTTGTGTCCTAATAAGAAGTAATAAGAAGTAAAACTAATTAAGGAAAGGAGAACTTCTTTATACAATTTCTATCCCCCCCCCAAGAAATGTGTCTAATTTTTCTCTGCATTAAAAATGGTAAATGAAAATGTTTCTATAGAACTGATAGTATTTATCTTTTAAATTAAGAAATTGAAATTTTTAAGATTAATATTAAGCAGGCAAAAATAAATATATTCAAGAACTAGAAAGCTTAACAGTCACAAGAATATTATAACTAGAACAAATATATATCTACATATTTTAAATAATAATTCAAAGACACTCAAAACTCTAGAGTTTCTTTACAGTACCATTTCTTACCAATGCAAACAAATAATTAATCATTCTAGTGAAATAACTCAAAAGTTCCTTAAACATTTGTAATGCACTATTTATTTGTAAACACCCCCTAAAAGAAGAGAAAGGGAGCATCGTGAAGCTTTTCTGCTCTTCAAGACAGATTCTCAAAGTTAGAGAAAAATAACCCTTTTTTTATTTTAAAAGTAAAATTAGATGTCAACTCCTAAAATAATGAAATCTAAAATTTGCAAGATAGCTTATTACAATTATGACATATAGCTTATTATAATTATGACATAAGTGCAAAAGAAAACTGGGCCAAACTTTCTTTCAAAAAAACCCTAAAATTCCTTTGACATAAGAATCATGTTTTTCAGATAAATGGCAATTTGCACACACTAATTCCAATTCATCTAATATTTATATAATCAGCATTTGTAAAAAACTGCTAAAATATTTGGTCAAATATATAATGAGCACCATAAGATGTTCTGCTACACTCTGAGAAATAAACTTAGTACACAATAATGAAAATTCATTTGGCTTCCTTGATAATATAAAAACTGAGAGATCAGAAGAAAAAAAAGTAAGCATTCCTTTTTAAAGCCTTTTTTTATTCAGCTTGTTTATGCCAGTGAACTCACTTAACTTAGAGCACAAAACTATGAAAAGGCTAAGGGTTCTAAAGAAAAGTAATTAACACTAGTTACACTATTACAGATATTTCAAAATGTTTAATATATGGATGGTTGAAACACTTTCATAAGTCTAAGAGAAATCCAAGGCACATGTAACTTCAGCAGAGTGTTTCTTTTCCTAAAACTAGGACTTCTGGATTTTG
Organism: Oreotragus oreotragus; assembly: GCA_006410675.1. Lineage (NCBI taxonomy): Eukaryota > Metazoa > Chordata > Mammalia > Artiodactyla > Bovidae > Oreotragus > Oreotragus oreotragus. The sequence goes on from SJYX01022008.1 coordinate 313,792, forward strand.
ATAGCCCTACCCTCACACTTTTGAGACATATAAAACTAGAATTTTCAATTGGAATAAAGTATGATTTGTCAAAAGTGTAGGTCATTAGGAACAACGAATATTAAAATGGATTCTTACATCATCTCCAGACATCTTACTACAAAAATTAAAGAGGAGCATCTGAATCAGCAGGAAAGAGGCACTTTCTCTCCAGTTATCTAGATATTATGTTATCTGTCTCATTTGATAATTTCTCAGAAGTCATTGTAGAAATACCCTTAAACAATCATGAAGTGAGCAACCATCTATCAAATCTGATTCTTTAGTTTTTTTTTTTTTTTGGTTTGGTGAACTTTTGCTAACAATTTTTAACCATACTACCTTTACTAATACTGAAAAGACACCATAAAAGGATATTTTGCCTCAAAAAAAAAAAAAAAAATCTTAATATATAATAAAATTCAAAGCACGAATCAAAGGAATCAAAACAGGAAAGAAATAGAAAAATGTGTTAATGGAAGGAGGTGCTAATGGAAGGAGGTGCTAAACTTCTCTTGCATAAACTGTTAGTGGTCATCGCAATACTCTATTGCTTTTGTAAGGGTGTATAAAAATGTCCTGATTAGAACTAGCAAAAAAAAAAAAAAAACTGATGCTAGAAAAAAATGGACAGGAGTTAAATCAGGATACAAGCAAGAATGAAAGAGAGGCTGAACTCAGAAAAAGACCGTAAAAGAAAGAGAATGGGAATAGGTAGCTGCCAATAACCTGAAAACTGAATATGGCATGGAAAAAAACAGCAGCTTGATATATGAACAATGAAAAAAAGGTAAGATGTCTGATGCTGGCATCTACAAACTTCTGGGAGAAAAAACATCTTTACAATTTTAAAACAGATGAGTCAAGATGACAAAGAACACCAGTATCCTTTGGAGCAGAATAATATCCCTAATTCCATAATATAGAATGAAAAAAATACACTTTGTCACACATTAGACAGAAGTCAAGATGACAAAGAACACCAGTATCCTTTGGAGCAGAATAATATCCCTAATCCCATAATGTAGAATGAAAAAAATATACTTTGTCACACATTAGACAGAATTTTAGATATGAAAAGTCATAATTATTCACACTAAATTAGCAAAAAAAGGACAATACATGACAGGCTAGAGGAAAAACGGAGGTAAAAAGTTATGAACAGATTTCAATTGAGAAATACATGCATGATAACAAATGAGTACTGGGAGAAAAAATTAACAAAAATTTAAAGAATTATGATAGAATATAGGATAATGGACAACTTTTGTCTTTTTTTGAGGTGTATTAGTATTATAGTCACTATCATTTTAAACAGGAAATAAATTTTTATGAGTGGAGGATAAAAAGATTTCGGAAGTGAAAAATTAGAAGGCATTCAAAAGAATATACGAATGATGAGAAAAACTATAAAAATATAACAAAGTTTTTGTGTTAGAAACAATGTTGACTTATTCAAAGCAATTCATCCGCTCAAAAACTTGTTATAAACGTATAAAAAGTCATATAATTTATACCTAAGAAAAGTGATCCCAAGTTCTTTTCTTCCTCAAAATGTTTAAAAGTAATCAGAGAATACTGAATTGTTTCTCCTCGACAGTAAAAATCAGTAACAAAGTATCACGGATGGCAAGAGAGAAATGAACAGAATTCTCCAAACTCTGCCTATGAATGACACCTTTCCCTAGGAACTGAAATCTCAGCACGAAAGAGGCGAACAGCTGCAGTGCCAACTGCCAAGGGAAGACATATCAGCAGTGGTTACCACAGAAACCAGCATCCAAACTACACCAGGCACACGGAAACCGAGTGGAAAACAGAACCCTGGTAACAATAATAAACCCGCGTTTCTGGAGCCTGTGGTGGGGAAAAGGGACGGAAGAAGAAAGGAGACAAACTTTAGCAGTAAGACCAGAGGCAGCGTTGGCGCCACTGAGAGAAGCGACAGGTGTGGAGGTTCCCTGGGCAGAGGCTCTGCTCCTCGTTTGGGGGGCGGGGCGGGTCCCGAATCCTTCAAGATCTTATGGATGGTCTTCAAAGAGCAAGGTCCGGGCAATGTTTACTCCATTTCAGGAGCTCCACAACCCTGGGTTAAAGACCCCTGCCTTGGAGGTAAAGGGGACTGGCGGCCAGATATTCTCACGCACTCACTTCATTCAATCAACTGTCATCACAGGACAGATTTTAAGGCAAGGATGCCATCTGTCATGCAAGCAGCCTTGCCCTCAGCACCCAGGCCACAAGATGAGCTCGAGAGATATTTATTGAATGTTTGTGTTGACAGGTGCTGTGCTGGGGAACAGAGATGAACAGGTATGATGCTCTAACACAGAAACTAACGTTTAGTGGGGCCACTCCGTGTGCTGCAAGCTGCATGTAGATGTTTACATTTACTGTGGATACGCACACTTCACCCCTCCGAAACGACTCCTATCAACAGACCATCCTACAGTTCAAGCACAAATAGGGATAGCAATTTGCCCTCCAGAGTGACTCGACCAGCAAAGTGTTGGGAGCCCCAACTGTCTCACCCAGGGAGCCTGATTCCAGAATCAAGCTCTTGGGAGCTCCCGGTGCAGCGGAGGCATCAGATTTTAAGGCAAGGGGTTGGGGGAAGGCGCAAAGTGTGACCCGGACTAAAGGAAAAACAGGTAAGATGTTTTGGCAGATCATTGCTAGTCCTCAGAGGCGAGAAGCTGGAAAGCTTCCCAGGGAGGCGATGCTGGCTCAGGTCTTGAAGAGAAGTAGGAGTTCGCTATCCAGGCAGGGATTAGGAAATGACTCTTTTTTTTTTTT
>SJYX01022009.1:0-46137 GCA_006410675.1 Oreotragus oreotragus
TGAAGTCTAAAACAAGCAAAGCTAGTCTTCAGTGACAGAGAACAGATCAGTACTCTGAGGTATGTCTGAGTGGCTGGATGGAATTGACTAGAGAGAGGCATGAAAAATGTTTTGGGAGATGGAAATGTTCTATTTCTTGTTGGAAGTGACAGGTGCATGAAATTTCCATTGTCAAAACCCATCAACTTGTAAAAATTAAACCTGTACATTTTACCTTATGTAAATTGTATGTTAATTAGAAAGAGTTTGTGGAGACAATAAAATCTCATACCAGAGACTCTAAGTGTATGGGTGCAAAGGATGAAAACTGGAAGACAGATGAATGTGTGGCTGCCAAGTTCACCACCAACTGTTTTTGGCCAAATAAGAGGGAGTACCTGTCCCTAAAAGGAGGTATAAATCCTATTTACATGTAATATTAATCAAGGATATATACACTCCATGAAGAAGTATGATATGATCTCTACTCACATAGTCCTCTTGTCCAATTGAAAAGATTTCCATTCTCCAAGATTTGTACAAATGAAGTCTTTTGACAGGGCAAAATCATACCATGTGGATTTTCAACTTCAGTATTTCAACAGACCGGTTCCAAATAGGAAAAGGAGTATGTCAAGGCTANTCTAATGGCAGAAACCAGAGAGGAACTAAAGAGCCTTTTGATGAGGTGAAAAAGGAGAGTGAAAAGCTGGCTTGAAACTCAACATCCAAAAAACTAAGTTCATGGCATCTGGTCCCATCACTTCATGGTAAATAGAAGGGGAAAAAGTGGAAGCAGTGACAGATTTTATTTTCTTGGTCTCCAGAATCACTGCAGATGGTGACTGTAGCCATGAAATTAAAAGACCCTTGCTCCTTGGAAGGAAAGCTGTGACAAGCCTAGACTGTGTATTAAAAAGCAGAGATATTACTTTGCCAACAAAGATCCATCTAGTCAAAGGCCCATCTAGACTACTGGTTTTTCCAGTAGTCCTGTATGGATGTGAGAGTTGGACCAAAAAGAAGTCTAAGCACTGAAGAAGTGATGCTTTTGAATTGTGGTGCTGGAGCAGACTGTTGAGAGTCCCTTGGACTGCAAGGAGATCCAACTCATGAATCCTAAAGGAAATCAACCCTGAGTATTCATCGGAAGGACTGATGCTGAAGCTGAAGTTCCAATACTTTGGCTACCTGTTGTGAGGAGCCAACTCACTGGAAAAGAACCTAATACTGGAAAAGACTGAAGGCAGAGAGAGAAGGGGAAGACCGAGGATGAGATGCTTAGAGAGCATCACTGACTCGATGGACATAAATTTGAACAAATTCCAGGAGACAGTGGAGGGCAGAGGAGCCTGGCATACTGCAGCCCGTGGGGTCGAAGAGTCAAACACGACTTAACGACCGAACGACAAACAACACAATAGTATTAAGCCAGCAAGGACAGCAAAGGTGAACCTAACTGGTCACTGTTGGAGGGTGCTGGGGAACCAAGCCTTTATTGTGCAAACAGCAAATAAAAGGAAAGAACTAAGTATTTATTAAGATCTTGACTTCCTCTTACTAACTGTGCAGGTAGAGCAATGGTACCTAAGGTGGCATTCATTTTAATGAAAGTATTCCAGCTACTAAATAGTAGATTTTGAATATCATAATTTTGGATCTTAGAGTGTTACTAGCTGTTAACATCCCACAAAACAGCGACACATTGTATGCCTCCTGATGGAAGCACACACCACCATCCAGAAAGTATTCTTGTCAAAAGAATCCAGCGTGAATCTGTTAGAGACTGTATCTGACTACCAATGCAGAGAACAGAGGACTTGTTCAACACCCCATGAGATGCAGTCAGCAATATCCCAAGTCGGGAAACTGTAGGATAAACTATCCTTTTTTTCCCCATCAAATTAATTGTAATAAAAGGGGAACAAAAAAAAAAAAAGGAATGGAAACCTATTGAGTAAAGAAAATGCAAACACATTTCAACAAATTACCATGTGTGGACTTCATTTGATTCCAATTCAAACAAGGTATTAAAAAAGAGAGAGAGAGAGAAAAGAAAGGAACAGAGAATGACATTTATGAAACAGAATTCTGGATACTTACAGATAATTGATATTATTGGTTGATTTTTAGGTGTTACACTGTTATTATAGTTACATATTAAAAAGGGGTCCTTATATTCTTTTGAGACATATTTAAAAATTTACAGGTGAAATAATATGATATCTGGGATATGCTTCAAAATCATACGGGAGGAGCAAGTGGATAAGATACAGATGAAATGAAATTCACCCTGAATTAGAACATAGTCCTTATTTTGAAGCTACTGAGAGGTACAGAGGAATTCACTGTATTCTTTGGTCTATTCTTTCCTGTATTTGAAATTATCCATAGTGGATACTTTTAAAAAGCAGAATTGGGGTGAATTTTGGTAATAGCATTATACTGTTTTGAGTATGGATATTATGGATACTGATTAATTTTCAACAGTGATAGAAGATATATGCTTAAAAATCTTTTGTCAAAATGTAAGTGTAACATCAGATAAATAGAAATAGAATACATAATTTTCAAATAACTAAGGTAGGGAAAATATATAAGATCCTTGAAAGTGAAAGTCAGAGGGAATTGAGCAGCACAGTGCTTAGTTAATTCCCCAGGGATTCCACGGGTGTAAAGAAGACCCTCTGTGTTTATAAATGCAAGAGGAATGGGAATAAAGGCAGACTTTCATCTTATTTTATGTACTTGATATTATTTGAAATTTTAGCATAAGTGTATGCATTTAGAGAACGTCATTGAAAGCTCAAAAGGTGATGACAGGTTTCTGCCACATATAGGACCGGTTGGCCTTGAATTTCTGACTCAGTTTTCTGGGGCAGGGCCCGTACACCACCTGCTTGCCTCCACTCCAGGTGATTCTGTGGCACAGGCCACCCTCTGATGTTTTTCCATGATGAAAAACACAATTACTATTTTATTTTAAATAAATAAATTTATATTTTAAAAAAACTCACAATTACTGTTCAGAATTACTGTTATACACGGTGGGCCTGCCACGCTCACCCCAATAAAAACAATTCGAACCTTAAAAAACAAAAAGGAATTTACTGTTATAGTGTATCAGACATGCAGTAACCAGTGTTTATCGGTTCATTTATTTCATTATAATGAACTATTTTACAATAATTTTAGATTTACAGAAAACATAAGACAATACAGAGAGTTCCTGGATCCCCTATCCTTAACACCTCATATTACTATGGTATGTTCCTCACAATAAGAGGGCCAATGTTGATACATGATTAACTAAAGTCAATACTTTATTCAGATTGTCTTGGTTTTTACCTAATGTTCTTTTTCTGTTTTCAGGATCCCACCCACGATACTGCTCTGTCATGGGTGGGGTCCTTGTGTCCCCTCAAAGTCCTCTTGGCTATGACAGTTCCTCAGAGTTGTTTTATTTTTGTTGACCCTGACAGTTTTGAGAAGTATTAACCAAGTACTTTGTGATATGTCCCTCAATTTGAGATGGTCTGATTCTTTTTTTTCATGATTAGTTTGGGCCAATGAGTTTTTGAGAGGCAGACCCCAGAGGTGAAGTACCGTTCCTACCTCGTCTTATTAGGGCTGTAAACCATCACCATGACTTATCAGTGATGATGTTAAACTGTGTCTTCAGAGCAGTCTCATACCATAGAAAATAATTGTCCAGAATAAAGTTCCGAAAGAGATTCTTCAATATGTTTACTAGTAGGGTATAATGTGTTTAAAAAAAAAAAAAAAAAAAAAAAAACAAGATAAAGTAAATAACAAATATTCCATTTTGTGGGAGGGAGTGAGGCATGGGGTGCTCTGTGGTTTGCACGGGGATAGTATTCTTTTCTCATTTCTTCACAGCATCAGCATGCCAGTGTCTGACGGTGGTGTTCTCTGAGATCGTTTACGTCCAACAGGGGAGCACCTGGCCTGGCTGTGAGAGTCAGAAGAGCTTCTAAGAACACTGAAAACAGGCCTGAGCCTCAGACCGGATCTCAGGTATCAGGGGCCCCTCTCTTTCTAGATCACTCAGAGGCTGTTTGTTGTTGTTTTTTTCTCTTCTAACAACTTTACATAAATTTTCTCTTTTAGTATTTACAGCCACCTCACAAGGAAGGCATTTGTCCCGGGGGTGCTCCCTGCATGCAGAGCCTGAGACCAGGATATGTCTGAGCTTGTCTAGGGGAAAGTGATCCCAGGAGGCAGGAGGGAGGGAGAAGAGAGAGAGGGGTGGAGACAGGGAGACTCACTCCAGAGGATGTGAAGGAAGTCACTGCTGTGGCTGGACTCCCCAGAATATCTGAGGAGCACACAGAATGCCCCCAGATCTTCGGTCTTAAGCAGGTTAACTTGCCCCCTTGCTAGGCCACTGGCCCACCGGCTCCATTCTGCTTTTGGTTGAGAATCACACTATGGGTGTGTCTGCTCAGTCGAGTCTGACTCTCTGTGACCTCGAGGATTATAGCCTGCCAGGCTCCTCTGTCCACGGAATTTTCCAGGCAAGAATACTGGAGTGGGTTGCCATTTCCAACTCCAGTGAGAGTTTCTAATGGAGGCTTAAACTTCCCTGCATTTCCAAAGCAAGGCCAGCAGGCTGAGAATGACCAGGTGGGCTCCTCAACAGCAAACGTCTGAGCCGGAGAGGGAATCCCACAAAACTCGCCCCCCGCACCGCTGCCCCAGCTACGCCTGGACCCAGAGCTGCGGGTGGGACCAGACAGTGAGAGGCTGTATAGACTTCAGCATCATCCCGAATTTACCCGTTAGGAAACCGAGAATGAGAGGTGGATTAACACATCCGAGGTCACACAGCTAGTAAGTTACAGAGCCGAGATTGTCACTCAGGCTCTAGGGAATTCATCTCACATCTTTTAACCATTAAGCTTCTCTGTCCACTGTTTTGACTGTACTTAAAGCAGTGGTGTGTCTTGCTCACGGATCCCATTCAATATCCTCATCTTGATGCCTTTCTTCCAGTCCTCACCCACCGTTTCTTACCTGGCTAGCCCCTCTGGGTTCCTGGGTTCCTGGATTCCCCTTTCCCTCCTTCCTCTATGCCTCCTCATGGCAGGACCATGGGCCCAAGGCTCCATTGCCACCATTCTCCTCAGCGAGTCCTGTCTCCTATCTAGTGAGCAATTTCCAATAGTCTCGCCTGAGCTGTGAGGTTTGCCTGGACTTGGGGAGGGGTGGTGGCGGGGGCTTATTGAGTCTGTGTTCAAGAGGAGCTCTCGACTTTCCCTCACCTGAGCCAGGCTGCACACAGAGCTCACAGGGCCTGACTTGTCGCTGGCCCAGAGACTGGCTCACATGGTCCCTGCCCCCTCCCCGACACTTGCTGACCTGTCTGTGGTATCAGTCTTCCTCATTTGGCTTTGGTCTGATGGTTTTTATCCAGCTCACCTTTATTCATCTTTCTGTGTTGGTGCTAAATTCCTAGAGGTCATGGACCATCTCTGTGCATCTGTCCTGAGTCACGGGAAAGAGCCTTGCTGACTGCTCCTGTCACCAAGTCAGGTTTCCCAGGTCAGGTCAGAACTGTATGGACAGAGGTGCAGGTGAGGGGGCTGTGGCTTCAGTGTGCACCCTGGCTGTGCCTTGCTTGGGTTTCCAAGGTGTGTTCACTTCATCAGTTCCTCAAGCCGAATGACCAGGCATCTGTTCTTTCCTTTCTCTCCCCCGAGGTATGGCTGCCACTAGGAGGTGAGTCCACATGGATCCGGGATGTGCAGCAGCCTCCTGTGTCCCAATCACTGGCCAGAAAGGTGAACAGGGATGGGTTCTACCCACCACTGGGCTTGGACTCAGGCAGGTAGTTGGTAACCTGAACAATAAGGAGCTGCTGTCAGAAAGGCCAGAAGCTTAGAGAATGATGTAGAAACTCTGTAAATCTTAGGACCTGAGTCCAGAATCTCAGATCAGGAAGGAGGCAACAGAGAATTACCAAGGGGTGGAGCCAAAAACTGGATTCAGAATCCAGGAGTGGTCTAGGGCCCGCCAGCACAAGCGGCATGCAGGAGTGGGGCTGGGTGCACAGGCAAGGCCCCGCACCAGGCCCCCTCCTCTGCAGGGGTGCGGTCAGGCTGGCCAGCGTGAGTCTGTGCCCGGGGGATGCTCCCGGCTCGGCAGAGGGGGGCTGGGCTGGGTCTGAGGCTCTGCAGGCCTCCGGTCCTCTTGGCTTCTTTGTCCCTGTGGTTGCCTTGGTCTGGCCTTCCCTCTGCAGTCGAAAGGAACTCCCTGGTGCTCATCCCACTGTTGTCCAGAGGTGGGTAGAGTCTGAAAGGAGGCAGTGGGGAAGCACAAGTGGCCAGTGGAAGCAGAGCCTGGGGGTCAGGAGATGGAAAGAACCGGGCACAGACGCCTGGCTGTGGCCAGAAAGCGAGTTTTTGCTGATCCTTTAGGGCTCAGATGTGCAATGTCCATTAGCGTTCAAAGCCAAAAACACATTGGCAGTTTCAGCAGGAATAATGGTATTGAAGAGGAAATGGGGTCAATGCAAGAAAGTAAAGTGCTGGCACACTTACCAGCACTCCAGTTAAAGAATTTGGAAAAGCCCAGGAGTTGCTGAAGCAGCATAAGACTTTGTAATAAATATTAAAGGAGGTGAATGGGAGAGGGAAGCCTGGCATGGCTGCCCCAGGCAAATGTGCAGGTTTTGTCTGCAGCTTACCCCTTCTCGTTGGGGCCTCATTCATTGTGCAAATCTCTCCCATCCACTACTGTCAGTGACGTCAGCAGCTGTGAACTGCGTGCCCACTGTGTGCACAGCATATAGGCAGGCCCTGAAGATGCAAAGAAAGAAGTGAGAACGTCCAGGGGCTCACACCGGGGCTGGGGAAGCATCTCTGTGGCTCTTACAAGGGCGGTGGACCCTGGGAGGCTGCAGCTGCCTCTCTGTTGTTCCCTGTGACGGATGGAACAGTGTTTTTCCTTGAATTTTAGTGTCATTCTTGACTGACAGCTCCCATGATGTGACTGCCTTTTCTGGCCTCAGCAGCACATGGGCCAGAGTCTGCAGTATGGTCCACATTGTTTTTAGAGACATCGAGTTAGGAATACTGGGCGCTTTACTAGCCCTCTCTTACCCCCAGTTTCCTCATCTGTAAAGTGAGGCAGCTGGACTTTGGAGCGGACACTTGTCAAAGTCTTTTAAAGACTAGATAGAGCAGTGCCTCTTATATTCTAAGTGCATTTGACTTCCCGGTGGATCTTGTTAAAATGCAGGTTCTGTGTTCAGCACATCTGAGTGAAGCCTGAGAGTCTGCATTTTGAACAAACTCAGGTGATACTGATGCTGCCGGTCCATGGACTACACCTTGTGTATCAAGAAAAAAGATCACATCATATGATATATGATCCAAGACCTTCCACCAAATAGCCCTGGGTTTGAAGTCCAGTGCTGCTACTGTGTGATCTTGAACAGGTTCCTTAATTTCTCTGAGCCTCAGTTTCCTCATCTGTAAATTGGGGCAATACCAGTAGTAATACCAGTACTGCCTCTTTCATTTATGATTTTAGTACTTTGAGCCTTCTCTTTGTTTTTCTTGGTCAGTCTAGGTAAAGGTTCATTGATTTTATCTTTTTGAAGAATCAACTATTGGTTGATTACATTGATTCTGCTTTTCTGTTCTCAATTTTTAAAAAAATCTCTATTCTAATCCTTATTACTTCTTCTGCCAAACTGAAGTTTAATTTCTCTCTCTCTCTCTTTTTTACCCACTGTCTCAAGTTGGAATATTAGATTATCAATAGACTCTAGAACTTCAAAATTGCTTTATTGGGCAATTTCTGCTAGATAGTCATTGTTCAGGTGGGGAGACAGATTTTTGGAGCTTCCTACTCCACCATGGCAGAGTTTTTTTTAGGCAAGACTAGTTTTTTAGGCAATCTTTGAGGTTTGTTTAGACCCCCAGTTGGGCTATTTCTATCAGCGTCTTTCCATAGTTCTGTCTGGGAACTAGTTAGCCTATGTCTAAGCTTATTGTTCTTAATTATAAAGGATCCATTGTTTTCTACAGGGAGCTTCCCTGGTAGCTCAACTGGTTAAGAATCCACCTGCAATGCAGGAGACCCCGGTTTGATTCCTGGGTCAAGAAGATCCTCTGGAGAAGAGATAGGCTACCCATTCTAGTATTCTTGGGCTTCCCTGGTGGCTCAGCTGATAAAGAATCTGCCTGCAATGAGAGACACCTGGGTTCGATCCCTGGGTTGGGGAGATCCCTGCAGAAGGGAAAGGCTACCCACTCCAGTATTCTGGCCTGGAGAATTCCATGGACTGTATAGGGTCGCAAAGAGTTGGACACGACTGAGCAGCTTTCACTTTCAATGTTTTCTACAGCACTCTTAGGCTTGAACTACTGCACACTCTGTTTTAAATAAACTTAGTTCTTTGGTGAGAGCTTTGAAAGAAAGAAAGTGAAGTCGCTGACTCTGCTACCCCATGGACTGTAGCCCACCAGGCTCCTCCATCCGTGGAATTTTCCAGGTGAGAGTACTGGAGTGGGTTGCCATTTCCTTCTCCAGGGGATCTTCCTGACCCAGGGATGGAACCTGGGTCTCGCACGGGCAGACGCTTTACGTCTGAGTCATAGGGAAGCCCTGATGAGAGCTTTGGAGCTCTCTTTTCTTATGGACTGCCTTTTCCCTTGGGCAAACTCCTGAGCCACAACTCTGAGCAATGGCTGGTATAGTAGTCCCTAATCTTCTTGGCTTGCTGCTACCCTACAAGTGAGCACTGGGATGGGGGTGACTGAAGTCCCAGTGTTCTTGGTTTGTCAAGCCTGAGATAGAACCTCCATACTAAGTGTTAAAGCTGGATGGTAGGAAAGCTTTCAAGAATCCAGCACCTGTACCTGGAGTTGAATGGAATGAGAAATGTAGGAGAGTGGCTTGCCTCTCCCAGTGAAATACAATAGCCGTTGATTGGGAGATGGGGGAAGAGGAAGTCCGGTCTTCTTGATCACACCTCTTTTGAGCAGAGCTTCCATCAAGCTGAGATGGGATAAGGAGAGTGAGGACATACGTAGTGGCTCATATGCCTTGGACATACCTTATCAAGTTTAATATATTTTCTTGAATAAATGTTTCTTCATTTGTTTTATGCCCTTAGGGCAATTTCCAAAGATTTCAAATGATTGTTTTAGAAATGATTTTCACGAGCTTTGCTTGTTTTACTGGGGACTAGATCTGCTAGCTCCTCATGATACCATCCTGGAAGTGAAATTCCCACCAACTGGTTTTATACCCCATTGATAAAGTATTTTCTTTGGGGCATTTTGATCGATATCATTACTTTGTTTAGAAACTTTCAGAATTCCTGTGCCAGAGACCACTAGCTGGTCTCTGATTTAATAGCCATTTTCTCCTTCTTCCTCAAGTACATAATTCCAATGTTATTTTAGGCAGCAATGTACCCAGATAAAAGATTATATGGCAGTTAGGTGAGGCCAAGTGCATTTTGATCTATGAGTTGTAAGTAGATGTTTTGCCTGTGTCTTGAAGAAAACTGCTTAAAGAGAGTTATTCAGTCAGGTTGTGAGCCTTCATCTTTCTTGTTGACTAGAATACGGTCCTGATGGCTGGAGTGCTAGCTGTCATCTTGGACAATGAGGCAGTTCTAGGGGTGGAGGTCACACAGTGAGGATGGCAGAGTAGAAACATAGGAAACATTTCACTTTCATTACTGAGTCCTTTGTCATTTCCCAGAGCCGCCATATCAGTCCTAGGTTGCTTTCTTACAATGAGTATGAATCCTTGTGTGTTGACGCCACTGTTTTCAAATATCTGTCGAATGTCACCTCCTCTAACAAATTGTACTTGACCCCTCCACATCTAGAAATGGTCTCTCTTTCCTTTAAATTCTCATTAAAACTTACCTTTAACTCCCTGAGCCCTGATACCTAATATAAATTCCTCCTTGGATCAATACTACTTAGTTTTAGACTGAAAGGAATTAGATGGCTAGCCAAATAAAATCTAGTCCAGATCATCTAAGACCAACTATAGGGGATGAACCAACAAGTGAGGAGTGCTAACTGGACCTTGAAGCCCTCATCCCTCTCTGAGATTCACTTCTCTCCTGCAGCGTTCTCACTATTACCTATGGGCTGACTTCGGGGACCACTGCTTTACTTTTGAGGGTTCAACCCAAGTATGAGGTCATACAGCATTCAACTATTCCCTTAATTCCATCTGGCACAGCTGAAAACAGGCTAGAAGATATTCTCTGAAGATAATTGAAAGCTGAGAAGTAAACAAAGAAGAAATAAACAAAGACAGTAAAATAACACTGCTGCTGCTGCTGCTAAGTGTCCAACTCTGTGTGACCCCATAGAAGGCAGCCTACCAGGCTCCACTGTCCCTGGGATTCTCCAGGCAGTAGGTAATCTTGTTTACTCATCTTCAGCTTGGAGGCCCTGCTGCATACTTTGAGGCCTCTGGGTAGCAGATAACTTTGGTTCCTTGTCATCTTGACGTTCCAGTGGCCAAACTATCCAGATGCAGCCATTACAGTATCTTAAAACCTTTGGAATGTGAAGGTAATGGATGTCTGTATCTGGCATGCCCAAGCTGAGACCTGGATCCTAATAGTTTTTGAAACTTGATAATAAAGAGGATAAAAAACAAACAATTTTGTCATTTAAAATCTCCCTTGTAGAGGTAATTATTTTGGACCTAGAATTACATTCAAATGGAAATTTTGTAAATGCAAATATACAGCAAAGATCCTCTTCTAAATGAAGGTGTTTGAGACTAGTTCCCGGGAGCTAAACTTAGAACTGAATATAGTAAAATGTCATCCTTGCTGGCTGCTGATGGTATCTATCACTGCAAATTTGGTCGCTTAGGGAGAAAATACTCTTAACTGAAAAGGGGCCAATAATGATAGGAGAGCTAGCACGGTGCCTGAGTCTTGGACTTGCACTGAACCCCTGTTTTAATCAAGAGATGGAGATTAGGAGATCACAGGACTTTTCAAGGAAGGACTTGTGAGACTCAGGGCTTAAGGCAAAATTTCAGGGCACGTGACAGCTGGCTAAGAGCTAGTAATAAATAAAAATAACAGCAAACACTTCTATACAGCTTATTCTGCCACACATTGCTCTAACACATAATACTTGATGTGTATTTTTTTATTAATCCTCATAGTAACCTTTGAGGTAGTATGATTATCATCCCCATTTTATGGATGAGTAAAGTGAGGCACAGGAGGTTCACTGTGTGATAAAGTGGAGTTGGAATTGAAACCCATGCAGCGCAGCTCCAGAGCTTGGGCCCTTCTCTATTGTTTACATAAGGCAAGTGTCTATTTCTTTCCACCTTTACATGAAACCCTGAGCTCTTATTAATGGCATTTCATCTTCCTTATGAAGCTGAATATTCCTGATGGACAGAAAAAAATGAGTGATTTCATCCACTTATCCTTCATCTGACCACTTTATTTAACTTGCATATTTGGTCTATTAGCTTTGTAGCTAACTCATTATTTGAAGGTTGTATTGGTAGTAATCATTTTTCCTGCAATTGTGTATAACTTTGCTTTCCCTTTTTCTATAGTTGTGCCTCTCATTTTTGTATGTTGCCTTATATATGTGTAATTTATGGAATAGTAAAAATGGAATTGAGTTTTAGAGTGGCTACTGGACAGATAAATGTGAGATCAGAGTATACGGTGCAGAGTAAGTAGTTAAGCTCCTGCAGTAATTTAGGTGTGATGTCAAGAGAGCTTAGTCTAGGATAAGTGCTAGGCAGGTATAAGGAGGGACACACAGGAACAATATTTAATTATTTATTGCTTCTATACCTCATTTTATTTTTTTAGCTTTTTATTTTGTATTGGGGTATAGCTGATTAACAATGCTGTGACAGTCTCAGGTAAACGGTGAAGGGACTTGGCCATATATTTACATTTTCTTCCCCAAATTCCCTTCCCATCCAGGCTGGCACATAACACTGAGCAGAGTTCTCTGTCCTGTATAGTTGGGCCTTGTTGGTTATCCATTTAAAATACAGCAATGTGTATACCTCCATCCCAAACTCCCTAACTATCCCTTCCTACCATCCTTTCCCCTGGCAACCTTAAGATTGTCAGGAACGATATTTTGCACAAAGAATGTACTGGGCTTAGTGATGTGGTTGAACAATTAAAAACATCCTACCTGAAATCTGAAATCTAGTACTCTACCTGATGGTGATGATTTGTAACAAATGTTAGTATCAATTGAAAACATATGTCTGGTCATCTAAAAGCGGATAAGAGGAAAAGAATGAATCCCAATTTTCAGTTTATGACAGCATTAGCAGATATAATAAATTCTATTAGATAGATTACAGATCAATAATCAGATATATTTATATACAGATAGATTTTATCTTTATCCACCCACCCATTTATCCATGGATCTAGCCACTTAACAATTTATCTAGTCGAATCTTCATGGTTTAGTCTTTGATCCCTGAACTATCCAGCCCCATTGCTTGTCTACCTGCTCCAGAACCACAAGCTTCTCTTTTTTGACTCAAAACCATGGGCATCCTTTCCCCTGTCACATCTGCCTCAAATTCCTTCCTCATCCTTCATCCCATCTTAGTTTAAATGGCACCTGCTCCAGCCAACACCACCACACACTCGGCACTTTTCTTTCCAAAGAAGTGATACTTGCCACAATGGCAGTTCAATAGGTATTTGTGTAACTGTGGTGTCCCTTGCCCTTACTAGACCATAAGCTCCGTGAGAGCATATTTGTTTTTGCTGAATGCCTAAGGCCCAGCGAAGTGCCTGGAATGTAATTCCTAATCCACAGTCCTTCTTCCATGGGTTTATGACTATCAAAAACAAACCTTAAGTTATTAGCCCCTGGGTATAGCTCTTCTAGTTTCTAGAGTAACGTTTTGTCTGTTGTGCGCCATCTGGCCTTCACATCAAACCTGTGCGACTTGGACATGTAGCTGGCATCTTACAGGTGACTGTGTTTTCTCCTGCATCATCTCATTCCATCCTCACTTACAGCCTCATCATTCACACACCAGCACTGTGCTCTGAACACAGCATGCTCACAGGCCCCTCTCTCTGCTGAGCGTGTGCCTCCATTGTGGATGCCCTGGTGCCCCACACATACCCCCTTACCAGCTTGTGCTCCCCTTCCCTGGTGCTGGGAGCTCTCTAGAGCTGGCCTGCTCTTAACCTGAGAGACGCCTCCACACATCCAGCGACTGACCAATACCGGGACACAAAAGACTACCCCCTTTCTCTTGGGGGTGTAATTCTATGTCTGAGTTTCCTGTTGGGGCTGTTCCAGAGCCAGTCCCCTGTGGCCTCACCACGCCTCACTCACCTGTTCCCGTCACTCTTCGAGGAACCCTGCCGCGGGACTGCCCACCCTGGGCCCTGCTTCTGGCAGCTCTTCATCCTGCCAAGCTTTTCCACCAGAGACAGCCTTCCGCCTGGAGAGTGCAGGCAGCCTGGTCCTCAGAGAAGCGGCGCCCAGCGGTTGGGTGGTCCCAGCTGGCAGGTGTGGCGGCGTCTTTACAGAGTTGGCATTTCTAGATGATGACAAGTCAAAATGACAGGAGATGTTGCTTCTTATCTCTCAGATCTACCAGAGATACCACTTGTTACAGTTTTTTGTTAACCCTCATCATCCCCCACTTTTTAATTCTACCACTACTGGGGACCCTTCTCAGTGTCTATTTCTGACTTTGATTCTTCCCCCATTTCAGTCTCCAGCCCCCAGTCATATTTCTATCTAGATGCATCATTTTTGCTCCCAATATGCTATAGAGGTATTGGGATGAAGCAGCCAGGAGTGACTTTCCCTGGGTGACTGAGACACCTCCCTCCCTTCCTTGGTGAGCTGACCCCACCTCCCCCAGAGGAAGAGAAGCAATACTCGCCTCTCAGCCTCCATTCTCTCACTCCTGACACATGAACACGGAAGAAGGGGAGCTGTGGTTACACACAGGAGTTTGCATTCATGCAGCCTGGCTATCTCAAGTCCCAGCACTACTGGTCCCCCCTGATGTCCAGGATTCCAAACAGGCAGCCCCGAGAGAAGCTGGAGCCTTCTCCTACCTGCCTGAGGCCTGCTGCCCTCTTCCGGGGTCTGGCAGTGGAGACCCCACCTCTCTTCCACAAGGACACAGCCTTACTCTGTGATCATGACAGGTCGACTCCTCTGAAACCCCAGATTCAGTTATTTTCCAGGTCTCTGTTTTTCCCCTAGACGGTAAACTCTAGGAAGGCAGGCTCTGTGCCTTGCTTATCTTAGTGGCTGCTGTGGTAGCAAGAATATACATGTTATTTTTGAGTTGAAAGCTCTTAAAGCTGTGTGGTACAGTTTCCTATGATGGAGTCTTACAATCAGTATAAATATTTTCCTTTGATTTGGATCTTCCAATAACTCAACCAGAAGTATATTAAAGTAGAATTTCCCTGGTGGTCCAGTGATTAAGACTCCTTGCTTCCACTGCAGGGGATTTGGGTTTCCCTAGTAGGGAAAGTTCCACATGCATTGGTGGTGTGGCAAAAAAAAAAAAATATATATATATGTGTATGTATAGATTATATATTTATATATATATGTAAATTTGCTCATTAGAGCCATTTTTAAATATTTATATTTTAGGGCAAGGAGGTCTGTAGGTCTCCTCAAACTTTTTTAAAATAGGAAGACACCTTTTGCTTTTTAAGACTTCTCAGGCTTACCTGACATTTAGAAGACAGGCAAAGAGTGGGCTGTGATGAAAGGTGCAGGGGATTTGGGTTTCCCTAGTAGGGAAAGTTCCACATGCATTGGTGGTGTGGCAAAAAAAAAAAATATATATATATATATATACATATGTATGTATAGATTATATATTTATATATATATGTAAATTTGCTCATGAGAGCCATTTTTTAATATTCATATTTTAGGGCAAGGAGGTCTGTAGGTCTCCTCAAACTTTTCTGAAATGGGAAGACACCTTTTGCTTTTTAAGACTTCTCAGGCTTACCTGACATTTAGAAGACAGGCAGAGTGGGCTGTGATGAAAGGCCTCCAGGCAGAACAGGACGCTTTCACATAGCTTGTTTTGTCCCACTCATGGAAAATCCCCAAACCATTTCGGTGTCTTTTTGAAATAAATCGAGTCAGTCTCAAGACCCTTCTTGCTCCCTGATCCTGGTCCTCATCACCCTCTGACTGCATCCTGCTTGCAGATGGAGACTGCAGATGGGCACAGGGTACATGACCCACTTTTAGATGAAAGAGGATGGGATGTATTCATGTTTTCAACTTTACACGTGCTTTTTAATTGGTGTACAGTTGCTTTACAAGGTTGGGTTAGTTTCTGCTCTACAGCAAAGTGCATATATGTTTCCTCTTATTTTGGATCTCCTTCCCATTCAGGTCACCACAGAGAATTGAGTAGAGTTCCCTGTGCTACACAGTAGGTTCTCCTTAGTTATCTGTTTTATGCATGGTAGTATGTATATGTCAGTCCCAAAAACCTAATTCATACCACCCATGCCTACACATATTTAAAAATAAGTGTCCCTCCCTCCTCCTCTCCCTTCCTCCCTGCTTCCTGTTTCCTTCCGCCCTCCTCATGGTAGTAAAGGGCCTCTGTGTGTCCACGCCATAGGCGGCTTGGGCTGCCATAACCAAGTGCCATAGACTGGGGGGTTTAAACAACAGAAAGTTTATTTCCTCACAGTTCTGGAGGTGGGGGAGTCTAAGATCCAGGTTCCGTCAGGGTCAGGTTGTGGTGAGAGCTCTCTGGCTACAGACGGTCACCTTCTCACTGTGTCTTCACACGGTAGAGAGGAGGGTATTTCTCTCTTCCTCTTCATTTTTTTTCACTTTCAGTTTTGTATTGGAGTATTTCTGATTAACAATGTTGTGATAGTTTCAGGTGGACAGCAAAGGGACCCAGCCATACATACACATGTACCCATTCTCTCCCATCCAGGATGCCACATAACACTGAGCAGAGTTCCATGTGCTATACAGTAGGTCCTTGTTGGTTATCCATTTTAAATAGACCAGTGTCTGCATGTCCATCCCAAACTCCCTAACTGTCTCTTCCTCCCCTCCCCTCTTCCAACAATTATAAGTTTGTTTTCCAAGTCGGTGAGTCTCTTTCTACTTTGTAAATAAGTTCATTTGTATAATTTATTTTTAGAGTCCACATATAAGGGATGTCATACAATATTTCTTCTCCTATGTCTGACTTACTTCACTCAGTATGACAATCTCTAGGTCCTTCCATGTTGCTACAAATGGCATTATTTCATTCTTTTTCATGGCTGAGTAATATTCTGTTGTTTTTATATGTACTATATCTTCTTTATCCATTCCTCTGTCTATGGACATTTAGGTTGCTGGTAGAACCTATGAATGAATTTGGTAAAATTGCAGGTTACAAAATTAATATACAGAAATCTGTTGCATTTCTATATACTAACAATGAAAAATCAGAAAGAGAAATTCAAGAAACAATTCCATTTACAATTGCATCTTCCTCTTCTTCTAAGGCCAGTCTATCAGATTAAGACCTTACTCTTATGGCCTCATTTAACCTTAATTACCTTTCCAAAGACCCCTTCTCCAGAGATGGTCACATTAAGATTTCAACATATAAATTCGAGAGGGACACAATTCAATTCATATTTACAGCCTTGCACGGGGATTTTGCAGTTCTCTCTCACTCTGTCTTGGCCAGTGTTAGCAAGTATGAGGCTAGTAGAGGCTTGAAAAGTACATGCACATTTGTACCTAATCTTTTACATAGTTGGGCTTGCTCACTCTACCTCACTGTGAGAACGTGCCTAGGCTTGTTTCCTGGGGTGCTGGAGAGACGTGGAGAGGAGACTGGACCATCTTAGACTAACTGACAGCCAGCTGATTCCCTGAAATGTGAGAGAGTCCAGCCAGGTCAGCAGAAATGTGCAGTGAGTCATAGATTGGCAAGAACTAATACACAGTTGTTGTTTCCGGCCACTGTGAGTGAGACCAAAAGGCTGAAGCTATCCATCTGACCCCATTCAGTAGGAAGGGCTATCTCTTTGGCTCTGCTGTACAGTGAAGCCAAAGTGGATCCATGGGTTGAGAGAGTGATGAGTCTCTCCAGTTCTTTCCCTGGATTTGCATCTCATTGGTGTTGCTAACTGGACTTAGAACTCTTTGCTCACCTGGTCACTCCTCTCCTTAAAAACCTCCAGTGATTTCCCACTGTCAGCTGAATGCCACCCAGACGTCACCACCTGTGGCCCAAGGCTCTCAGTAACTTGGCATAAATGCACTTTTCCAATTTTAATTCTCAGATGTCTCCTTTCAAGTTTGCACTTCTTGTTCCCTGAAGGTACAAATGCTTGCTTGCCTGGTATTTCTGTCACTTTCAGTAGGAAGTCTGCATCTGTACACATTTCAGGGTTTGATTTATGTTGCCCTCCCAGAAGAATTGTGCATATCTCCCCTCCTATCAGTAGGGTAAGAGAAAGTTGCCTTCTTTGCGTTACAGCATTGGGGGTTGTTACTCTTCATAATCTTTGCTGATTTAATAGGCATTCCTTTGGTTAGTAATATGGCTGAATAGTTTTTCATGCATTTAATTCTTTTGTTCACTGAGTGTTTCTGCTCTGGCTATTTTTTTTCTGTCGTACATTACAACTGTCATGTTGATTAGTAAGCATCCTTTATTAACAGTATCCACTCTTTGTCATATATGTTGCAATGCCTTCCTTAGCTGATTATTTACTTGCTTGTTTGTTCATTTTTGGCTGTACTGGGTCTTCACTGCCCTGTGTGGCCTTCGGTTGTGGTGCGTGGACTTCTCACTGCAGGGGCCTCTCTGGTTGCAGGGCATGGACTCGAGAGTGCAGGCTTAGTAGCTGTGGTGCAGTTCCCCAAGGCAGGTGGGATCTAGTTCCCTGACCAAGGACTGAACCTGTGTACCCTGTACTGCCAGGTGGATTCTTAACCACTGGACCACCAGGGAAGCCCCTGTGTATGATTTTTGATATATAGGATTTCATATTTTTATGAAGTTTAGTATATTTATTTCTTTGGTAGGAGCCAGCTAAAGTTTTTTGTTGTTTAGAATGGCTGTTTCTCTTTTTATCTCTGTATATCTTGTCTCCCGATTAGACTGAAGCTCTTTGAGTGAAGGGTCTGTTTCCAAAGTTGTACTCCTTAGGTCTACTCTGTGCCCTATTTCAGTGTAAATGACAGGTAAGTGACAGCTAATTCATTTATTGGTTGTTGTGATAGACTCCCTTCTAAGATTGCCCCCAATGAGCCATGCCTCCTGATAATCACACCAAAGTGTAATCTCCTCCTTTTGGAAGTGTGCTAGACCTAGTGATTTACATCTAATCAGGGAAGCATGGAAACATGATTAGATGAGATTAAGCTATGAGAGACTGTGGTTTTGGTCTTGTTTTCTCTCTCTCACTTGCTCTGATGATATCTACAGCTCTTGAGGGGCTCACTGGACAAAGAACAAAGGATGGCCTCTGGCTAACAACCAGAGAGGAATGGAATCCTGCCCCAAACCGCAAGAATGGGCAGGGAATGGCTCCTTCCCTAGTTTGAGCCTAGAGACGGTTGCCGCCATGGCTGCATGAAAGATGAAACCTGGGCCACAGGACTCAGCTAAGGGATGCCCAATCCCTGACCCACTGTGAATGTCGTTTTAAGCCGCTAGCTGTTGGGGTAATTTGTTATGCAGCAGTAGGTAACTAATACCAGTGTTGAAGAAAAGGCTTCTCATCTTTGGGTACTTTCTCTGACCTCTGTTGAAGAAAACTATCTCACTTACTGTTTCAAAAAGTAAAAGAGAACCTCCATAGGGAACCACATCCATCTTGGAATTCTTGGTCTTTAACATATTTACTAGTTGATTTGCTGAGGATGCTGCTATGCTTCTCCATTGTTGGTGATAGGAGATGTGTTTATATTTATTCCTCTTTCTGATGGTGTTCGAGGAGGATGGGGCTGCTGACTGGAGAAGCCCCATGTATTTGCTGAGCACACTGATGAATTAGAGGCTGCAAGGCTGGAGTGGAGCTGGGACACCACGGACTAGCTCTGCATCAGGGAAGAACGATGCAGGAAAAGTTGGGACCTGGAGAGAGGACTCACATGGGTGCTGGGATGGAAAGAGACCCTCCCTGGTGCGTGATGGAGATGGAACTTTGGAGACATGAGTCTGATTTTTAAATAGTTCTCTGTGGAGTGTGCAATAGAAATCCCTAATCTGGGATTCCTATTACATTTTCAGTAAAATTGAATTACTTCTAATGCTTTCCTGAGAGTAGATTTTTAGACGAACTAGCAATGTTGAAGAATCAGACACGACTGAGTGACTTCCCTTTCACTTTTCACTTTCATTCGTTGGAAAAGGAAATGGCAGCCCACTCTGGTGTTCTTGCCTGGAGAATCCCAGGGACAGTGGGCTGCCGTCTATGGGGTCGCACAGAGTTGGACACGACTGAAGTGACTTAGCAGCAGCAGCAGCANGACTTCCCTTTCACTTTTCACTTTCATTCGTTGGAAAAGGAAATGGCAGCCCACTCTGGTGTTCTTGCCTGGAGAATCCCAGGGACAGTGGGCTGCCGTCTATGGGGTCGCACAGAGTTGGACACGACTGAAGTGACTTAGCAGCAGCAGCAGCAGCAATGTTGAACTCTGTCTCCAAGTAGGGACTGAGTGAAGTTAGATACAGTTGCTAAAAAATGAGGGAATCGCTGACATTCAGGTCACACTAGGATTGCGCTGCCAGCCCAGAGAAGGGCAGGGGCACCCATGCCCCTCACCTCCTGCATCTTGACTCCTAACTAGGCCTGGTGCCTGGTAGCCAGTGTCCTGCACAGGTGCGTCCCTACCTCCACCCCTAGGACATAAAAGAGTTTGGCTTTTCTCTCTCCTCTCCCTCTTTAGAGTCAATAGTTATCCATCTTATTCATCCAGTGCCCTGGATTTTTTCTTTCTTTCTTTTTTTTTCCTGCAGGAATTAATAGTAAAGGTTTAATCTAAGTAAAATAAATCTCAGTTGATATGTCAGCTCCTCTACAAGGAAACAGACAAGAAAACATGCTTTCTCTTTCAGATCAGCTAATGTCATGATAAAAGGAAATGAGTCTTTGCTTCTTCCCCGCAGACCTGGGTTATCTGGACATCTTGAGGTGCTGTAGTTTAAAAGATATCCTGATTTTCCATTCCGTGGAAATAGAATTTTTTTTTTTTGCAAATTTTAAAGGGATTTTAAACACTAAAAAACATCTCCACCTGTTCATTTCATTTTTAATCTTCAGTGGGGCCAGATTTTTTTTTGTACTTACAGGAATGGAGCTGGGCCTAGGCCATCAGAAATGATTAAACCCACATCAGAACCTGCAGACCCCAGGGTTTAAGTTAAATGACAATTCCAGTGACTGCCTAAGATGGGGAGCTGATGTGAAAATTGAAGCAATTACCTAGATCACTCAGGCAGAAGGATTTCTGAGGCTTTTTTTTTCCCTTGAACAATCCAGATAATTGCTTCAATTTGCACTTCTCACTGGCAGTGGAGACTGGGATAGAAACTGTTATCTAGGACTGAGCTGAATAGAGAAGCAGAGTGTTCAGAAAATGACTCTGATTACTCCAGAGACAAGGGGGATGGGGAGGGATTCACATGCCTTGATTTCTAGTAGGCTAAAGTCACTCAAAGGGAGACTGTTCCCTTTTTCCCAAATGATTCAGATAATTCCTTATTTATTTTCTGTCTCATCTCAACACTGAAGTTCTAGGGTCAAGCAGGTGTTACTGGTGGAGGTGTTGGAAGAAATAGTGGCTGAGGAGCTTGGAATCTGAGGCCCTTTCCTTGTGCCTTTACCCTTAATTCCTCAGTTCATTAACTGCCCTCAAAGGGCCTTTACACTCCAGCTTCAAGAGGGCTCTGCTGGGCCAGGAAGGATGGCAGGGAGTAGGTGCTGTCCTGAAAGTGTATTGCACCCCCTCACTTTTTCTGGCTGCACCGGGTCTTAGTTGCTCACTTCACTCTCCAGTCTTCAAACTGCAGCATGTGAACTCTCAGCGGTGGCATGTGGAGCCTAGTTCCCCGACTAGTGGCTGAGCCCGGGCCCAGCATTGGGAAGGCAGACTCTCAGCTACTGGACCACCAGGGAAGTCCCCATACCTCTTCACATAACCATGAGCAAGATTCAGGACAGCAGGACTTGACCCAGCCCTGAAGCAGATGATGCCTTAACTAGGACCCTCTAGGGATTCATTGCTGCAATGGGAAATTCACATTTGTTGAATAAATGAGTAAATAATGCATGAACGCATGAAAGACATTTATTGAGTTGCCATTTTGAGCCTATTCTTACGCTGGGCCTTGGAATAATTCCCTTTGTATTAATACATACTTTTCTTTCTTCTTCTTGTGTTTTCTTAGAAGCAGTGATTCTCCCAATCTCTTCACAACTTCTCCTGGACTTTATTTCCAAGCATTTGGGCACATACTTCTCTTTCAATTCTCACTTATCCAGAAGAGATGATATTTTCAGCACCATTTCAACAGATGGTATAAAAAAATCATTCAGTGAAGCTGAATATCTTTCCCAAAGTCACAGAACTCGTTAGCAGCAGAATGAATGAAAAATGCAGGTCCAAGAGCTTACCTGGTAGTCCAGTGGTAGGACTCTGTGTGTTCAGTGCAGGGGACTTGGGTTCAGTCTCTGGTTGGATAACAGATCCCATGTTGTGGGGCCTGGCCAAAATAAATACATAAAAGAAAGAAAAGAAGAGAAAATGAGCTTCAAAATTTTCTTTAAAAAATGTAGGTCCTAAGCCCAAGGCTCCACCTACAAGGCAAGATCATTATTTCCAGGTTCATGTATTCATTCATTTGTCCTTGCCATTATTGTGATCACATTGGGCATGGACTGATGATCCAGAAAATGTTTTTATAAAGCACATAAATACTGCATGATCTCCACAACATAGATAAGGGAGCAAGACATATTTAGCAGAAAGAAAAATACTATGTAGACAAAGGAACTAGAGAACAGAACCAGACCACAGTAGGAGTATCACTGCAAGATAGTAGAGCTCAGGTACAAAATCAAAGGGACTGACAGCCTGAGAGACCAGAGACTTCCGTGGGCTAGATTCAAGAAGGTTTCTAAAAATCAGTTTCTTTTTCCTTCACTGTTAAAATTGAGTTTTTAAAATTGAGATATAATTGACATATAGCATTGTATTCATATATGTATGTATTGTGAAACCATAAGTTTATTTAACATCCATCCCCGTACATAGTTACAAATTTTTTTCATGATGAGAATTTTTAAGATTTAGCAACCTTCAAATATGCAATGCAGTATTGTTAACTATAGTCACCATGCTGTACATTATATCTCTAGGGCTTATTTATCTTAAAAACATTTTTTTAATTGGAATATAGTTGCTTTACAATGTTGTATTAGTTTCTGCTGCACAGCAAAGTGAATCAGGTATTCATAAACATATATCCCCTGTTTTTTAGATACCCTTCTGACTTAGGTCACTGCTAGTGGTAAAGAACTTGCCTCCCAGGGCAGGAGACATAAGAAACACAGGTTTGATCCCTGGATTGAGAAGATTCCCTGGAAGAGGAAATGGCAACCCACTTCAGCATTCTTGCCTGGAAAATCTCATTGGCAGAGGAGCCTGGTGGGTCACGGTCAGTAGGGTTGCCGAGTTAGATACAACTGAAATGACTTGGCATGCAGCACGGTTTGCATGCAGTGCATAGGCACAGAGCACTGAGTAGAGTTCCCTGTGCTGAACAGCAGGTTCTCATTAGTGATCGATTTTATACATAGTATCAATAGTGTGTATATATATATAGGTCAATCCCAGCTTCCCAATTTATCCCACCCTTCCCTCCCTCTTTGGTATACCCATACATTTTTTTCTAGGATTTATTTATCTTATAGCTAGAAGTTTGCACCTTTTAAAAAATACATTTACTTACTTATTTGACTGTGCTGGGTCTTAACTGTGTCATGTGGGATCTTTAGTTATCACAAGTGGGATGTAGTTCCCTGACCAGGGATCAAACCCCAGGCCCCCTGCAGTGGGAGCTTGGAGTCTTAGCCACTGGACCACCAGGGAAGTCCCAGAAGTTTGTACCTTTTGACTTCCTTCACCCATTTCATCCCCCACTTTGGCAACCTACCAATTTTGTTTTGGTATCTATACGTTTGGTTTGTTTTTCTTAGATTCCACATATAAGTGAGACCATAAAGTATTTCTTTCTCTGGCTTGTTTCACTTAGCCTCTTGATGTAACTGCTCATGAATTTCACTCTGGTCACATGGGGTTTTTCACTGTCCGGAGTATGTAAATTTAATCTGACCTTCAGACTGTCCCTTGCTCACCTCTTCCCTGCATATCTTCTGGTCTCAGATAATACCCTTTTGCTGCAAGTCACAGAAAGCTGACTTGAACAGGCAAATTTACTGGCTCAAGAAGGAAGTCTAGAGAAGGGTGTGCTTTGGGTTGTTCAGTCTCAGTGGCTTGATCATATAATCAAAGACCCAGGAGTTTTGGTCTATTGGCTCTGCTGTCCAGAGCTTGGCTTCATCCTAAGCTTTGTTCTCCACACAGTCACAAAATGTTTCAGTAGCGATTGAATGTGGAATGTTATCCTCCAGACAGTGAGAGAAATTTTAGGAAATAGAATGTCTTTCCAAAGATTTGGCAAACTTTTCCTCTATCTCCTTGGCTTCATCCTGCCCATTCCTGAGTATGGGATTTTGATGAGACTAACCAAAGCCATGTCCAGAGGTGGGGACATTTGTCCACAGTGTGTTGTAGCTTCTCAGTAGGGATGCGTGGGATGGATGTCAGGCAATTAACCAGTGACCTCAATGCCTCCCCCTACCTTTTACTCCTTCCCCTGGGGAAATCTATTACTAATTTGTTTCTCCAGCTTTCAGTTCAGTTCAGTTCAGTCACTCAGTCGTGTCCGACTCTTTGCGACCCCATGAATCGCAGCACGCCAGGCCTCCCTATCCATCACCATCTCCCAGAGTTCACTCAGACTCACGTCCATCGAGTCCGTGATGCCATCCAGCCCGCCACATAATTGACTTATAATGTGTAAGTTTAAGGTATCTGCTGCTGTTGCTTAGTCACTTCAGTCATGTCCAACTTTGTGTGACCCTCTGGACTGTAGCCCTCCAGGCTCCTCTGTCCATGGAATTCTCCAGGCGAGACTACTGGAGTGGGTTGCCATTCCCTTCTCAAGGGGATCTGTCCAACCCAGGAACTGAACCCAGATCTCCTGCACTGTAGGCAGATTCTTTACCACTGAGCCACCAGGGAAGCTCGAGTTTAAGGTATACAGCCTGTTAATTTGATACACTGATAATTTGCAAGAGGATTATCACTATAGTGATCTAAAGCCTACATTGTCTGTGTGTGTTCAGTTGCTAAGTCTTTTCTGACTCTTTTCGACCCCAAGGACATAGCCTGCCAGGCTCCTCTGTCCATGGTATTCTCCAGGCAAGAACATTAGAATGGGTTGCCATTCCCTTCTCCAGGGGATGTTCCTGACCCAGGGATCGAACACATGCCCTCTGCAGTGGAAACACTGAATCTTAACCACTGGACCAGGGGAGTCCCAAGTTCTCCTTGAGACTCAGTGGCTCTGGGTGGATTTCTATCACCTTCCATGGTAAGAGCCCTGGTATACATACTTACTAATAGGCATGAATGCTTGACTTCTGGAGAGTAGATGCTTAAACAAAGTACAAGAAGCAAGCAGAGCAAGAGGTAAATTTAAACAGAAGAAGCCACAAGTAGTTTGTTGTTTATCAGAGTGTAAATGTCAAGACAAGAAGCAGTAAGAGATGAGGCTAATAAGTAGACAGAAATCTGATCGTGGGACCTGGATGTAGTTTGCAAAGAACTTTGGACTTGATAATATATCTGTTCATTCTACAGGATTATAAATAGGTGTTAGGGAGAGGGTCTGTAAACTATACAACGTGTGTGTGTTCGTGGCTTAGTTGTGTCTGACTCTTGGCCAGCCCATGAACTGGAGCCTGCCAAGCTCCTCTGTCCATGGGATTCTCCAGGCAAGACTACTGGAGTGGGTTGCCATTTCCTTCTCCAAAACTATACAATAAATACTAGTAATTAAAAGTTTCTTAACCTGGGTGTTAAAGGCAGGGTTCCATTGTCCCTGCTGCTGCTGCGTCACTTCAGTCGTGTCTGACTCTGTGCTACCCCATAGACGGCAGCCCACCAGGCTCCCCCGTCCCTGGGATTCTCCAGGCAAGAACACTGGAGTGGGTTGCCATTTCCTTCTT
Source organism: Oreotragus oreotragus (assembly GCA_006410675.1). Taxonomy (NCBI): domain Eukaryota; kingdom Metazoa; phylum Chordata; class Mammalia; order Artiodactyla; family Bovidae; genus Oreotragus; species Oreotragus oreotragus. The sequence continues at coordinate 25,349 of SJYX01022009.1, forward strand.
CAGTGCATGAAAGTGAAAAGTGAAAGTGAAGAAGCTCAGTTGTATCCAACTCTTAGCGACCCCATGGATTGCAGCCTACCAGGCTCCTCCCTTCATGGGATTTTTCAAGCAAGAGTGACTCCCTGAAATAGCATGAAAAAAATCTGTGGGTGTGTACAGGTTTATTTGTCTTTGTTTCCATTATGGAAAAGGTCCCTAACTTTCATCACGTATTAACGGAGTTCCTGACCCAAAAAAATGTATGAACAAGTTTTTTCGGGAATTACTGGCTTCAAATATCCAGGCAAATCTCATTTCCCTTCTAATTTCCTCACAACGCTTAAAAACTGTTGAGCACAAAGAAAATGCTCCATAACTGTTTGGTTGGACACGGTCTTAAGAGGGGACTTTCCTGTGGGATCATGAAAAGATGTAAGGAGATAATATAGACCTTGTTAGTTATAGAGATTTTAACCGGGAATATTGGATGTGACATCCATCGTTTTATTGACTTGGGCAGCCACCCAAGATCTGCAGGTTCTCGGAAGCGTCACCTTAGGCACCGCCGCTATCCCCGAAAGCCAACTCCTAGCATCCAAGTCTTTTCTCTCGCAGGTGCAGCGACTACAAGTCCCAGGAAGCCTGAGCGAGGGCGGGGCGGATCCCCGCAGTGACGGAAGCGACCAGGGCTGTGCCGAGGCAGGGCGGGGCGAAGGGGCGGGTCGGGGAGGCGACCCAGCGCGCTGGTGCTGATGCAGGATGGCTGAGCTCGCAGGAGCCCGGGAGGTCTGAGTAGGGAAGAGGCTGGCTCCCTGCGCATCGCCTCGTCCGCCCGCCGCATGGTCGTGGGCAGGTGGGCTTGGGGCGCAGCGCAGGGCCAGGAAAGGCAGGTCTGCAGCCGGCTGGGCCAAAGGTTAATAGGCTGCCCACCTACAAGGTGTCGGAGAGGCCGGAGCTGCCCACCTACAAGGTGTCGGAGCGGCCGGAGCTGCCCGGCCAGCCGAGTTCGCGATGACCTGCTGAGAAGCGTCGTCTAGGCTGAGGGAGGCGGCCTGGTTGCGGGCGGTGCGGTTCTCAACCACTTTCCCTCGTTGTGCCGAACCGCGGCCCCCCACCCATCCTTGCGCCCCCTCCCTGCCGCCGGCCGAGATGGCGGATCCAGCCGAATGCAGCATCAAAGTGATGTGCCGGTTCCGGCCACTAAACGAAGCAGAGATCCTCCGCGGGGACAAATTCATCCCCAAATTTAAAGGCGAGGAGACCGTGGTGATCGGGGTAAGTGGCTGGGAAGTCTGGCCTCCCTGATGCTTCGCACCCCAGCCCGGCGCCCCGATGCCCCAGGCCGGGCAGAGATGCTCGGGCAGCCCCTTTGGCCATCCCTTGGGGGCTGCCCTCTAGGGTGGACTTGACGAGAATCCCCCACCCTGCAGTTCCCTCCTGGGGGAGTTGAGGCTCGACTGGAGGCCCCGGGCGGCCCCAGGTGGCGGGAGTGGGGGTAGGGGCGAGCAGGAGTTCGGCGCCGCCATTGTTACTGGGGTGGGGGCCCGGGTGGGTCTATTGTTCCCCGCCCTGGCCACGTCGCGTGGCTAGTGTGTGCGCGTTACCCTCAAGCTCAGACTCCCCTTAAAGTATGAGCTCTGTAACCCACAATGATTCCAGGTATCGTTTCGATTTATCGAGCACTTTGCCTCTTCTCACAGTTTTGGTAAAAGAAGGAAAAAAGCTACTGGAAAAATCCTAGCCTCTGCACCGAGCTCCCACAGCCGTGTCGAACTGGCTCCCAGAGGCGTTTCACCTTGCTCTGCACGCGGAAGGCGGGGGCTGGGGAGCACTGGTGGCCTCTCCCGGAGGCTTCGTGTGTCTCCTCTTGCTTCCTCTCAACCCAGGCTGCCCTGACTTGGACCTCGAGTCTCACTCTTCCCCGGTGGGGCGACCCCCACCTGGTGTCCGCAGACCCTCGGGTGTGTTTCACGCTGGGCGGTGAGGAGGCTGTGCAGCCGCCCGCATCTGTAGGACCAGGGGTCCCAAACGGAGCCAAATAGCGTCTGTACCCAAAGAACAAGTTACTTTGTGTGGCTGGGGCCCCCTCGCTTTTGATCTCCCTTCCCAAGTTTCCCCTCCCCAGACTTGGCTCCATTTCTGCAGCGCGGCTGCTGGTGCGGGGAGGGAATACCGTTGTGTTTTAGTTTTTAAAGGAATATGTCAAATGAAATAAGCCAGCTTTCCCTGCCCCCACCCCCACCCTTCCCCCTNCCCCTCGCTTTTGATCTCCCTTCCCAAGTTTCCCCTCCCCAGACTTGGCTCCATTTCTGCAGCGCGGCTGCTGGTGCGGGGAGGGAATACCGTTGTGTTTTAGTTTTTAAAGGAATATGTCAAATGAAATAAGCCAGCTTTCCCTGCCCCCACCCCCACCCTTCCCCCTCCTCTGTCCCCAGCGTGTGTAGCTGACGGTACCCTCTTTGTATGCGAGTCGCGTGGGGAGGGACCGAGTTAATGGGAGCCTCCCGATCCCCGCTGACACGTTCCTGGCAGCCTGCTCTAGGCTGCTGATGCAGCCTTCCCGGCCTCAGCATTGATTAAATGATGTCATCCCGATTACTGAGCATGCTCAGACTACCTCCTCCCTCCTGTTTTCCCCCAGTGGCTGGGGTATTTAGGTCAAGTGATTGACAGGTGACAATTGACTTAGGATCTCTGCTGGAGTCAGGTCTACCCTTCTTAAGCACCAGAGGCAGACATTTGCCTGCCCAAACAGTCCCAGCATCTTTGCCAAGGTTGTGCCGCAGTACCTGTGAAGGGCCCCAGGGACTAGCAGGTGCTGGTCGAAGCGGAAGGCAGGTTTTCTCCGCGGGAGGCCTGAGGCAAGGCTCCGTCATTGCCAAAGGGCTTCATCGTGTACCTTCCTTAGAAAGACATCTCCTCTTGAAGACCTCCTCTCCTCTTCATTTTCACAGTCATCAGAAAACCGTGACCTCCAAATGCTATGGGGGTGGTCGTTCATCCTGAGAGCTGGCCTGTGAGGCCAGGAAGGAGGGGTTTTCTATCTGCTTAGTGTTAAATTGAAGGAAAGATATATGCTACAATTATTGATGAGGAAGAAAATTCTATACTTGATGGCTGACATTGGATAGTGACATATCTATGGCCAGGACATGGGACGGATAGTAGCTTGTTGGTTACACATCTAAGCTGGGGTCAGCCTATAGGCTGATTTGCTGTTTCCTGAGCCAGCTTGTGGTTTGGATAGAGTGGAAGTTACTGGGGACATCTAGCCCTGCCCCTTGTCTGATAACAGTTTTTTAACCAATAATTGTTCAGTCCTAGAACATGTTCTGGTGGCCCTATTTTTTCAGAGGTTTTAAAGAGAGGCTCAAGCTGTTTTCTCTCTCCTCCTCTCCCTCCTATTCCACTTTCTTCCTTTCGACGCTCCTCTCTTTCTAAGGGTGACATACCAGAACTAGTGAAGTGGAATAATCGATCATCCCTTTGATCTGTGTGCAAAGCAGAGATCCTTAATTTTATGGTTAGTGATAGTGATAGTGAAGTCGCTCAGTCGTGCCCGACTCTGCGACCTCATGGACTGTAATTATAATCCTTTAATATAACACTTTTCAGTTTTCTTTAAGATACATTTTTCTTTGAAATAAAGCATTCATATAGAAAAGTGTTTTCGTAAGTGTATATAGCTTTTCTTTTTTTTATATAAAGTAAACACTCCCATAACCACCTCTTAGGCTAGGAACCAGACATTTTCAGGACCCTAGAAGTCCCTCCCGGTCACTGACTCCCTCTGCCTCAGAATAACTGCTGTTCTGACTTTTAGTTGTTTTATTTTTTTTTGTTAAGCTTTAGCTCCATAATTATAACACTTTTCAGTTTTCTTTAAGATACATTTTTCTTTGAAATAAAGCATTCATATAGAAAAGTGTTTTCGTAAGTGTATATAGCTTTTCTTTTTTTTATATAAAGTAAACACTCCCATAACCACCTCTTAGGCTAGGAACCAGACATTTTCAGGACCCTAGAAGTCCCTCCCGGTCACTAACTCCCTCTGCCTCAGAATAACTGCTGTTCTGACTTTTAGTTGTTTTATTTTTTTTTGTTAAGCTTTAGCTCCATAAAACCACACAGTATGTTCACCGCTTTGTATAAATTCTTGTGTTCAACATTTTGGTTGTCAGATTGGTCCATGTTGTGATGTGTGGCTGCAGTTGGTTCATCCTCATTGTCCTGTAGTATCTTATTATATGAATAAGCCACAATTTATTTATCCAGTAACTGTTGGTAGTAACTGTTTGGGTAGTTTCCACTTCGAGGCTAATATAGATGGAGCAGCTATGAACATTCTTTTATGCGTCTCTCAGTGAGTTTGGTACAGAACAGAAGACTGCCAGATGCTGAAGGGTGTTGGGACTCAAGTTGGCAGGCGCTAGGACCCTTCCCATTGCTGCTTAGTAATGTGTAACTAAAGGAAGTGACGGTTCTCGAAGCCTGTATCACCCTTTGTCGACTGAGTAGAAGGCTCCCAGGTCAATTCGGTTGGAACCAGCCTACCTGGCTCGGGTGCAGGTGGAGGCTCTCTTAGATGGGCTCTCCCCTCCTTCTTGCAGGGGCATAGATTGTGGGGATGACCAAAGAAGCCCAGAACCCAACAGAGATGAATGAAGAATGAATTTCTGCGCAGTGACCTGTGAGTCTAAATTCAGAATCTCAGAAATTCGTTTTTGTTTTGGAAACTGGAGTGATTGTTTTTCCTTTAATGTCTTGTTCATTTCTTGTGGAGATGTATGCTGAGAGGAAGATTTTGCAGGTGGGCTTCCTAGATTTCTCTTTTTTTAAGAAACGTCATCTTGAAGTGCATGCTTAGTCACTCAGTCGTAGCTGACTCTTTGGGACACTATGGGTTTTAGCCCGCCAGGCTCCTCTGTCCATGGGATTCTCCAGGCAAGAGAACTGGAGTGGGTTGCCATACCCTTCTCCAGGGGATCTTCCTGACTCAGAGCTCGGACCCAGGTTTCCTGCATTGCAGGCTGATGTTTTATCGCCTGAGCCACCAGGGGTAAAGCTTGCAGAGATTATCTCTATCATTCTTGCTTTTTTTCCCCCCTTCTCCTTTCTTTCCCTGACTGCCACAGCCAGTTTCTTCCACTGTGAACTCTTGCAGCATTCATTTTGTATGTGATCTCATAATTTTTTGCCTTAGATTATAATTTTTTAATTTTTAAGAGATTCTTATTTATTTTACAGACTTTTGTTTATTTTTGGCTGTGCTGGGTCTTTGGTGCTGTGTGTGGTTTTCTCTAGTTGCAGAAAGTGGTTGCTTCTCTTGTTGAGTGCAAGCTCTAGCACAGGAGCTCAGTAGTTGTGGTGCATGGGCTTAGTTGCTCTGAGGCATGTGGAACCTTCCCTGACCAGGGATTGAACACTTGTCCCCTGCATTGGCAGGCAGATCCTTATCCACTATGCCACCAGAGAAGTCCCTTCAGTTCAGTTCAGTTCAGTCGATCCGTCGTGTCCAACTCTTTGTGACCTCATGAATCGCAGCACGCCAGGCCTCCCTGTTCATCACCATCTCCCGGAGTTCACTCAGACTCACGTCCATCGAGTCAGTGGTGCCATCCAGCCATCTCATCCTCTGGCGTCCCCTTCTCCTCCTGCCCCCAATCCCTCCCAGCATCAGGGTCTTTTCCAATGAGTCAACTCTTCGCATGAGGTGGCCAAAGTACTGGAGTTTCAGCTTTAGCATCATCCCTTCCAAAGAAATCCCAGAGTTGATCTTCAGAATGGACTGGTTGGATCTCCTTGCAGTCCAAGGGACTCTCAAGAGTCTTCTCCAACACCACAGTTCAAAAGCATCAATTCTTCGGCGCTCAGCCTTCTTCACAGTCCAACTCTCACATCCATACGTAACCACAGGATAAACCATAGCCTTGACTAGACGGACCTTAGTCAGCAAAGTAATGTCTCTGCTTTTGAATATGCTATCTATGTTGGTCATAACTTTTCTTCCAAGGAGTAAGCGTCTTTTAATTTCATGGCTGCAATCACCATCTGCAGTGATTTTGGAGCCCCCCAAAATAAAGACACTATTTCTGTTTCCCCATCTATTTCCCATGAAGTGATGGGACCGGATGCCATGATCTTCGTTTTCTGAATGTTGAGCTTTAAGCCAACTTTTTCACTCTCTTTTACTTTCATTGAGAGGCTTTTTAGTTCCTCTTCACTTTCTGCCATAAGGGTGGTGTCATCTGCATATCTGAGGTTATTGATATTTCTCCCGGCAGTCTTGATTCCAGCTTGTCCTTCTTCCAGTCCCTTAGATTATTATTAATTTTGATCCTGTGTCTAATGACATTGTAAAGCAAGTGTAGAGCCAAGACCCATTTGTGTTTTGCTTCTTGTACTTCTCAGGGTGTTACCCACAGAAGGCACTTAATAAATATTTATTGATCTCTTTATTGAATCTAGAAATCTTTACCTTGGTGTATTTTAATACTTTATGGACTTCTCATCGACTGTAGACTGTGGGGAGTAGTTAAAAATAATTTTAAAGAGATGTTCTATGTGCTATCTCTTAAATGCCTTGGTAAAGAACTGTATTCAACCTTGTTAAAAATTAGGTCTGCTAATGACACTTGTGATGAGCTAGAAGTGGAGGGTGGGGGTGAGGGGCACCACATTAATTCTTTCAGAGAAAAATAGTGGATTTAGAGCATTTCTCAGAACACTTCTTCATTAACTGCTAAAATCCTGGTGAGTCATCTATTACTTTGAGCTCTGCCTGTTGGTTTTGGTGTATCCACATTGATGGAACTCTGTCTTGAGAGAGTTCTCAGTAGGTTTCTTTGAAATGGACTTTCACATGTCAGTTTTGGGCTTTCCTCTTGTTTGTACTCCTGGGAAAGCAGGTCTTTTTAACCAAGGGTGCCTCTCCTGAGGCATTGTAAGTTTTGACTTGTTTGAAAGCCAAAGGAAAATATTAGCCACAAACCCTGAGCTGGCCTTTGACATGGAAAGTGGCCTTAGGCTCTAGGAGGTTAGATTAGTTCTGGTCAGTGGATGGGCAGGGAAGTCAGGGGTGGGAACAGAAACCAAATTCCAAGCCTGAGTTACTGTTGTGGAGATTATGGGCTGAAGATGTCAAGAAAGATGGCTAGAACTTTTCTTTTTGTCCATAGTCATGATTTTTTAAAGCAAGAGTATTTTAAAATTTATACAGAGTAAAATCACTCTGTTTGGTTTATAGTTCTATTGTAGGGGATGTGAAAAATGCATAGAATTGTGTGGCTATGCTGTATTAGTTTTCTGTTGCTGCTATAACAAATTATCACAAAATTGAAGGCTTAAGATGATACAAATTTATTATCACACAGTTTCCGTACCTCCTGTGGACAAAGAGTGTTGGCTGCAGTTGGTGGTGCACCCTGAGGGGAATTCAGGACAGAGAGACAGGGATACTGGTTCTGGATAGTTAAGGTGCATATCAAAGGAATGTTTGCAGTTAATCCAGATTCCTTCATCTTCCCTTACACAGAAAAGCACTAAAACCATTAACTTGAGATGTCTGTTTTTTGTGATTAGCAGTAATCTTTTGATGTTCCACTACTTTCTTTCTTGTTTTCTTTAGCCCCCTTCAAAATCTCCTGTATATCCTGGCTCCTTTCTTACTCTTTAGAACAGTCCCTCAGAGCTATCTGACAGGCTGCCATCTCCTGCTCTAATCCTCAGTAAATGCCTTAAATAAAACATAATTCTCAACTTTTAGGTTGTGCTTTTTTTTTTTTTTCCAGTCGACCGAAGTCCATCAGGTCAGCTGGTTTCTCTGCTTAGAGTCTTACAAGGTCAAGACCAAGGTGTTGACAGGACCATGTTCTTTTCTGGAGGATCTAGAAGAAAATCCATTTCTTTGCTCATTCAGGTTTTGGCAGAATTTGGTCCTTGTGGTTGTAGGGTTGCGGTCCCATCCCTTGCTGGCTCTCGGCCTGGGGCTGTTCCTAGCTGCTAGCGGCCACTCTCAGGCCCTGGCCATATGGCCCCCTTGCTGTGCCTTAAGAGCCGAGGGTGGGTTGATTCCCTCTCATGCTTCAAATCTCTTCTGCCTCTTCTTCCATGGCATATCTTGCTCACCGACTCCTCTGCCTCCCTATTCCACTTTTCAGGGCCCATCCGGTTACAGTGAGCCCAGCCAGATAATATGGGATGATGTCCCTATCATAAGGTCATCTGATTAGCTATCAGTTCAATTTGCAAATTTCCTTTCATCCTGTAACTTTCATATATTCACAAATTTAGTGTAGACATCTTTTCGACCATTATTCTACCTACCATATACAACCATACTCAAGATACAAAACAGTTACATCACTCAAAAAAACAAAACCAAACCCCAAAAATCTCTCATGCCATCCCTCTGTAATCAAACCTTCTCCCCTCTCTTAACCTTTGGCAAGCACTTATCTTTTCTTCTATATAACTTTGCCTTTTCCAGATTGTCATAAAAATGGAATCATAAATTTAAGTATCTTTTTGAGATTGAGTCCATTGAGGTTTAGGTTGTTGTTCCATGTATCAACAGTTTATTCCTTGAAAAAAAAAGTTCATTACTTTTTATTGCTTAGTGGTATTCCTTTATACAAGTATATCACAATTTGTTTATCCATTCACCTGTTGAAGGACATTTGGGTTGTTTCCAGTCTGAGATGATTATGAATAAAGCTGCTATAAACCTTTACATATGGGTTCTTGTGTGAGTATAAATTTTTATTTCTCTTGGGTAATCAGGCAGGAGTGGGATTACTAGATCATACCATAACTGTATGTTTAACTCTAAGAAATGGCCAGTTTTCCAATGTGGCTTAAACTAAAAAGTGGTAATATTTTATGCCAGACTTTTTAAAGAGTATATTCATCACTGTGTCTAAGTGAATATTAACAGTAGTGTTTAATAGTGTGGACATATGTTCTTCCTAAATTCAGAAATGTTTACATCACCTGAAAATGAATTCATGGTTTCCTGTAAACCTGCCTTCTGAAATCCTGAAATGAGTGAACACAAGAGAGTAATTATAATCTGGCCTGTGTCACTGGAGGCTACTCTTGTTTATGGTGAGCACGCGGTTGGTGCTACAATAAAGGATTGGGGTTGGTAGAGGCATTGGGAAGAGTCAGACAGAACTGCCTATGAATTCACTAGCTCACTGTGGGGCTTTTTTCAGGTTGCTTAACTTTCCTGGGGCTCAGTTTGGTCATATTTCAAGTGGAGACAATTACTTAACTCACAGGATTGTTGGAATGAAATGAAGTGGTCAAAACAGGGTCTGGCACAGAGAAAATGCTCAGCACATGCTAATTATCTCTCACGTTTCCTCTTCCTCTTGTAGGTTTCCTCATTTTCAGAATTAGCCTTGCCCCCCAAAATTACCACCCTTAATTCTGGCTAGCCGCTGAAAACCCTTCTTGCATCCTTGTTTCCTAGCCACTAGTTCACACCATTCTTGTCTGTGGAATTCCTAACCTTCAGAAGGCAGAGCTCGGTTTCCATTTCCTTACTATGTCAGCTGTTCCCATTGTCTGCAGTGATCACATATTGGGGTGTGCACGTGCATGTGCGCTTGCGTGAATATCCTCTTCATGTAAATTACAAGCTTCTTAGAAGCAGGAGCTGTTTTTTTTTTTTTAACATCTTTGTGCTTTTTACTGTCGTTGTCAAGTTGCTTAGTAAGTGTATCTTGATTGACAGTTCTGTCTTTCCCTGTTTCCTTGCCTAGAATCAAGTCTCGCTAAATGCCAATTTCTGCATTTCCTTGAATAACTTGGGCATCACTGGGGATTTCCCTCTGCCTCCACCTGTGCTTCCCTGGCCTGACTCCCTGGTTTAATGACAGGGTTTTGCCTCCTTGACTTTTCTCCTCCCTTTAGAATAGGAAACTTCCCCCACCTTTGGGTTCCCTTTGGTACCTGTCTCAGGTTTCTCACCTGTGTCTCCTTATTAAACAAGTGAAAACAAAACCACCTACTCCCTAATGGTTTCTCTTGAGTTAAAAAAGAATAGCTCCTTGACAGATCCAATTTCACCTGATTTCTCTCAGGTTTTCCATAAAGTCCTATCTTTGTGGCTGAGAAAGCTCCTTCCTTAACCTATTTGCTGCATATCCACCAAGGTCCTTTTACAAGGAAGAAAGCTGTAGCGTGTGTGGTTATTTGAAAATACTACAGAACTTGAGAGAAAATAGAGTTGTAAATTCATTCTACCATCCCCAACACCAAACTTGGACGCAAGGCAGACAGCCCAGGACCAATGCCCAGCTCTGTGACTTCTTCGCTTTATGTACTTGGACCCATGGCTACACCACACTAAGTTCCAGCTTCCTGGCCTGTGAAATATGGATGATAACACTCTCCACCATGTAGGATCCTTGTGATGGTTACATGAGCTGATGCGTATAGATTGCCGAGTATGGTGCCAGGTTCAGAAAATGTACGCTGTGAGAAGACCCACAGTGGTTCTTTCTCTGCACGCTCGTCAGATTAACTGGGCTTTAGAAAGCTTAAGACCCTTCATAGGTTCCCTGGTATCTTCTGGTTGTGATAAAGAAAAAATATTCTCACCTTTGTAAACACAGTAAGGAAGACTATTATAGTACGGGTTGATACTGTTCCAGCAGGGGAGAGAAATCAGGGTCAGTTTCAAGTACAGGGGGAGCAGGTTGGTGGGGCGCATAGGTGGAAGGACAGTCAGTAAGAGAGATGTGAAAAGTATGGGGGATTCTTGGTACAGGCAGGCCAGATATAAAGCTTTTAAGATACAGGCATTGAAGTATCTAGGGCGATGAGGTATTGATGGTGAGTGGGGGGGATGCTCTCTAAGCTGCTTTAGGAGGAGTCTTGCTCAAGCTGGACTCTGCAAGGACAGATATGGAAGTCCAAGTTCAGGGCCCACTGGAGAAGAGGGCTCAGAGGAGCCTGATTAAAATGTGGTCGAGGAGAGAGTCTTGGTCGTTTGGAACCCAGATTCTTCAGGGGCGCACTCGAGACCTTCCATATTCTAGGCCCACGTACCTTCCAAGCCTCACCCTTTATCTTGTGTTCACCTGAGCTTCTGTTCCCCTAGGTTTCTCAGTGCCTGCCCTTCTCCACCACAGCTGACCACACCCCACACGCCTGGGATAGCCATCCCTAAATTGTACCTGCACGGCATTAGAGTAAACCCCTTGCAGGGCAGGAAGACTTATTGCCATCTTCAGTTCCTGAACTAGCACTCGCTTAGTATAAGATGTCTTTTGAACGAAGTGAAAGAATGCTGACCTTCCTAGGCTGTCAGATGTCCAAGCCTGGGTTTTTTTCTTGGATTTTTATCTTTGACCTCTGTCCAGCTCTGGTGACTTTTTCCCTACTTTGATCATCATCATGTTGTTGTTACTGTCTTGAAAGAATAGTTTTCTCTGGGGTCCTGATATATGCTCATTGAAAAACACCTCAGGCCATACAGAAAAATATGAAGGAGAAGGTAAAAAGCACTTTTAATTTTATGAACTAGAAAACATCATTTTTAACATCTTATTGTTTATTCCAGCTCTTTTCTACTTTATAGAAAACACACTTTGTTTTAAAATGAAGATACAGTTTTATAAAGTCTGCTTTGAAAGCCACCATTTTACTCAGTGGTATACCTCAGACATCAGCATTTATAAAAGATTATATATAATTTAATTATGTGTCTAAAGTGAAAGTGAAAGTCTCTCAGTCGTGTCCAACTCTTTGCAGTCCCATGGACTGTAGCCTGCCGGACTCTTCTGTCCATAAAATTCTCCAGGTAAGAGTACTGGAGTGGGTTGCCATGCCTTCCTCCAGGAGATAGTCCCAACCCAGGAACTGAACCCAGGTCTCCTAAGTAATACTTTATTTTCCACTGATACTCATTTGATTTTCTGTTTTCTTTTTCTATTATAACCAAAGGTGTGATAAACATCAGTTTATCACTACACATCTCTTTGTGTCCTTACCCAGTTTTTTGTTAGAATACATTCCTAGGATTGAGATTTCTGGCTAAAAGGATATAGCTGATTTTAAGGTATCCACAGTTTTTCAGAGGGAGCAACTTAGAGATAGTGAATTGTCTTCTATTTTATATCTCAGTTCTTTGCCCACCCCACGGAGTTGGTGCCAGTTTGTTTCATAAGGCCTCCTTTCATACCAGAGCTAAATTAAATTCTCACTAAGAGCGTGTACTTTGTCATGCACTGTTAACCCACAGATCCAGGACATGGCAATGCCTTCAGACTTCTAATGTAAACCATAGGTTTTTGTAGGCTGTCTCTTGTCAGGTTCAATATCCTAAAGGATGTTGTTTCTTGGAGGTGATCAAAAGCTAACTCTCTCTTGAGACAGAGAGAGAGAGAGGTCAAGACTGTAGTCTTAAGGAAAACTAGGATGGATGTGTGCTTTCTTCTTGGAGCTAACAGTGAATGGCCTGTGATACCTTCAGGCAACGGTAAGTTGAGAAGGGATATAATAGCCCCAGAAAAGCCCTGGAAAGAGCTTTTTACCCCCTTCTCCTTTGATTACTAGGTACTCAGAAAAAATATAAAATTTCAAGCATACACCAAGTGGAAAAAATATCAAAATGTACCCCAATGAGTCTATCAACTGGTTTCAGGTATCATCAGCAAATAAGCTAATCTTATTTTGCTGTACACCTCTAACCTTTTCTCCCCAAATCGCTCAATTATTTTAAAGTGAAATCTCACGTCGCATTATTTTATCCCTCAACTTTAGTATATGTGCTGCCTAAGCGAGTACCATTTTATCCTTAAACTTTTGATATCTCTAAAAGATCAGGACTCTTAAAACCACAGTAACATCATCTCAACTAAAATGTGCACAATTCCGTAATGTCAAATATCCAGACAAATGCTCCCCATTGCCTCTTAAGTTTCTTCTACAGTTGTGTTTGCTCAAATCAGAATACGAGGTACCACTGACTACAAGTGTGGAGAAAAAGAAATGCTTGTACCTACTGACCCTGAAAGAAGAGGGAGGGAGGCTTCTGCTCTAGAATCGTGTGTGGCAGTAGAGACACACACTGTGCAGTCAGGGCTAATCAAGATTTCCAGCCTGTCTTCCTTAACAGTGGTCACACCCTAGCTATGCGTTTTAATAAACCAGCTCCAGCATTGCAGTGTCACCCAGAAAAGCTGTTTAAAGAGCTGCATGCCTTATAGCTCTCCCTCACCCCTGAGTCTTCCATTGCTTTAGTTGACTTGTATAAATGTCAGGAAAGCAGGCAGACGTGTTACTCATTTGTCTTCCAAGCTCAGTACTCACCCTTATAAAATTGGTGTGTGTGTGTGTTCAGTCCCGACTGACTCTTTGCGACCCCGTGGACTGTAGCCTGCCAGGCTTCTCTGTCCATGGGATTTTCCAGGCAAGAATACTGGAGTGTGTTGCCATTTCCTCCTCCAGGGGATCTTCCTGACCCAGGCATCAAACCTGAGTCTCTTGTATCTCTTGCGCTGGCAGGCAGATTCTTTACCAGTTAGCCACCTGGGAAACCCCATAAAATTGTTGCCAAGTACATTTAGAGCAGTTCTTTTAGGTGTGTCTTGGTATGTTACTATTTACTATCTTGTCAGTCAATGAATACTTATCCTTTATGTGAATTGGATACAGGAACATAAATCCAGAGAGATGAAGGGAAAATGTGTAAGTGAGAAGAGAATTCAGTGCAACAGAGTACTTTAAGGGAAAAGGTTCGACGTTCTCTTTTTATGTTTTTTAAAAAAATTCCTTTTATTCCTTTATCCCCCTTTTCTTATTAAAAAAAAGGGAGTTGGGTTGGAGAAAAAGTGCAAATAAAAACCAAATCCAATGACTGATACTTTAACTTCTCTGACTACAGAGTATGGTCATGAGAGCTGCTGATCAATAATGTCATTTTAGAAGCATGTTGTTGGCAAGTCTCAGGGGCTCTCCCCAGGCGCTCCGACCAGAGCCGTCTCTCCCATTTCTAGGTCTCATTCTGCCTCGAGGGGAAATGAAGATCAGCAGGCTTCAGTCCTCTGAGGAGGTTACGTCATAGATTTTACTGAACGACCTGTCTGGTGCCTCACTCCACTGAGATTATTGACTTTCATCTGGGAACCTGGATAAATAACCCCATCTGACGTCAGAAACTTGGGGGAGTCTTGGGGAAAGGGACTTCTGTTCTTCTTTCATAGCACCCCCTGCTCCATAGAGAGGAACAAATGCCCATTTGATTGGTCAGTGTCCAAACCTCTGTTGCTCCTGGTTACTGGTGGCAAGATCCCGTGGGTAGCGTTCAGTTCCTTCCTGTGTCTGCCTCTGGTAAGCTGACCCCTGCAGGGTCTGACTTCCTGGGCTGGCTCCCAGGGACTGGCTGTTTTTCTATCTCAGCATCCCCCACTGCTGAATGGATAAGTAGTCTGGACCCACAGATTCAGGCCCATGTGGGCTGGTCTCAAGGTTCAGAACAGGCTGGGCTGTGGGAGGCTGGGGTGATGGGGTGAGGAAAGTAGGAAGACCACATAAGCCTTCTTGCTGGAGACTGGCCACGTTTGACATTGGGTTGATGCATCCTACCACCTATCAGGTGGTACTTGGATACCTGCTCTGTGCCTGTTCTGTGTGGAGCAAACTCACCCGCCCAGAAGGCAAAAGACTCTTCAGTTCAGTTCAGTCGCTCAGTCGTGTCCGACTCTTTGCGACCCCATGAATCGCAGCACGCCAGGCCTCCCTGTTCATCACCATCTCTCGGAGTTCACTCAGACTCACGTCCATTGAGTCCGTGATGCCATCCAGCCATCTCATCCTTTGTCGTCCCCTTCTCCTCCTGCCCTCAATGCCTCCCAGAATCAGAGTCTCTTCCAATGAGTCAACTCTTTGCATAGGTGGCCAAAGTACTGGAGTTTCAGCTTCAGCATCATTCCTTCCAAAGAAATCCCAGGGTTGATCTCCTTCAGAATGGACTGGTTGGATCTCTTTGCAGTCCAAGGGACGCTCAAGAGTCTTCTCCAACACCACAGTTCAAAAGCATCAATTCTTCGGCACTCAGCCTTCTTCACAGTGCAACTCTCACATCCATACATGACCACAGGAAAAAACAGAGCCTTGACTAGGCGGACCTTAGTCGGCAAAGTAATGTCTCTGCTTTTGAATATACTATCCAGGTTGGTCATAACTTTTCTTCCAAGGAGTAAGAGTCTTCTTAGGTGAGGCTTTTGGCATTCCCGGACCCCTGCTGTTAATGTCATCACATAGCATTGAAACTATCTTCTAACTACTAATAGTTTGTTTATATAATATTTGTGAAAGTAGGCTTTAGAAGGGAAGTGCTTAGCTCTTTAGTAATAATTACTAAACAACACAGCCTACTAATTATCTGCTCAGGCAAGTGGGGGAAAAAACACCAAAGTACTATATCCTAGAGCCATGCTTGCTCGTGTGTGTTGTTAAATTTTCCTTAATGAATATGGCTCTTGGAAAAGATTGGCTTGAGGATGCTTTTTTTTTTTTTTCCATTGGAGTATAGTTGATTTACAATGTTATATTAATTTCTACAGTACACCAAAGTGATGCATATATTATGTATATGCTCACCCTCTGTGATGGCCCACACTCTATCTGTGGAGTGTGCTTCTCTCTGAATCTGAATAAATCCACTTCTTACCTATCACTTTGTCTCTCACTGATTTCTTTCTGCGATGAAACATCAAGAACCTGAGCTTCATTAGGTCCTTAAACCAGATACCATGGGTTTTAGCTGGGCTTGAGTCCCACCCATGTGGGTTCAAGTCCCAAGCAGGGTTTTGGCTGGGTTTGAGTCCCAGCACATGGGTTCAAGTCCCAATCTGAGGTAAATGGTTTCACTTTTAAAATGTTCTCTTTGTCTTTGTTTTCTCTAGATTACTGTGATGAATTTAGATTTGGGGGAAGAGGGCTGTTTTATGGATATTCTTCATTCTGTGGCTTCATTTTGAAATAGTCTAAGATTTAGAATGCTTCTATGTGAAGTATTTCTTCAAATACTGAATCTGTCTCATTCTTCTCCCTCTTCTCTGGCACTACAGTTATGTGCGTGTTGGGACTTTAACTATGTGATATATGTCTCCCACATGTTCTACCCTTTTAGGGGGCATGGGAGGGGTTCTCAGGTGGCGCTAGTGGTAAAGAATCTGCCTGCCAATGCGAGAGACGCTGGTTCAGTCCCTGCACTGGCAAGATCCCCTGGAGTGGGAAATGGCAACCTGCTCTAGTATCCTTGCCTGCAAAATTCCATACTCTGCAGAGTTCACACTCACTGGAGAAGGAAATGGCAACCTGCTCCAGGAGTCTTGCCTGGAAAATTCCATGGACAGAGGAACCTGGCAGGCTACAGTCCATGGGGTTGCAAAGAGTCAGACATGATGGAGCACACAGGATATATATATATATACACACATACACACACATTCTTTTTTATATTCTTTTCCATTATGGTTTATCACGGGATATTGAATATAGTTCCCTGTGGAGGATATATTTTAAACAATATTTTCTGATTTACACAATTATCCAAACAAGTTCATAAAGGGGAAAATGTACACCTATCTTGCTTCCTTAGTTCTATTAAAAACAAATATAAAGAGGTAACATACAGGTTAATGTTATGAGTTTAAATGAGTTCTTTATTACCATACTTCTCTTTATAAAGAGGTGTTTTTCTGTACTGTGGACTTTTTGGAGCTTCACTGCAATACTGTGCTGTCCAAAATGGTAGCCCCCAGGCTCATGTGACTATTAAGCCCTTGAGTGTGGGTTGTCCAAACCTGGGGGTGCAAGACATGTAAAATATTTGTAAACTGGCTTTCAAAGTCTCTGTACAAAAAACGTAAAATATTAATTTACTCTTTTTTTTTTGGTATTCATTACATGTTGAAGTAGTAACATTTTGGATGTATTGGGTTAAATAAGATTAATGAAATAAATGTCCCCTATTCTTTTTACTTTTAAAAATGTGACTACTAGAAAATGTAAAGGTACATGTGTGGCTTGCATTTTTGGCTGGTGTTATATTTCTATTGGTAATATATGTCTATATCAGACGGCTGCGCTAACATTTAGATGCCAGCATCTTGATTGTCTTTGCGTTTAGAAATTTTGGTTCCAGTCTGGCATACTGAGGGATTGTTGTGTGCTAAGATCAGTTGCAGGACTAAGTATTGTGAACTTGCTGTGATAAGTGAGACGAGATCCCTGCCCCCACCCCGCCNACAGCCCTGTGGCACCTGGAGGGAAAGCCATAAATCCCTGAGCCAACTCGATGAGAAGCCTGACACTGCTGTTACACCCCTGTCTCTTATACACATCTGGTGGGTGGGCGGGAAGTCAGCAAAATGGGAAAGAAAGATTTTCCCCTCTGGAGGAAGTGCTCCTCGGAAGGAAATATCTCCTGGCCTCCCTTTACTCACTCAGAGCCCAGAGGTGATACCTGATTCAGGGATTAAGGAGGCAGCCTAGAGTCCCGGGGAGAGAAAGGAGGCCAGGATGAATCTCTTTTTCATTGGCAAGGTCTCCAGTGATCTAATTATAGCGGGCAGATATACCAGCGGCAGAACAAAGCCAGAGGCTGGCAGCCTGGCTGAGTGGCGGCGTTGTTATCTTTGCCACTGGGGTCTACCGGACCTGGTGAGGATTGACTCTAACTCCGTTCTAATGCTGCGGCGAGGGGGAGGAGGGCTCCTCATCTCCGCCACCTGGGGTGGGTTTGGGGTGAGGTGGGGGGCTTCCCTGGCCGAGCATGTGCTCATCGGACTGCTAACGTGGGTCTCCCCTGCTCTCATCCGAGGCTGTTCCTCCTCATCTCTGAAACTGAAAAGGTGTGTAAAATTCAGCACGAAAATGAAAACAATGGTGAGGAAGACAGCCCAAAGTCTGAGATCTGAGTTCAGGCTGTGAGCTTGATGCTGCTCTGGTTTCAGATTGTGGCTGATGGTGCAGGGAAGGAGGGAGAGAGAGATGGGGAATTATAAATTTGACTTTGTTCACAAAGATCTGGGGGGCTAGACAGAGAGGGACCTTGAAGCTTGAAATAGTGGAATTTTAGAATGAGAAACAAGAAGTTCCTTATACAACTGGTAAGAAATAGATGCATTTTTCATAACTAAAAGCATAAATAGTGAATACACGCATGGCCTGGTACTTCTGTTCCCTGAACTTGTACGCAGGAACCTATTTTTATTGGTACTGCTGATATTTAGGTTGTTGTTCAGTTGTTAAGTAGTGTCGACTCTTTGCGACCCCTTGAACTGCAGCACGCCAGGCTTCCCTGTCCTTCACCATCTCTTGGAGTTTGCTTAAACTCAGGTCCATTGAGTCAATGAGCCATCCAACCGTCTCATCCTCTGTTGTCCCCTTCTCCTCCTGTCTTCTATTTTTCCCAACATCAGGGTCTTTTCCAGTGAGTCGGCTCTTCACATCAAGTGGCCAAAGTATTGGAGCTTCAGCTTCAGCATCAGTCCTTTCAATGAATATTCAGGGTTGATTTTCTTTAGGATTGACTGGTTGGATCTCCTTGCAGTCCAAGGGACTCTAAAGAGTCTTCTCCAACACCACAGTTCAAAAGCATCAATTCTTTGGCACTCAGCCTTTTTTATGGTCCAGTTCTCACATCTGTACATTCAGGTAGGTCTGGGCTATTTTTCTGGGTCACAAAGCCCAGAGAGGGATGAAACAGAGCCTAGGGAGGGAAATGGTAGCTGGTCTAAATACAAGGGAGTAGCTCCTGGGAGGGGCCCATACAGCCTTCTCTGGCCTTGTTCTGGATGTTTCATTTCTCCTCTGAAACCCTGCCCCTTTGCCTAGGTTGTTTTAGGAAGGATATCACCCATCAATAGCTCAGGATCTTGTTTGAACCTCGGTTGAAGAGATTCGTGAAGTCATGTTGTGAAGTCGCTCAGTCGTGTCCGACTCTTGGTGACCCCATGGACTGTAGTCCACCAGGCTCCTCCATCCATCGAATTTTCTAGGCAAGAGTACTGGAGTGGGTTGCCATTTCCTTCTCCAGTGTTGAAGAGATTATTACTTGGCAATTCAAGAAAATCACTCAGTAAATATTTATCAAGTGCCTTCTGGGAATGACTAAGTGGACAGAGGGGACCCAGTTCCTCGAGGAGGAACAGTCCAGTGGGGAAGATGGATGTTAAAATAATAACAGAAGTTAGGTAAATAATGACAAAGATGATGCATACGTTTTTCTCATAAGACTGCGTGCTCTTCAGAGGGGAGGACTACCAGGTATTCATCTGTCTGTCTCAGCCCCTGGTATAGGAGCAATTGCTAGGAAATGATGGCAAAGAAATCCTTCATTGTGTGGCTGGCTGTTTCAACATGTTTGTTGAAGCCAAGGAAGGCTTAGGTGGGGAAGGGAGTGGCAATGCTCATTGAAAAAAAAAAAAACAACTTTTTCTTTGTTTTGGAGATGCTCACCGATTCATGGACAACAGCCTATGTCTTCAAGTGCTGATAAATAGATGTGTGGCAGATAGAGAAGGAACTCCCCCTGAGTTCCTTCTGAAGAATCTGATGCCCCAGGTGCTGAGCTCTGTTTTAGACTGTCTGTGATGAACTTGGACATCCTGCCTCAGCCATGACAGCTCTGGTCAACTCTCTGCAACCCTGCTGTCGCTACCCTGTCAACAGACAAAAGCTACAAATAAGAGTCTACAAACTGCAGGTCAGGAATTTGAAGGGCACACGGCGAGAGCCGCTCGTCTCACCACAGTGTCTTGGTAGTCAGCTGGGAAGACGCGAATGACTGGGGTTTGAAGTCTTCCTCACTTGAGTCTGGATGAGGATGACCTGCATGCTAGCTTAGCTGGGGTTACTGCCTGAACCTCCTCCCAGCCTGGGGCCTTGGGGGAGGGTCCCAGCTAACGAGGCAGAAGTCACACAGTGTCACTGCCAGCCTCCTCTGCTGGTAGATGCTATCAGAAACCTTCAAGGGGAAGGGGTATAGACCCACCTCTCAATGGGAGAGACATCAAAGAATTTTCAGCCATCTTTTATTTATTTTTATTTTTTTCCCTTTATCCAAAGCATACTTTAAAGAAAATTACTTTATTGATGTATAGTTGATTTATAATGTTGTGTTAATTTCAGGGGTATAGCAAAGTGACTTGATTTTGTATATATAACATTTATATTCTTTTTCAGATTCTTTTCCATTGTAGGTTATTACAAGATATACTTCTCTGTGCTATATGATATGTCCTTATTGTTTATTTTATGTGTAGTATTGTGTATCTGTTAATCCAAAACTTCATTTATCCCCCCCTCCACCTCCTTTCCCCTCTGGTAATCATAATATTAGATTGCTTTCTATATCTGTGAGTCTGTTTTGTAAATAAGTTCACTTGTGTCATGTTTCAGATTCCACATTTAAGTGATATCATATGACATTTGTCTTTTTCTGATTTATATTACCTTGTATGATAATCTCCAGGTCCATCCATGTTGCTGCAAATGTTCTGTCATGTTTTAAAATGGCCACCCTTGCCCCCAAACGTAACTTTTCATCTCATGCAAACTTTAAAAAAATAATTTACGATGCCATAAAATTCACTCATTTTTTAGCAAATTTACTGAGTCGTGCAACCATTACCATAATCCGGTTTTAGAAGTTTTCCATTCCTCCCGATGAGATCCCTTGTGGCTGTGAGCAGTTAATACTATTCTCTGCCCCAGGCAACCACTCAGCTACTTCCTGTCTGTCCAGATTTACCCTTTCTTCCCACACAGACTTTTTTTTTTTTTTT